>OX439486.1:19560261-19813266 GCA_949320155.1 Melangyna quadrimaculata
CAGTGGTGCCAAATTCTTTTCTGAAGCAACGGTGAGCGTTTTTGTGTGCCATTATTTCTTAAGCTAACAAAGAGGGCACAAAAAAACACGCCTAATGATACTGACCCTCTGTTTAGGCGGGAGGGGCAATTTTATAAAAAAAAAAGACTACAAATTTAAAAAAATAGATTTTAAACCAACAACAATATTTAATTCAAAATTATAGGCTTCTCTTGTTCTTCAATTATTTTTTTCAACCTAGTAATTTGTGTTAATAGTTTTTGAAAAAATATTTCAAACTCAAAATTCATCAAAAAAAAAAATTAAAAATGTTTTTGTTTTTTTTTTTTTCAAAGTTTTGTGAAATTATGTACTGAATTGGCTTTAGTTATTTATTTGATGTCCCTATAAATTCTGAATCCAACAACGAAACCTAGAGATGGTTTCATGTCTTTTATTTTATGGGCAATTGTCTAAAAATTTTAAATGTGCAACTTTGGACCACGTCTATGTATAGGATATATAGGATAGATTCAAAGTTTCTTTAAATCCAGATTCTTTAAATGCAAAAGAAACTTTGCATACACCACACCTGTCGCACCTTCCCCAAATCCTATAGTGTGTCCAAGCAGTGGGATTGCAGGGGGCAGCATGTCCCCCATATATCATAGGCACCCGCAGGATTTTTTTCCAGGGGGGGGGGGCATATAAAAAATGAATACCTATACAATTTTTGAATTCGATGTTTTTTATTATTAAAAGTTTATGTATTCTGTTTAGGCATAGGTCAGTTGTAAGTGATTTTATTTTAGGACTAGAAAATGTGACATTTTATTCGTGTTGACGTTAAATAATTATTAAAGGAAGCAAATATATGATTTTTCTTCAACATTAGTTACTTAGTAAATAGCAACTGCAACCGCCTGGGCTCTTTTCCAAAACGGTCAATTATTTCGTTGTAAAAGTTTGTTTGTTTTTTGACAATATTTCGATGAATGTACATCATGAACAACGAATCAAGTCGTTTGTCGGTCATTGTGGATCTAAGCCAAGTTTTTACTTTGCGTAAGGTACTGAACGATCGCTCACCGGTGCAAGTAGTTGCTGGAATTAAGAGCCCTATACAAAGGGCTGAAAAAATCGATGGATAAAACTCCTCTACACTGTTCAATAAATCAGAAATGTTTGAACAATCATTTCCATTAGTCTGCATTTTGTTAATACTGTACCATATCTTGGACTCCGCTAGGAAATTATCCAGAAAGCAGCCATATTTCTCCTTTATTTTTGTATGATTATATCGAATTCTGGAGAATCCATAATTTGCATATTTCTTGGTGATAGCTGAAATAGTGAAAATGCAGCTGCATTTTTTTCTGAAAAGCGTTCCGTAAGCGACATTATCAGGGAATCAATGTACGGAATATAAATAGCTTTTCTAAAATAACTTTGGGGGGAAAAGCGGGAACATTTGATCGATGGATTTGTTTTTTGAATTATTCTTGGACAGCTTAAAACTATGCCTGATTCACTCAAGCATTTTCCATTATCTCCCATAGAGATTTAAAGCAATTGTCAGCATCCTCTCGATTTTGTTGAAACAATTTATTCAAAACATTGACCTGATCTTTTCCTGTTGCCAGATTTTGGTGAACGCCCTGTACAAAATAAGCAACAGTACAGCATCGATGAGTTATGTGACATCACAAACAAACAAACTTAAAAGGTCGAATTTGTGCAAGAGTAATAAAGTTGGAGGGCACGTTGCTTTGTTATTCTATTACCCTCTTCCGAAAGCTTTTGCTGTGCCTCAATTACATCAACGATATGCTCTCTCAGAACCCGAATGTTTTTGTATTTGTGTTGATGTGTTGATTGTCGTTTTTATGATTGCTTTCTCTATCTTTACCTACATATGTGATAAAAACAGCTATCTTCAAATCGACAATCAACACAATTGATTCCACCCCTGATAATGATAAAATCTCAAGGCAAACCATGGACCTGGAAACAAATCTGCCAAGAAAATAAATTTGTGAAAATTACCTAGTTAATAATAAAAATAGAACTAGTATGATAGTTCGGCCAGAGCCAGGGGAAGGCAAGTGCGCCCCCTTGCCTTCCCCCCTGTGGGCGCCTATGCCATACATACCTCACTGTTTATACGCCGTTATGCTGTGTGCTAGCAACGTATTTATGTAAATCAGCCTACATAAATACCAACAAAAATAAAAATTGATTACAAAAGTAGGTTTGGTAATTTTAATCATAAACATGTATTCAGCTTATGATTAAAGTTACCAAACCATCTAAATTTCAGTGTTCAATTATGAATTTATAGGGAAATCAAATAATTAAAGCCAATTCAGTTCTTAATTTCAATATTTTGAATAATTTTTTTTTTTTTAATTTTGAGTTTGAAAGTATTTTTTTTTAAACTATTAGCACAAATAACTAGACTGAAGATAAAAGAACAGGTTTGTGGCTTTCAGACAAATTTTTTTTTTACATTTTAACATTGTCCCTCCCGCCTAAACAAGGGGAGATAGACCCCTCTCATATAGCAAAAAATTCTTGTATTTTACCCTTCTATAGAAATCCGTTTTTATTTTGCGGCACTACGGTGCCAGTATCTTTTGGTAATAAAATCTAAATTCACGTTAATCCGAAGTACATTTGTGTTTTTTTTTCGTTATTTCAATATTGTTTGTTCTACAACACGGATATAAGAAACTCTGATAATCCAATTTCCAATATATTTCTTATATGAGAAACACGGATTAAGAAATGAAATTGCTTATACAGACATAATAGAAACACAAAAGAGACACAAAACACAAAAAAGTATATTAAAAAATGATGAAGTAAATTTCTTATATGCGTCCTTTTTTGTTCTTGAAATTAATATTTATGCAAGGAAATTATTTCTTATAGCCGTGTTTTTCTTATATGCGAGTTTTGTTTTATACGATCCATTTCAAAGGGAATTGAGAGAAAAAGACACGGTGTTTTGGATTGCATTTCTTGTAAATAAATAAATTGGGTGGCACAACAGCTCATGAAGAACCAGAGCCTAGTGACTAACAACTCGCAACCATTCCTGTGTGCGCCCGTCGACAGGAATGGAAGGGACCTACAATTTTATGCCGAATCCGAACGGCTAGACGAGAAGCACTTATTCGTGACAAGTGATACTCTTGGAGGATATGTCAATTCCTCGCAAGAGGCAGTAGCCCTAAAAAAAAAACTTTTTAGTTTTTAGGTGGACGAGGCTGGGAAGCGAACCCAGACCTCCAGCGTGACAGTCGAACGCACTAACCATTAAACTACGGGCTACTACCATTTCTTGTAAGCTAGTCTTATATTAATGCTTCTTCTATCCGAAAAATAGTGAATATCGATTATACCTATACCTAGGTATAATCTTTGAGGTTCATCTCTCCGCTGTCCCTATTAAAGCCAACAACTTACAATGGCAAAAAGCCACTTAATCCATAAACATATTGAATTGCCTTTTTCAGGGCGCGTGCAGAGGGCACAAACTTACAAAATAAAATTACAAACTAAGAAATAAAAAAAAACTACATCGCAAAGATACAGAATGAATAGAGATGGATAATCTCTATCTCTTTGAGAAAAGAAGAACTTAAAACAAAAACTATTAAAACTCAACGAAAACACAAAAAAAACGGATACTAATCGAACAAGCGCGCAAAAAAAACTAAAGATGGGGAATGAATTATAACATAAATCTTTTAATGTCTCTACAATATTCTCAATATTTCTTGCAATTAAAAATCGATTCTTAAATGCTCATACGTCACAGATACTCTATATTTTTTTGTGTAAGTAGATAATGTATATCTATTTATCTATCTATCTGTGCCTGTGCGCGCGCGTTCCTCATCGATGGACCTTCGCCTGGCCCTGGCCTGTGTTTGGCCCTTGCCTGCATCTTTGTGGTATGTAAATGCGCACAGGTATTCTTTTCTTATTTGAAGTCGAAATAGCATCCCGAAAGAACAAGCCAAGCAACAACAACCACATCCAGCGAAAAATATATCTCAAAACTAAAAATAAAAAAATATTACATGGAAGCTTTTTTTGCAAAAGCGGCGCAAATGCCGCCGCTGCCGCTGCCCTACTTGGGCGCAGTGCAGACCGCCCTCCCTCAGAGAGATGTTTTTTGTGTGGTAGCCTTATTTCTTTTTTAAATTACAGTCGACGAATGAATCTCAAAAATCGATTCTTATTTTTCTCTCCTGGTTCTGGCCCAGGTCCAGAGTTGTTCTCTGTAACTGATGCGCTATGATCCTCATTCTGATGCTGGTACAGTTTACAGTAAAACTCGCATAAGAGAAACGGCAAAATGACACAGTCTTTTTTTCATTTAGGCGAACCCCGCTTAAGTGAAAACAAAATTCACTTAAGCGGATTTCAAAATTCCATGAAGCGGAGATTTAAAGCTAGAAACAATAATTGTATTTATGTTTTGGAGTGGCCTGGAAAAAAATAAAATAATGTGAATAACCAACAACGACAAAATAACACAAAACTAATTTTGAATCACAAAAATATGTTATGTACATTGTACATACATAGTAATTCATAGGTAGTAGCATTGAGTTTATATACATATAGGAACCACGTCAGAGTTGAGATATCACCAATGTAGGTGGCGCCCTTATTTGCATCTAGAACAAGAACCAGTGATAGGCAATACAAGAACCATTTGCTCCTTAAAGTAGACTATTTCCACCTTTAGGTAGACTATTTGTGAAATGGTTCTTTTATTGCCTATCACTGGTTCTTGTTCTAGATGCAAATAAGGGCGCCACCTACATTGGTGATATCTCTCTGACATGGTTCCTCTATGTGTATTTTAATCAATGGTAATAGTACAAACATATATATAAATTATATTGAGTCACATTTGAGTTTTTGTACGTTAATTGATTGACACATCATCTGAAAATATGTGTCAGGTATCCGGGTTTTTCACATAAGCGAGTTTCGCTTAAACGGATTATTTTAAAGGTAATTGGTCAACAAATGCTCGGGTTTTTCCCTTTAGCGGTTTTCTCTTAAGCGGGTTTTACTGTATGTGTAACACAGTTGGACATTTTTATGGTGCTGCTGCTGCTGGTTGTTGGAGTACTTTCATTCATTCTTCGTTTGAGAGTTTTGCTTAATTTCTATTCTAAGTAAATTTGATTCCTATAATCGATAAGAATTTTAAAAAAAATTAAATTAAATGGAGGAAATGGATATCAAGGCGGATCTAGGGATAGCATGAAGTCAGTTTGAGTTCCCTCAATTTCGTATTAAGTATAAAATACCTTTTTCATTGGATCCTTTCGTTTTTCTTTATATGTGTAGGTATATTTCTTTTCTCTGTTAAAAGTGAGTTGTGTTGTCGATAGTTTGGCTTTTGGATAATTATACATTTGGATTTGATATTATATAAGTAAAAAAAGAAATGTATAGGCAAAGTCCTCTAACCCTGAAAGGTTAGCAATAATTCGTTGAACTTGAAGTTCACTAATCAAGAAATTAATCAAGATTAAAGTCATTGATTAGAAGTTACATACCCAAGGTAGTGCCTCAGTCTGGGTTGGACTTGAGCCTTAATCAACAAGCGCCTCTGTAAGCCAGACATCAGAGGCTTTTTTCTTACAGAATTATAATGGCCAAGTTATATCAAATGGTATTGAATTGAAGAAATTAAAAAAAAATGGGCACGACTGGATCGCACAAACTTGCTCACGTAGTTAAAAACTAGAAGTAGCTTGAAATTGGCAATGTGCAGTGCATATGTATTCGTTCCATAACATTATGATATAATTAAAAAAAGTTTTTAAAAACAAAGGACCTCTTATATAAAAAATACTATAAAGGACAATGGGCAAATTGGGCCTAGCACCAATAAGAACGGCCTTCATATCGTATATGGGTACATGTTTATGCATTCATTTTCCATTACCCGTTTGTCCAAATTCGCTGTGTGACAAAAGTTATTTAATTTTGAATAAAATGAGTTAGGGTCACAATTCCTTTTTTTCATACTTTTTCTTTAAAATTTTGTGCATTTTTCGCTCGATTTAAGGCATTTTTTGGAATTAAGTTCTTTGATTTTTTAAATTAAGTTTTAGGGGTCACAAGCATCAATGCAAAAAGCAGTTTTTGGAGTATTTAATTTGTATAAAAATACAAATATTGTTTTTTAAATAATATTTTTGATGTCAAAATCGGCTCCTAACCTTTAGCACCTCATATATGGGATATTGGCAAAAAGGTATGCCATCTACAAGGTCAGTAATTTTTAAAAAATGTCAGCTACTTTCAGTAGTTGTTATCCCATAAGAGAGGTGCCAAAAATAGTTGGTGACCTTAAAAACTTTAACCATTGATAAAAACTTTCCTGAAATTAGTTGACCTTTTTTGACCAATTACTGACCTTTTAGATGGCATACTTTTTATGCGAATATCCCATATATAAGGTGCTAAACGTTAGGAGCCCCTAAGTACACAATATTTTTAAATTTGATTTTTTTTTTTTTTTAACTTTTAAATTTTAAAATTGGGTTTGGACTAGGAAACTAATAATAACATATTTAACATAAGCTTATCCAAAAAGGCTCATTTATGATATTTTTTCTATATTAAAATGCTTTTCAAGTAAACCCTTCAAGTAGTTCCCAGCACTCGCCGTTAAGAATTTGTCTTGTTTCATCTTCTCAAACTTTGGTTTGTTACAGTAAACTCCCTTTTATTAATTGAAGTACAGGGCATCATCCGTTAAAATGAAGACAACTTATCTTTCCCTCAGATTACACATACTCACATTTCTTCTATGTGAAAAATATTTAAATCCTAGCATTTCTCCTCTGAACTTACATAATTTTATTTGTAGACCACGCAAATCTGAAATAGCTAGTTGGTATGCTTAAGATTCTGCATAAGGCTAACATACATAATAATAAACCGACTTAACGAATTTACATAATAGCACTGTTTTTATTTTAGCTTAATCTTTAAAAGAGATGTTTATCACCGCGAACTAAGCAGATCTGTTGTTGTATTTTATATGTAATTTTTTTAAGCTAACATAGAGGAGGCAGTAAAACGCCTATTGTTGACATATTTTCTGTTCTGACATGTTTATATCAAAACAAATTTTTTTTTTAGATAAGATATTTGTATTGAATACATCTTCAAGTGCATCCCACACTTTTCATAATTATTTTTGAGTACCTACATACCTACCTGACAAAAAGAATAAAGAATGAGAAAAATAACATCTCTTGAAGAGAAGTGTTTCAAGTGTTTTTTTTTTTTTAGTTTTCATTTTTTCGGTAATTTACTCCACTCATTAATCAAATTTCAAAATTGATGAAGAAAAATTGAAAAAAGAAGAAGAATCTATCTCTGTATCTCTATTTTTTTAATATTATTGAAATGAAATGAAGAGTAGGCGGTTTAATTTAGAAAGGTCGATTAACAATTTTGCAGTTTGTCAAACTCACATGAATAATCAAGTATCTACTTCAATTTATATTCGTAAATATTCATAATTATCTTCATAAAAAAAATCTAAATTTCTAAATTTTCAGGTGTGGAGTTTTATAGGAGTGGATTCGAATGTTCTTATATCCTATCTCTCTATTTATGAACATTCAAGTGTTATTTTTCTCAAATAATGGTATGAAACGAGTAACATGTTGTTTAAATAAAATAAATAAAAACTGTACAAAATATAAAGAATTGCTATACCAAATAAATAAAATGTTAAGGACTGGGTCGCTTGAACTACTCGCCTTGTAGTAAGCAACTAGAATATAGACAGAGACACGCAATTATATTTATTTTGATATTACCAATAATGCCGTGAAAGTCCACTACCAGATCGTGAGCGGTCAATAGTTAACGGTAAAAGGTTTTGAAAAATTTTCATGCAAAAATTGTATATCTTTCCATCCACAAGAAACAAAGTTATGACAAATTGTTTTTTTTCTACGACTCACAGTTAAGAATATGTCGATATTTCAAAAAAACATAAAATGTCGAAAAAGCTCGTTTTTTTAGGTATAACTCTTAAATGGTTTATATTTTCAAAAACATTTGAATGCAAGTTTGTACATTATGTGAACAAAATGTTGTTTTTTCTTTAAAAACAACCGTTTTAGAGATATAATTATTTTAAAGTTTGACTAAAGTTCTATGTTTCTGTTTTCTTGCATTTTACTCTTAAATGACAAAGATAAAAAAAAAACTTATGCTCTATTTGTAGACAATAGTATTCTCTGCAAAAAGATTATGGAGATTTTTTCCATACAAGTCATAGGTCACAAGATATTGCTACTTCCATAGCGTAGCATAACGGCAAGTTTTATCCAAAAATAAAATTAACAAAGTTTAAACATCATGATAACCCTATATAGGTAATAATAAGCCGTCTTAATTGAGCAGTTGGTAAATTTTCGCTTTTGCCATTACAAAGGTATGTCAGAGTACTTGAACAAAATCATTATGTTTGCTCAACAATTAAAAGCAGTTGATAACGAAATCAAGGACGGGGTCCTTGCAGCTCTGATTTTTGTTAGCCTTCCGAATTGTTACAAGCCATTAATTATGGCATCAGAGAACTGTGGAACTGATCTTACCACAGATCTCGTCGTGGAACATCTCTTAGCTGTATCTGCCCGCTTTGAGAATGTTGGTAAGGAAACAGCTTTATCAATTTAAAAAGGGTAGTAAGTTCCGTGGCAAGTGCTTTAACTGCGATAAAGTATGCCACCGATCTGTAGACTGTCGTTCTGCAAGGAAGTCCATAAAAGTAAAATCTGAAACTGGTTTAATGTCACAAGCACAGGTTAGTACTACCACCGCGCTCGGAGTTGGAAAGTTCAACACTGACGATTGGTATGTGGATTCCGGAGCAACCGTTCACCTAACTGGCCAAATGGACGTTGGGTACATACCGACTTGTGTGGATGTGGACCCATGCATGAGCCATTAATTGGAGGCAAACCATACGTACTTACTTTAACGGATGACTTCACACCTAAAACATTTGTTACCTTTTTAGCAAACAAGGATGAGGCATTCGCATTTGGGAAGTTTAAAGAATTCAAAATCCGAGCTATTCGAAGTAACAATGGCAAGGAATTTGTCAACAATCATTATAGAAATTTCTTAAAGGCGCATGTTATACAACATCAAACAACAATCCAATAATACCCGGAGCAGAATGCCGTTGCTAAATGCATGAGTAGAACTCTTGTAGAGAAAGCGAGATCGATGTTATTTGATGCAAATTGGCCAAAGAAATATTGGGCAGAAGCAATCAATACTGCTTGCTACTTGAGGAATCTGAGTGCAATGAAAAGACACCAGAAGAAGCCTGGATAGGTAAGAAACCAAACTTAGATCATTTGAAAGTTTTTGGTTCTAGCGCATACGTACACATTCCTCGTGAATGACGTAAAAAGTTGGATGCCAAATCACGAGAACATCTTTTTGTTGGTTACTGCACAGAGTCGAAGGGCTATAGACCAAAAGAACGAAAAGCAATCGCGTGCGGCACAACATTTCGTTTCATGATTGTGGTTACAACTCTTAATAACTGGAACATCGACCAAATGGATGCATTGGCGGCATTCCTACAACCCGATATAGATTAAGATATCTATATGATGCAACCAAAGTTAAGGAAAATAAAAGCTTTTTACATAAAACATAATTTGTTAATGCTATACGAATTAAGCAAAGAAGATTATTGATTTAAGAGAACATTTAGGCCTTATTTATAAAGTCAAAGTTGAACATAACTTTGGGATTTTTACATTCAACTTCAGAAACTTTATTCACTCAAAGTTGACGTTTTCAACTTTTGATTTTCAACTCTAGAGTTAATCAACTATCGATTTTCTCAACTTGGGATTTTCTTCATTTCTGTTTATCTATTCATGCATAAATTTCGGTTCTCGTCCGATCACCGAAATCAAGCATCGTCGGGTACGGTTAGTTCTTAGGTGGAGGACCGCATTGGAACACCGCGTGTTGCTGGAATTTCTTTCATATTTTAATTTTTTTTCTAATTGATTTTTTTTTTTTATAAAAATAGTCCTTTTCCCCCACAAAAAAAAAAAACGAGAACAGGATCCCAATTTCAATAAACAGATCACTTCAGCATTGTGTTCCATGTTATACCTATACGGAACGATTTTCTTGTCTTGTGATGTTGTAGTGGGAAGCGATTTCGCCGGACAAGTGAACAAAAATACCCATGAACATGGATCCATTCATGATTTCATTTTCATTCCACAGTAACAGTTCTTACGTTTCATGGAGTTGTTGTTCTTTTTTGCTCCTTATCGTTATCACCTTCGTTTTTTTTTTTCTTGGTACAAGCTCGGGGTTTGCCTTTTCCTGTTTAACCCCGCATTATTCTTCTTTGTGGAAAATTTGCATTTCTTTCTTCATAATTTTATTTTAGCAAAACAAAATAGTAGAAACAAATTACTGTAGACATTAATTAGTGTGTGAAAAGGAAAACTCACCAATTATTGTTAGATGTGATGTATACGTATTTATTTTAAAAATAAAAATTGTAATCTTTTGATTTAGCACTTCACATTGAATAAAAACTGTATTCCAATTATTCGGCATGAATAAACAATAAACAATAATGGTTTACCCTGAATATTTTATTGAATAAGGAAACAAGAAATTCTTGTTCCAAATATTTTGAATATCCAAATTGAAAATAAGAAACTTATTCACACTCAAAATCAAAATTATTTTAATGCAAACCGAAAGTTTAAACTGACGTTCTGTATGTCATTAGTGTCACAAATATCCCAAGGATATTTGGGAAACTGCAGGTTGGTCAACTGTGGAGTTCAGATTCAATGTAGTGAATAAACGCATTTTCAACTTCCAGTTCAACTACGGATTTGAAGTCAACTTTTAAGTTGGCCAACTTTGCAGTTTTCAACAAGTTTAGCAATACTAAATAAATTCGACCTTAACAGTTTGAGTAAATTTTCATTATGCAAAAAATTACAGTTTAGACAAAATAAGCTTGGATAATTATAAACATGTTTGGCAAAGTGTGAAACAAAATTGTTAATTAAGAAAATTGAATTGGAAAATTAAAGTTATATAAAGTTTAAATTAAAATAAATGATTAATAAATTATAATAATACTGAACATTCAGCCCCACTTGAAAGGCTCCGGTCTTTCAGAAAACGGTAGTGGGGCAACTTTCACAACTGGGCGTGTATATTCTCCATTCACGGTTCGTGCTGTGAAAACTCTGACCTTGTCGTCCTGGATAGGCTGCAATGATTCGACCAAGAATCCATTTAGAGGGTGGAAGATTTGGCTCCTTCAATAAAACGACATCATTAACAGACATATTTGGTTGTGGTTTCTGCCATTTTTTCTTTGTTGAAGAGATGTCAACTATTCTTCATGCCATCTTTTCCAAAAGCCTTGGTAGAGTTTCTGTAAAAGATACCAATTACTTTGAAAAGAAATTTGAGAATTTACCACACTAGGATGAGGGATTGAGGTGTAAGCTTCCCCAATCATGAAATGAGAAGGTGACAAGGCACTTGGTTCTGTGTCCGGTGTCTGCCACATTGGAAGCGAATTAAGGAGAGTCAAGATATGTTCTCCGATAACTCGTTTTGAAGTTCTGCTTCACAGACTTTACTCCAGCCTCCCATAAACCTCCAAAGTGAGGAGCTGACGGTGGGAGAAACTTCCATGATATGCTATCTTTTGCGAGATGATCAATGACGATACACTGATGCTGCTCACTTATGATACCTTCAAACATCTCATTCAGCTTACGTTTGGCACCATGAAAATTGGTTCCATTGTCACTCAACATTTCCGTTGGCTTTCCGCGATGCGAACAAAACCAATCTAAATCCAGGAGAAATGCGTTTGAAGATAAATCACCAACCAATTCAAAGTGAATGCCTTTTGTAACGAAACACACAAACAGAGCAATATATGCTTTAACGAATTTGGGGTTTTTACCACGAGTAAGTCTTCGGGCCAGTATGTATGTATGACCCTGTTTAGATCGGGAAGATTGAGTACGGACTGGTGAGTACCATCGTTTTTACATTACAAACTGTGAGGCGCCTCAAAATGCATTGAAACAACAACAACAGCAACAACTTCCACATTGAAATAACAACAAAACAGACTCACAAGTCCGGTTTTTATATTTTTTCTACATGCCTCACGAGACCTCTTACCCCGCACTTCTCTTTCCTACAAACTGGCGTGAGTCCGTACATAAACTTCCCAATCTTAACAGGGTCTATGTATGTGTCTTTCACATTGTGTTAAATTTAGTATGTGTCTTTCGTAGGCTTTAATTAAACAACGCTAATCAACCAAAATTGGCTGATTAGTGAAATCCATGATTAGCAACTCATACTTTGAATTTAAAAAAAAAATTTGATCAACGAACACATTTGAGGATTTCCCAGCTCCCCCAATCATGGATTAAAGATGATTAGCTGTGAATAAACTGGCCCTTAGAGTTATAGGACAGGCGTAATCACATCCTACTTTGTTGAATGGACGTGAAAAGCCGAATTCGTTCGACAGGAAGATTTCCCATTAATAGCTTCGAAGAATCGCGACGCTGTCGAAAGCAAGGAACATAGTCATGAACTATTTTTCGCACTAGAATTCTGTAACCAAGAATATATAATTCTTTCTTTACTAACGCGATCATGAGTGTCACAACGGCATGTAAATATTGTGCATGAATGTAATCAACAATTAGTTCGGATAAACGATTGGATTTTGCAGAGTATGATAGGGTGCTTTTCATCGTAAAAAAGTTCTGAGCTCTCCACTCGCCCACCAACTCTAAGTTATCCATCCGAATCGATAAAGGGCGCGAGGCTTAAAATTTTATGTTTTTGCATCGATTCTTTTCCCGTTTGTAACGCACGCATTTCTGATGGAAAAACCGTCATCTGAATACATCTAATCAACGTTATTTTAGCCTTTAAAAGTTCTTGAACGCACAATGGTTAATAATTTTTTAGCAAACAGTCTTCTTCAGGAACGCGACAATTAAAACGAAACCGAAACATTGTTGCAACTATTCTAATGCATTTATACCATTTCGAAGAGTTGTTTAGAATAGTTTGCAAAACATTTCCATCGATAGCATTTGACACAAGTACCTGCATTTTCGGGTTTCTCCTTTCTTCCAACTTGTTGGATGGATTTGAATATGGCCACTGCTCCTTCTCTTGCCGCAGCCATGAGGGTCCTTTCTACCACAGCTTGTTTGAAGGCAAAAGTGATGGTGAAATTCCAAGAGTTGCGCAATCAGCTGTGTTGCTTTCAGATCGAACATGATTCCAAAGTTTCAGTGGAATTGAAGAGACGATCTCTGAAGTTCGATTTCCGATAATTCATCCATCATTTCTTTATCATGTAAAGATATTTTAAGTTTATTGATTAGACGAGTTAAGAAAAAAGCCCCGCAGAGCTCTAGTCTAGGAACAGACAAAACCTTGATGGGAGAAACCTTACCAATGCTACCGAAAATGTACCATCTTCATTTTTACTTCTGCAATACACGACTGCTGAATATGCATCTAAAGA
The DNA here is from genome assembly GCA_949320155.1 of Melangyna quadrimaculata. Classification (NCBI taxonomy): domain Eukaryota; kingdom Metazoa; phylum Arthropoda; class Insecta; order Diptera; family Syrphidae; genus Melangyna; species Melangyna quadrimaculata. The sequence goes on from OX439486.1 coordinate 19,573,895, forward strand.
AGCATCACAAAATCCGTGGAACCGTTACTGTTTTTGTTTGTCCAAATAATCCTCGGAATTTGAAGATCTTCGGTGAGGGGTAGTTCTGCGAATAGTCATGCATCTGTCAGCAAGTTCCTTAGGAAGTTCTTCGTCCCAATTCAGTTCCTCCACAAGTCCTGAAGAAGAATTTTCACCGCAATAACGATCGGCGCAAGAAATCCCATTGGGTCGAAAATGCGAGATGCATCTGACAAGATTCGACGCTTGGTACAAACAGCATTTTCACTAAATTTCACCTTATAAGAAAAGCGATCTTTTGCAGGACACTATTGCAAACCTAAGACCTTAACTGAATAAAAATCCTCGAATTGAACAGATGACATCTCGCGTTGGTCTTCAGGAATCGACATCAAAAGAGGCCAGCAATTTGTTGTCCACATACGCAGGTTAAATCCTCCCGATTTTAGCAGCTCTACCAACTGCTTCTGAAGATCAATGACTTCTTCGATTGTATTTGCACCAGTGATAACATCATCGACGTAAAAGTCGTTAAGAACAGTTTCTGATGCAAGCGGATATTTTTTAGAAGAATCTAAAGCCAACTGTTTCAACGTTCTAACTGCTTAAAAGGGAGCACACGCAGTACCATACGTAACTGTTAACAGTCGATAATGTTTGACTGGTTCTTCGGGAGTTTTCTTAGGTAATCACAATGATCTCGAGAAACTCAAATCTGTCGATACATCTTCTCGATGTCCCCGGAGATGGTGTAGAAATGCCGTCTTAACCGGAGGCAAACAGAGAAGATATCACGTTGTACCGATGGACCAACAAGAAGCGAATCGTTTATGCAAATAGACTGATTTGTTTTGGCAGATCCATCAAAAACTACTCTAACTTTTGTAGATGAGGAAGATTAAACGACTTGTAAGATGGCAAAAATATTTCAGCAGCAGGAATGTCTTCCATATGGCCTAACAACAGGTAGTCATCCATAAATTTGGGGTACTGTTCCTTTAGAGCAGAATTTGACAAAAATCTTCGTTATATTGAGTGAAGACGGCGAAACGACATAGCAAAAGAATTCCCGAAATCTACGTTTTTGTCAAATTTGAAAGGCAGCTTTTTCATATACCGACCATTGGGAAGTCTTTCATGAGTCGAAGCAAACATCTCTTCAGTACGCTGGTCTTCAATCGGAGGGTGAGCTCATTAGAAATTTATTCTTAGCGCCAAAATTTCTCGAGATCAAATTCTTGAGAATGATCCAGCTGCGTACAAACGAACGGTCTGATACCGTTATCAAGGTTGCGAGAAGTTTGTGCAGACTTTCCAGCAATAACCGAACCGAAAATCGTTGGAATTATGTTGGGTACGCCAGCTATTTGTTCAGTGGGTGGTCCTCATATTATAGTTAATACCTTATCCACCCCAATTAAGACATCAATATGACCTGGTTTGTTGAAAAAAGGATCGGCAAGCTCAAAAGACACAAGATTTTCCATGTCGATATTGCTAATTAAGTATTGTGGCAACAACAATGTCATCTTCAAACAAACATTGAACTGAAACGAGAAGTAAGCCTTATTGTTAAAGTTCCATTAGTAACACCTGCTGAAGTAGAAGCCTGCTGTGCGACGGGGGGGGGGGGGGGCGTCGGCGCGGTGGCCGCGGCGGTCACGTTGCGGCACGTTGCGCGTGGCGGCGCGGTGCGCGACCACGCATCACAAAATCGTCTATCAAATGTCTTATACTTTATGTTTGTGTTTCTACTTCAAACCCCGAGTAACAAATTAAACTTTTCATTAGACTTTTATTATGATACACTTACATGATCTTGATACTGAATGTAAATTATCGGACACTGGCCAACAGGAGAGCATGCGGCGAAGCTTGGCATGCCTCACAATACTAACTGTCGGAGCTGTGGGGACCAGCAGGTAACAGAAATTCATTTCCTCTGAAAATTCCCCGCTTTGGCCAAAGCTAGAGCAAAATCACTCGGAAGTGCATTTTTCGACGTTATTGATGAACTTTCGGCAATGAAGATCAAAGACTTCATTTCATTCCTCAACGCGACGAAATTGCTCAAGGACAAATTTCGGCTTCTTCTGCATCACACCTTCCGTTAATTCCCTATGATCGCAAGATAGCGGACTGGGGTTCTGGTGTGGGTTCGTGGTGCATAGCTGGTTGATCATTCCACAAGCAACAAAATTCTTTCAAGCCTATTCTAAATTCAAATAAAAATGGACGATATCCTGTGAATATTCCCACAATCTCCCTTTCAATTCCAACCACAGGTTCTAACGAGTTATGGTATCAAAACGGCGCACTTCAGCGCTAATTGCGCTATGGGCTAGAATAGAGTTTCCTTTAATTTGGCAACGTAATTTTAACTGATGACATAACTATCTTTTACATCAGAGAATTATGTAATTCAATTCCTGTTTGTTCCCTTCTATCGACTCAAATCTCCGTCCAGTGATGCCAGACTTTTCCAGTTGTCATGCCTACACAAATGAACGAAAATGCCCTTTTCGTTCACGCAGCTGTTGACAAATGCCCACGATGTTGCACACGAAATTATTTATAAAAAAATCATAGCAAAAATATAGTTAGCCTTTTCATTTTATTGAGTTCCAACATTAAATTAATCATGTTTAAACTTTTTTTTTCGTATTCTTACATTAACATAATGTTTGATACTAAAAACTAAGTTATAAACTAATGCATTTGGGATCCTCTTGCCAGGTTATCTGAAAACGTTTCTTGCTTCCATTTTCTTCAGACATTAAACAAAATAATAATAAACAATATGGTATGCACATTTACATATTGTAATATTTTGCCAAGGGTTCGCCAATAAAACTTCTTTCTTAAACTGAACAACAATTACTTTACAAAAATAAAACACCTTTATTTCACTTCAAATACTTTACTTCCAATACTTTTATTATAACAAGCACAATTTACTATTTTACACCGATGTTTATTCGTTCACTTTCAAAATCAAACTGAGGTCTTCGGACTGGTGGCCCTGTATTTATATCTGAGAAAAAGCTACTAGAATCTTCTCTAAAGTTCTGGAATGTGCTGGAATACGCTTCCCCTCCACAAGTCTCCACAAGTAGCTCAAAAGCTCTCAAAAGCTTTCGTTCAGTTAATTATAGCAGTTGTCAGTGGTTTAGGTATTGGATAACATTAGTGTGGTTTTGGTATTGGATAACATTAGTTAATCTTTTGTTCAAAGATGGCGCTACTAATTTATTCTGTTATAGAAGAATAAAAGATGTCGTTGTTTGCATAAATGGGTATATTCACCACAATATTATCAACTTACCAGCCAGCGAAATTCCTAAACAGAAAAAGACAAGAGCGATCCACGTATCCGTGCAATGAGAAACAATCTCTGCCTGAAAAAAAACAACGCAAACAGTTTGCTTGCTTTTTTTTTGACGTTTAGAAAATTGAAAACGAATGCATTCTAGTAAACGAATTGAAATGGGTTGCTTCAAAATTTAAAAGTTTAAATAATTATGGAATAATGGATGCATTAAAATGCTAAATTATTTTATAAAAATATTTTATAATGAATATTTTATACGAAACATGGAAATGCCCTTTTTTATGTACTGAGAGTCATCAAGATGCCCTTTCGCCCACTTAGCTTATTTTTCCATGCAAAATGCCCACAAATAGGGCATTCGCCCACGATTTGGCATCACTGCCTCCGTCAACTTCCCCACCTTGGTATAATCACAAACTTTGCTCTCTGCGAAATAAAAGAAATAAGTTATGAGAAATTTTCGTCCGCTCTCGATCACTTGATGACTATTCTTACTATGTTGGTTCTTATCTCCACTTAATTGAGCTTTACAATACCAACGCTATTTAATTGTAACGCAAAACAAACTTATCCAGGATCCTTAATCGGAAAATCTGATGGCTACCCAGCCACACTCTTCTTCTTCAGCCACATTCTTCAAATAATCTTTTGCCGACGAGTCCTTTGTACCTCATTTAGCTTATTTCAATTATTTACAGAAATTTTCTGTAGGACACTTTTCCCTCGTTTTGTCTCCCGTGACTTCATGCAAAATAAATGTATCCAATTTAATAATTAATGATGAATTTAGCCCTGTCCTGATGGGCTCCCTTCCATAATCATAAAAAAGTGCTCTACCAATTCTCTAAAAAAATATAAAAAAAACAAAATTGGTTGGCACAACGGCTCGTGAAGAACCAGCACCTAGTGACTAATATCTCGCAACCATTCCTGTGTGCGCCTGTCGACAGGAATGGAAGGGACCTACAATTTTATGCCGAATCCGAACGGCTAGACGAGAAGCATTTATTCGTGACAAGTGATACTCTTAAAGGATTTGTCAATTCCTCGCAAGAGGCAGTAGGGTATATTTGCTCAAATTTGGAAATCCTCAATCATAATCCCAATTCACAAAAAGGGTCCGAAGGGCGATGTTAACAATTATCGTCCCATTGGCAAGCTTTCACATATACTCAAACTCTTTGAAAGTATTCTTCCCGAAACGTTAAGTTTCCACTGCAATTCCATTAAATTCCCTAGACAACATGGCTTTCTCAAATGTAGGTCGACAACCACTAACCTTGTTGAATTTGTGTCTTTTACCCTCTCAGCAAAGCATTTGATAAAATTTCCCATGGACTCATTCTTTTCAAATTGTCCACTCTTTTTGATTAAATGGATTTCTTCTTACCTAGAAAACCGTTTTTACAGTAATCGTTTCAGATCTGCCAGCTCTTGCTTTTTCTTAGCTACCTTCGGTGTCCCCCCAAGGATGTATTCGTTATACGTGAATATCAATCCATAAATAAAAGTTCAATGCAAATGCATTGACGACTGGCAGAAATTCACAAGTAAGCATTTAAATAATAGTAATAAATTATAAAAGAAAAAGGCATTTAATTTGAATTGTTTTGTATGCTTACTTTAATAAGAAAAGGCTTAAAAATTATGCATTTAAAAAAAAAACAATTTCATTCTTTTCACAAACATAATATTAAAAACATACATTTAGAATTGTCTTGTGCCCATGAAATAACGTTTCTGTACTTTTATGCCGGATTTACACGAGTGACAAGTTGGCATTTTTTTGTCATCATTATGACAAGAGAATGAGCAAATTTATTCTTTTTGTCATACTAACGTCAAAAATAGGTACATAATGACAGCAATAATGACATTTTGTCATTCGTGTAAATCCCGGATTTCTCTGAGCAATGGTTATTATGCGCTATGCGCTAACAATAACATCGTTTGAAAATAAAGTTGTTCCTTATTTATGAGTTTAGTTTTTCTGAAATCATTTAAATCACTTTTAAATGTTTCACTATTATGTGAAGTTAAAGCTGGGTAAAGATGTTAAAAAGTAGCAACAAGGTGTAATATATTACTTTGTGCAAAAATGATTGTTTGTTTTCTGTCGCATGTTTTTTTTTTGGGTCAAAATGTTTAGGAAATTCACAGAAAACTAAAGTAAGTTAGAGCAACACTAATTAATTTTTTGCTAAATTTGAATATTTTTCCAAGGCATCATCTCATAACAATGCGAGGAGGGTAAAATATATACATATGGATAAGTTAAGTATGTACATATATGTATATGTAGAAGGTAAAACGAAATGAACTTGCAACTATTAAGTGTAATATTTCACACTCGCAAAATAATAAATTATTTTTAAACTAGAACGAACAACACCAGTTTCTTGTACGGTATTATACGGAAGATATATTTTTTTATTATAAATACTATGGGGCATATTCATAGTCGCAGATAGACCCAGCTTTAACTAATCTACAGTTTAAGACAATTTTGGCTCAATGAATACAGACCGATCTTAATTACAAATTGTTGGTTTTATATTTTTATAAGATAATTAACTTGGAATACTACACAAATAGCTTCAATTATTTTGAAATTATATAAAAAAATAGAATCAACGTCCGAAAATTCAACTAAACCTATGTTTAACTTAGACCCAGCTCTAAAATGACTATGAATACGCCCCTATGTATTTATAAATAATTCTATTTTGTTCATTTAAATTATTATGTTTAACGGATTTTATTCGTTGAAAAAAAAAAACAGAAGAAAGTTTTGTATTTAATAAAAAGATGGAAATGTTACATTTAAAAAACAACGTCCCAACTAACATTCAAAACAAAATAGGAAAAATCTTAACCAAATATGGTGAGTTAACTCTGGTTTAACTCAACAAATTCTTTTGAAATCTTAAATCCTTATTTTGAAAGACTTTCTGCATTCACCCTCAATATTAAAACTTGTTTTTGACGTAACAGTAGTTTGTCTACATATATTTCCAGAGTTAACTAAGTCTGGTTTAGCTCACCACTGAAAAACTGGGCCTTAGTGTTGTCCCGCTGTTATCATGAGTTTATGAATAGCTAGGGCTCCTTGTTTTTGTAACACACTTTTAAGACTTTAAAGTTGAACATCCGCGATTGAAGTATATTTTAGTTAGGATCTTATAATTAGCGAGAGTTAGCAGTTTATTTTATTTTCTAAATAAGACATTTTTATTAACATTTGAATTAACATTTGATCACCATTTGTGAATTATAAGGTAACCAAGCAAGCAGTTTTTATATTAATAGGAGTGAAAATGTTTTCCATAAGAAAACAATAACATACGAATACTTCTGATTATATTTTATGTTTATCTAAACTTTAACCTTTTTATCCATATGTTGTTAGATTATTATCTTTTGTAAATCCACGTACCTACATTATGCGTGGCCGTTGTTATTATTTCCGTAATTTTGTTTATTCCTTTCTTGGGATCGCTTCCCAGCCTCGTCCACCTAAAAACTAAAAAGTTTTTTTTCAGGGCTACTGCCTCTTGCGAGGAATTGACAAATCCTCCAGGAGTATCACTTGTCACGAATAAGTGCTTCTCGTCTAGCCGTTCGGATTCGGCATAAAATTGTAGGTCCCTTCCATTCCTGTCGAAAGGCGCACACAGGAATGGTTGCGAGTTGTTAGTCACTAGGCCCTGGTTCTTCATGAGCCGTTGTGCCACCCGATTTATTTATTTTTTTTCTTGGCCTTAAGTTATTTTATTCTTAATTTTGTTCACTTCATCACCCATTTATGTACGTTAATATATGTATGTAGTTGTACAATGTACATATATGCACGTACAATTTTATTTGAACGAAATTCACAAACTTCAATTTTATACTTTCCGTTAAAATAAACAAACTATGTTCTTCCAGTTGTAGCCTGTAGCGTAATGGTTAGTGCGTTGGACTGTCACGCTGGAGGTCTGGGTTCACTTCCCAGCCTTGTCCACCTAAAAGCTTAATAGTTTTTTTTTTTAGGGCTACTGTCTCTTGCGAGGAATAGCCAAATCCTCCAAGAGCATCACTTGCCATGAATTAGTGCTTCTCGTCTTCGGATTCTTCGTTCGGATTCGACATCAAATTGTAGGTCCCTTCCATTTCTGTCGACACGTGCACACAGGGACAAAGGAATGGTTGCGAGTTGTTTGTCACTAGGCCCTGGTTCTTCACGAGCCGATGCGTTGCGCCACCCAATTTATTTTTATTTATTTTTGTATTATGTTCAAGTAAGCTACCTAAAATAAATTAGGTAGATAAAAGTGAAAAATCATTTACCAGACTTTCTTTGTATCAATGACAATTTGCACTTAATCCACGAGCTAAGGATAAGACTTCTCTAACTTGTGTTTATTACTATGCATATTTTTTAATTATGGTTTAAAAGGTTTGATAATTCTTATAAGATAATACCTTATAAGATAATATTCGCCTATTATTCTATTAAAATCCATATTACTTTATAATTCACAAATCAACTAAAATGTCAACCAGAAATTAACTCACGAGTGATTTATTATTTATTATTTTGAATCAATAATTCAACAAGCCCAATTAAATAATGCTAAGTCTTTTACTTGGCTGATGTATTTCAGTAGTATGTATATGGAATTTGTATTATAAAAAAAACCATTATATGTAAACAATGCCAGGCCACGGGTAACAAAATTTCCAACAATTCTTTATTAGAAACTAATTGGGTTGGATATAGTTCACAATTGGTTTTCACTGTAAAATTGATGTAAACTGGACTGAACATAATAAAAATTGCGTCTTGACAAGGCCCTCACTGTCAACTGAAGAGTCTAAGTGAGAACGACTGGACGAAACGCCAATTTTTAAGGACTAAAGGCCGTTAAAAGCTATTTTGAATCAATAATTCAACAAGTTCAATTAAATAATGCTAAGTCTTCTACTTGGCTGATGTATTTCAGTAGTATATTTAGAATTTGTATTATAAAAAAACCATTCATATATAAAGGCTTTAAATTATCAGGGTTGCTTTATCCCTGTTTTGAAGGCTATGTTGACTAATAAATGCACCTATATGAGATTTATCCTGAGTCTTAGATGGTCTAGTTTAGACCCGATAGATAAGCAAATTTGACTAAGAATAAGGTAGTTTTCTATTGTATACAAACCTTTTGTTTTCTTGAGTTGAAACGATATTTCTTTTACTGAGAGAAAAAATGCCATCTCGTATTTGATAAAGTATTATAAATGAAGTTGAACATTTTCATTTTTACGTTGAAACAATTTTAATTTTAATATTCGAAGTAATTTTAAGAGGTTCAACCTAGTTTCAACGTAAAACGTACATATTTATGCATTGAAATTTTAAAGTGAATCTTTACCATTTTTACATTGAGATTCACTTCAATAAAATATACCTACAGGGTGATTAACATAAGGTGTGATAGAAAGCTTAAGCGTGTAGGATTAGTTAAAAATAAAAAATAAATCGGGTGGCACAACGGCTCATGAAGAACCAGGGCCTAGTGACTAACAACTCGCAACCATTCCTGTGTGCGCCTTTCGACAGGAATGGAAGGGACCTACAATTTTATGCCGAATCCGAACGGCTAGACGAGAAGCACTTATTCGTAACAAGTGATACTCTTGGAGGATTTGTCAATTCCTCGCAAGAGGCAGTAGCCCTGAAAAAAAACTTTTTAGTTTTTAGGTGGACGAGGCTGGGAAGCGATCCCAGACCTCCAGCGTGACAGTCGAACGCACTAACCATTACGCTGCGGGCTACTACCCGCAGTTGAGACAAGAAAAAATCGTATAGGATGGGAGGTCTATTGCTCCTCGTTTAGGTGGAAGTGTACATTTTCTAAAAAAATTACTTGAAACAGTAAAACAAATTAAAAAAAACTGCGGCATCTTCCTTACCATCAGCTACTTCTTGGGCTTGTAATTGCAATTAACACACATATTGCACATTTTTAAATGCTATGCAGTACGGTGTTTTATATTGGCATATAACGCAAAGCACAAGCACATCATTATGTTGTTAGATTGATCGATTACTTCCAAAGTTGTCTGTGGCGATTTCAAAAACACTTGTGACGCAAGCCTTTGCAGATACTTTTCCATTTTTGAGTACACAAAGCTTTTTGATTGATGTAGTAACTTATGTGTATATAAGTATCGTAATCACGGTATATAGGCGCGCTATGAAAGGGGGGGGTTCGACCGGCCCAGCGCAGCGGTGCATGCCGTGGCAACGTGTTTGCGGCGTGTGAGGGCAGCGGTGCGGTAGCGAACGCTACCACCCCGCTGGCCGAAACCACGACGCCACGACACAGCTTAGCTGGGCCGGCCAGTGCGCCAAAACCCTCAGTGATTCTAGCTGTAAAATTTTCATAAAAATTTACAATTTTCATATTTACACAAATTTAAGAAAATAACACAAGGCCCAAACATTTTTTTCTTATAGTTTTATGACACAACGCCAAAAGCGTACGTTATGAATTACTGTTTTGGTTTTCAAAATTCAATGATCTTATCAATTTTTAGTGAAACACTGAAAACCAGAGGGATCTAAGACTTTTACTTTTCAAGATATTGTAATAATTTGCTAAGATTACTAGCGTTAGGTCTTAACGCCCAAAACCATAAAGTCCTAATTAAAAATTTCATAACGCCCAAAAATTTTTGTTAACAATTTGGGACTTATGACATTTTGTTTGGGTATTTTGATGATCTAATTTAAAATCGGTGGATGGTCTTATCACCCAACGTAATAACGCCCAAATAAAAAAATGTCAAAGCGCCCAAAAAGCGACACCTCGCCCAAAATATCATACAAAAAAGTACACAGCGCCCAAAAGGAATGTCATCGTGCCCAAAATAATTTTCAAATGTCATAACGAGCAAATCCTTAAATGTCATATCGCCCAAAGGGTTTATAGTATTTTTGAATTCGGGCATTGTGACATAAATGTTGGGCGTTATCACATTTGTTTTGGGCACTATGGCCCAAATGACAAATCCACAAAGTTTTCGGAAGAAAAAATTAAAAGAAAAGACAATTCCGCAAATTAAAAAACAATGTTCGAGTCCTGCAGTACTGTTGAGTGACACCAATTCGTCAAGTGGGATCAGGAAAATATTTGAAACTACTTGTCTCAGGTCAAATTTTGAAACAACGCAACCAACACCCCAGCGGGGGGGGGGGGGGGGGGGGCGCGGCGGCGGCGGCGCGGCCGGCGTGGTGCACGGCGCACAGTGGTTCCAAGGCGGAAAAATTCGATTTTTCAAAGTGCTGATTTCTATTAGCTGATTCATGTTTCACACAGTATATTAGCCATAAAATCTAGGTAAGTCAACGATTCGGGCCAAAACTCAAGTTTAAACGCTTAAATAGAGGTCCAAAGTCAAAATATTTGAAATTGTATGGCAATTGGATTTAACTTCCCAAGGCTGTTACGTCGATTCCAGGTGAACTAAAAATGTGAATTTTTTCCTGGTAATAAAGGATACCTAACAATACAATTAAGTGGTTAATTTTGGCAAACAAAAATTTAGATGAATTACAGCAGAATAATGTAAGAGTTATTTCACAGTAATTTAGAGCTGTAGTCCTAAACAAAAAAGCTCCGCTTACCTCTGGGATGAAAATAGTTTCCCATGCTGTAGACATGTTAAAGTTCACATTAAGACCAAATTTATCTGCGTTTACCTGCGTTTCCGCACAGTGGGGCCGATTTAATGAAGTGAACTTTAAAAAAAATTCAAATTTCACTTCCGTTTTCTAGAAAGAAATATTTCTATGTACTATTGGTGAATGTACTCGGGTTAAAAAGTATCTGTTTTGAATTTGATAAACGAATATTTGAAGTATTTTAAACTCTACTTTTTACAGTTTTAAATTGAAATGAAATGTGTTTGTACCAATGCGTTAAAAACATTTTTTCCTTATCCCGTAGGTTTTAATTAAAATTTTCGTTTTCTTTTCTCCACAATAAATTTACTTATTTGTATGTTTATATGTAAATACTTACAATTTACTGGAACCGCAATCGATTAAGCTTATACTCTATCAATCTTCTTCCTTCCAGAATCTCAAAAATTCAAGTTCTGATATCTATGTCAATATTCTCGAGTCTTTTGAATTATGTTTTTCGTTTTTTTTTATTATGATTTACTTTTAAATTTATTATCTACTATTTACTATACATTATAATATACTTATATGCTTATTAAAATGTTGTATTCATACAAATTCAAAGCTACCTAATTTTCCATTTATACGTTACTCATTTGTAAATATACATAAAATACTTGCATTTCATCAGGGTTTTTGAAAAACCAATTCTCTTTAGTGCAAACATTAACTGAAAATAATACAACCTCAATTAAAGATTTTAAGTGATTTTCATTAATGGTAACAAGATTTTATGATTTACCACCATATACATCACTATTTCCTTGCACCAAGGGGTGTAATAGGAGGACATGGGAACTATAACGATCGACTAAACGATCAAAAAACCGAAGTTTAATCATTTTTGCCCATTCCTATTTTCTAATAATTGTGTGGTAATTCCTCATCAGATAGGAAGTTCCGATTTTATCAAACTACATAATAAGTCTACAAAAGTGGAAAAAAGTAAGAAAACTAATTAAACAAAGTCAAAAATTTTTAAAAAGTGATGGTGGGAAAACAATGGTATGGTCCACTGTCTTTGAGAAAAAAAAAAAATGAATGTCTAAGGTTTACTTAGAACACAACCTTGATTTTCATCAAGTTTAATCACGATTTATGTAATTATTTTTTTTAGGTGGGCGTGGCAGTGGGTGGAAATTAATTTTGGTGATTTCTTATCAAAATCACTATCATCCCTGAAAATTTCATCCAAATCGGTTGAGTGGTTCACTTTTTATCGAATTTTTTCTGCTCTCCGATACAACTGGAACCACTGTGCGGAGTGCGGTGTCGGCCGGCGCGGTTCGGTGCACGTCGTGCTGTGGCGGCGTGGCGGCCGGTGCGGTGGCACGGCGTGCGGGGGCAGTGGTGCCAACGCGCGCGCTGCCACCACACGCCGCGCACCGCGCCAAACCGGCGGCGGCGCCGCCCCCCCCCCCCCCCGCTGCGGTGTTGGTTGCGTTGTTTCAGAATATTACCTGAGACAAACAGTTTCAAATATTTTCCTGATCCCACTTGACGAATTGGTGTCACTCAACAGTACTGCAGGACTCGAACATTGTTTTTTATTTGGGCGATATGACATTTTATTTGGGCTTTGCGACACATTTTTTGTGAGATTTTGGGCGCTTTGTCAGTTTTTGGGCGTTATGACATTTGCTGATTTGGGGCTTATGACGTTGGGCGAAAAGAATTAAAAAAAAATAAAACTGTCGTAGCACCCAAAATTAATGTCAAAACGCCCAAACTGTATGTCATATTCCCCAAACATAAAATCAGAAAATATTTAGCGATATGACAATGTTCGATTTGGGCATTTTGGCATTTGAGATTTTTTTTGGGTGTAATGACATTCCTTTTGGGCTTTGTGTCAATTTTTTGTTCAGTTTTTGGGATATATGACAGTTTTTTGGCTTTATGACATTTTTCAATTTGGGCTTTATGGTTTTGAGCGTTCAGACCTAACGCCAAGATTACTTTACAAAAATAAAACATCTTTATTTCATTTCAAATACTTTACTTCAAATACTTTTATTGTAAACAAGCTCAACTCTTAATTCCCTATTTTACACCAACGCTTTAAAAAATCAAACTGAGGTTTTCGGACTGGCGGCCGTGTATTTAAATACGAGAAAAAGCTACTAGAATCTTCTAGGCTTCTGAAATGTGCTTCTCCTCCCCAAGTATCCACAAGTATCTCAAAAACTTTTGACCTATATAATTATAGCAGTTCCAGTGGCTTAGGCATTGGATAACGATGAGAGTGGTTTAGGCATTGGATGACGATGAGATTGGTTAAGGTATTGGATAACGATGCGGGTGGTTTAGGTATTGGATAACATTATTTAATCCTTTGTTCAAAGATGGGGCGCAACTCAGTACTAATTTATTCTGTTTTAGAATGTCGTTTTATGCAGAAATGGGCATATATTTTTTAGATTTATGCCATAACGCCAAAAACGTACGTTATGAAGTACTGTTTTGGTTTTTAAAATTCAATGATCTTATCAATTTTTAGTGAAACACTGAAAACCGGATGGACCTAAGACTTTTAATTTTTAATATATTAAAAAATAAGTGATAAGAAAATTATAAAACTTAGAAGAATCCGGCCAAATGATCATTTCAGCAACTGGTTGATGAACACCAACTTCGATTTTTCTTGTTTTAGTAAGAAGTTGTATTCTTTATTTTTTAGTATCTTGAAAAGTAAAAGTCCTAGAACCTTCTAGTTTTCAGTGTTTGACTATAAGAAATGATAAGAGCATTGAATTTTGGCAGCCAAAATAGTATTCTTAATAACGTACAATTTCTAATAAAATCAGTTTGAAATTAAATTTATCATCAAATCAACCTCGTTTTTTCATCAGCAGTTTCCCGGTGAACATGCTCAATGTAATTTGATGCGAAGCGTTTGGGGTGAGTACTAAATCGCACTCTATATATTTTTAACAGCGCGACTAATCCAAATTTGTCTTATTATTATTGATGTCTATCAACCGCGAAAACCTTAAAAGGCTCTCAAAAGCCTAAAAATATCATAAAATGAAATAAAATTCAAACTATTCTATTTTTTACGTTGTTGTTAAGATTCTCTTTTTTCGCAAATTTATATAAGACTTGATGATTTTCCAACTTTTGCATGGTGTTTTATTTGTATGTTTTTATTTTGCAGTTTTTATTTTATTTTTGAGTTGGTTTTCCTAATTATTGCTGTTGTTTACCTCAACGCAGATTTTTTGCATTTGTTTTTTTTTTTTTTTTATTTATTTTTACACTTTTTGTACATTCCGATTTCGTTTTTTTTTCTATTTTTAAAGTGCACCTAATTGAATGTAGTTAATTTACACAAAATGAATAATAGTGTGTACCTAAGTATGTATAGCTTTGAAATTAATTTCACAATACAAAACAGCAAACAAAAAGTACAAACAAATGGGTGAGTTCAGCAAATAGGCGCATCATTTCAAAAGACATTTTTATTCTACTCATTTATGTATTTTTTGTTAAAATTTATTAATTTTGCAAAGTACGTTTTTATTTATGTACGTGTTATAATAGGGGCACTTCTTTGCTCTAGGTTTTTTTTTACACTGTGTTCGATATGTGTTCGGACACGCACTAAATCCACACTCATGCCTGTGAGTTCTTCTCTTGGGGTTCGGGGAAACAGATAAGAACTACAAAACCAAAATAAGATGTATAGTTAAAACATTTTGAACAGATTTGGTGAGTTAAAGTGGTTTAACTGTAGATGTATTTTTTTTTCCATATCGTCTAGTTCTAATACCTCGTGACCCAGAAAAGTCAATTTTCCTAGAAAAACATAGAATTTTTTTTTAATTTATTTACTTTGTATTTTCCTGGTTTCTTACAATATTATTTTATGGAGTTACGAGTTATTTAAACTAAATAATTCATTTTAGGACTAGAAGTTTAAAAAAACTGTATCAAATATTTTAATAGAGCTTACGGGTCTGCGATGCAAAACAGTTTTTATTACAAAATGAATAAAAATAAAAAAGAGGCTTGGTCTAGGTTCAAATCCAGCTAAACGGCAAAACAATTTATAAATTAAAATTGGAACTATAGACTTAGCACGACTAAAAAAGGAATCTGATGATTGGTGTGCCAACCATGAAATTGCAATAATTCCAGCCTATAGTAATACTTGGTGGTAGCCAACACAAGTGGCTTAGGCATTGGATGATGGTTGTACATTCAAAACCTTCAATGTAAATATGACGGAGCGAAAGCTATGCAGCCTAACTGCAAGTGTTATCACGAGAAAACACCTTTGGAGGTACATGTATATTAGAACTTTACAGCGACGCAAGCGACGATATGCTGGAATATCCATAAGTTACTTATTTAATAGTAAATTATTTATTTAAAGCAGAGCAGGGACTGTTTTAAGAAAAAATCATTATTGAACTAAATGAAACAGACAATTTTCGTTTCCATTTAAATTGTTTTTTTCGTAGACGTAGCCCGTTTATCGGTTGGCTTTTTTCTCGATCTCTGGTCTCGATCTCGGTCTCGCATGACGAGACCGAGACGAGACTGCCTTTGGAGCAACTGAGACGAGAGTGTATACTTGGACCGAAATTTACAGAGAGTCTAATAAATTAAAATATCCAATTTCAGTAAAATATTTATTTTCTTCTGCACATATTCAAACTATAATCGAAAATATTTCGTTCCAATAATCAACAGGTTGTCCGGAAATCGAATTTTTTGGAGACCAGGCCGAGTCGAGACTTAATAAAACGAGACCGACACGAGACCGAGACGAGACTGAAAATTTTCGATTTTAACGAGACCGAGACGAGACTTACAAAAGTCTCGCAGAGTCTCGTCTCATGGCCAACCCTATTTTTTATCGACACTTTCTTAATTTTGTTGTTCTTACCGAAGGTAATTTTACCGCGCTATATGAAATACTTTCCAATGAAACGCGACAGAGATGAATTGAAATTTTTTTGAATTTTTGAAAAAGCGATTCAATATGAGTTTGTTCTTGCAGAAATCATAATATTGGAACTAAAAGTGATGCAAAGTCTATATTTTTTGCAATAAATATTTGATCTTGTTCTATAATGATGTGGAGGAAATTTGTTTGATTTGCTTGATTACGTATTTTTTGTCGCAGCTGATTAATACAAAAAAATAGGTGGGAAATCATAAATACGTCGCTCAACATGTAGGTTTCAGTTTGACTTTCAATTGAAATTGCATGTGAAGTCGTTGAGGCAACAAAACCAAATGCCGTAATTATGTGAGGGTAATAGGTAAGATACATATGTTTATCCGTTTAAAATCTTGAGATTAGATAAATGTTGAACATCTTTTCTGTTCTTAGATAATCGTAACAAATATGAATAGTATTAGATCAATAGATCATTCAAAATTAAAATAGGCAGCAAATATTCGAGCCTACACAGTAATTGCAAATTCACATTCGTAGAAGTACTTTGTATTCAACTGGTCGAAGAAAGTGCAAAGTTTTAAATAACAACTACCAGAAACGTGCTTAAGAGCTACGAATTTCAAATATTAACTACCAGAAAACATAACAACTACCACTTAAAACAGTTTCTGAAGCAGAGATCAGAAATAACTGTCAACCTTTATTTTTTATAAGAAAGATTTTGGTTTCGGGTTGAGATTTATTAAAAAAAAAAAAAATTTAGGTTATCGGTGGAGATTTATTTTTTGTTTTCAAAAATATCTCTGAATGGTTGAGATTTTTACGAAAAAATTAATGCAAAAGGTCAACCTTTAACCTATTTCGCTGAAAATAAATCAAAAATGGTTAATGCAGAAAAATTTGAAATTTGCCGAGAACATGTTTATTTTTGAAAAATAAATACATAAGAGTTTTTTTTCTTATTTTAGGTATTAAGTCTTACTAATAATCGCTTTAAATAAAATGCAAAGACGAAAATGCCTTATCGACTGTGACTTGAAATACTGGGACGCCAAGCACAAAACCAATGCAATTTCAAAAAAGTCCAATAACCTGCATTTCCGCATGCATCTGTGCTTACATTTATTATTTTCTCTCAGAGATAAATCTCACTGTTTAACCTAACCTAAAAAAATACGTCCCTTATTTTGGCGGACATTTTGTGGCGGAATCGAAAAAAGTTGATATCAGTTTTTGTAGCTTATTAAATGCTAATTTGTTGCTCAATCCAAAAATTTGTAGCTCGCTTAGTTTTTGAGTTATTGAAAATTCCGCTAAAATAAGTCTGAAGTTAGCGGACTAAATCCAAAATAATAAGATTTTTGAAATAAAATTGGTACCCAAATTTGAAGCTTTTTTAATGCTCTTAAGTTCTAAAAAAATAAATTCTGTAACTATAATAGTTTTTTAATTATTCAAATTTCCGCTAAAATAAGTCTGAAGTTAGCGGACGAACATTCGAAAATGACAATTTTTTTGACGTCCAAAATTGTAGCTTTTTAAATGCTAATTTGTTACCCAAAAATAAAATTCTCATCTCTTAAGGGTAATTTTTTATTTGAATTTTAAGTTTAAAAGGTGCACTTCCGGTATGCTGAAGCTGGCGGACAAAATCTAAAAAAATTAGATTTTCAATTTTTTTCTTTTGCCAGAATTTGTAGCTTTTGAAATGCTGATTGCAGGCTCAAACCTCAAATTTGTAGCTCTAACGGTTTATTTAATATTTAAGTTTCCGCTGGCAAAAGTTAGCAAAAAAACGACCTTCTAAAATCTAAAAAATGAAAAAAAAAAATAAAAAAAATTGTAGCTTTCGAAATGTGAATTTGTTGCTCAAAAATTAATTTTGTAGCTTTAACTATGGATTTTTTATTTGATTTTTAAGTTTCAAAAAGTGCACTTCCGGTACACTGAAGCTGGCGGACAAAATATAAAAAATGAGATTTTCAATTTTTTTTCTTTTGCCAGAATTTGTAGCCTTTAAAATGCTTATTTGTTGCGCAAACCCCATATTTATAGCTACGCATAGTACATACTAAAGTTTAATTCATGGATTTTTTATGATTCCATTGGTTTTTTGTCTAGGCATGGAAGGGACCTACAATTGTATGCCGAATCCGAACGGCTAGACGAGAAGCACTTATTCGTGACTGGTGATACTCTTGGAGGATTTGTAATTCTGTTTTTTTTTGTTGTGGTATTTTACATGGAAATTATTCTTAAGCTAAAAGCCTTTCCACACTATCCAATTGAGTTTTAAGGTAAGACCGCACCAGGTGGAACTGCGTGACACTTTTCTGATATACCGCACTTGAACTGCAGCGGCGGCGCTTCAGAACGCGGCAAATTGTGATTCTTCTTTAGTAAATATCTGTCTCTTTTCTATCTTATTTAGACATTTTCAATTTTTTATTAGAATCCACGGAAAAAAGTTTATTTCGGGGTTGCATAAATTTGCTTTTATAAGAATGAAATATTACAAAATCTTGGACAGACCTTGCATTTTGGGTAGAACAAAATATTTTTCATTTGATGTATAGGGGAGTTTAGTCCGAGTATAAAAATGAGTTTTCAGGATTGAAAGCCCTCCGCATGGGCTGCCATCTTGAGAAATACGTTTTTGGAATGTAAACGAGCACTCTACATTATATATACTCTACGGCGCAAATGCAAGAAGTTTTTTATCTTTAAAAAACAACCGCCTAGTTATAAAAGATGGCATATTTATGAATTCTGAGCATGTCTAGACAAAAAACCAATGGAATCATAAAAAATCCATGAATTAAACTTTAGTATGTACTATGCGTAGCTATAAATATGGGGTTTGCGCACCAAATAAGCATTTTAAATGCTACAAATTCTGGAAAAAGAAAAAAATTGAAAATCTCATTTTTTAGATTTTGTCCGCCAGCTTCAGTGTACCGGAAGTGCACTTTTTCAAACTTAAAAATCAAATAAAAAATCCCCACTTAAAGCTACAAAATTAATTTTTGAGCAACAAATTCACATTTCGAAAGCTACAATTTTTTTTATTTTTTTTTTTCATTTTTTTAGATTTTAGAAGGTCGTTTTTTTGCTAACTTTTGCCAGCGGAAACTTAAATATTAAATAAACCGTTAGAGCTACAAATTTGAGGTTTGAGCCAGCAATCAGCATTTCAAAAGTTACAAATTCTGGCAAAAGAAAAAAATTGAAAATCTCATTTTTTTAGATTTTGTCCGCCAGCTTCAGCGTACCGGAAGTGCACTTTTTCAAACTTAAAAATCAAATAAAAAATCCCCAGTTAAAGCTACACAATTAATTTTTGAGCAACAAATTCACATTTCGAAAGCTTCAATTTCTGGTAAAAAAAAAGTTCAAAAATTCAAATTTTTTTTTAATTTTGACCGTTAAAATCTTATTTTAGCGGAATTTTGAATAACAAAAAAACCATGCGAGCTACAAAATCGTGGTTTGCGCAGTTGATCTAGTTCAGAGAAGCTTCAAATTGTGGCAAAAAAAAAATTATTTTTTTCATTTTTTTAGATTTTAGAAGGTCGTTTTTTTGCTAACTTTTGCCAGCGGAAACTTAAATATTAAATAAACCGTTAGAGCTACAAATTTGAGGTTTGAGCCAGCAATCAGCATTTCAAAAGCTACAAATTCTGGCAAAAGAAAAAAATTGAAAATCTCATTTTTTTAGATTTTGTCCGCCAGCTTCAGCGTACCGCAAGTGCACTTTTTCAAACTTAAAAATCAAATAAAAAATCCCCAGTTAAAGTTACAAAATTAATTTTTTTTAATTTTGACCGTTAAAATCTCATTTTAGCGGAATTTTGAATAACAAAAAAACCATGCGAGCTACAAAATCGTGGTTTGCGCAGTTGATCTAGTTCAAAGAAGCTTCAAATTGTGGCAAAAAAAAAATATTTTTTTTTCATTTTTTTAGATTTTAGAAGGTCGTTTTTTTGCTAACTTTTGCCAGCGGAAACTTAAATATTAAATAAACCGTTAGAGCTACAAATTTGAGGTTTGAGCCTGCAATCAGCATTTCAGAAGCTACAAATTCTGGCAAAAGAAAAAAATTGAAAATCTAATTTTTTTAGATTTTGTCCGCCAGCTTCAGCATACCGGAAGTGCACCTTTTAAACTTAAAATTCAAATAAAAAATTACCCTTAAGTGATGAGAATTTTATTTTTGGGTAACAAATTAGCATTTAAAAAGCTACAATTTTGGACGTCAAAAAAAATGTCATTTTCGAATGTTCGTCCGCTAACTTCAGACTTATTTTAGCGGAAATTTGAATAATTAAAAAACTATTATAGTTACAGAATTTATTTCTTTATAACTTAAGAGCATTAAAACAGCTTCAAATTTGGGTACCAATTTTATTTCAAAAATCTTATTATTTTGGATTTAGTCCGCTTATTTTAGCGGAATTTTCATTAACTCAAAAACTAAGCGAGCTACAAATTTTTGGATTGAGCAACAAATTAGCATTTAATAAGCTACAAAAACTGATATCAACTTTTTTCGATTCCGCCACAAAGTGTCCGCCAAAATAAGGGACGTTAAAAAAATAGCAATATAAAGGTTTCTCTCAGACCTTAACCAATATTTTTGTTTGTTGGGAATAAAGGTTATAGTGTGAACATTATTGAAAATGACAACAAATAACAGTTTTTAAATTACCTTTCAAAAGGTTGAGATTTATGTCTGATCTCTGATTTAAAGGGTTAAATTATTCTCCGAACCATTTAAGGGGCCAGTTGTAGCGATCACGCACAACGCATGAGGAAAAACTTTTGAATGGATATTTTCATTTTGATTTGAATAATAATTATGTATATTGTATAATCTAATATAATATATAATCCTACTCCACCCCTAATAGTTTAAGCAGATCTATCAACAAATTTATTTTAATCCACTAACAAAAAAAAGGAACTATCCCAGATAAATTATTTTGCCGAGCAAAGTGCCGATTGGTAGCTTTCAACCTGTGCCCTCAGGAGCGCACTTGATAATGGCATTCTCGGATTCAATGACTCACTCAATCAATTTGACTAATCAATCAAATATTGACGTAGACGCCAGTGCAGATATGATTACAAACTTGACTCTTTGTGGAATGAGAAATTTTATCAAAATAGAGTGAAATCTATCAAACCCAAAGAAAACTCATGGTTTGATTCGAGCTGTAAAAAGGTTATTAGGGTTAAAGAAGTAAGCTTCCGATGTTATAAAGCCAACCCTAATGAAGAAAACCGGAAAAAGTTTCAACAAGCTAGAAAGAAAGACAATAACCAAATAATTTAACAAATAGAACGAAATTTGTATGTTTTTGAATGATATGACTTTTTTTTGTTTGCTAAAATACTATTTTAAGTACAACTTACATTTGAGAGAATATGACTATAATTGAAAGAAATACTTTTAATTAAACAAAAAAAAAACTCACATTTTTATTTCGAAAAAATAAAACCAAAAAGAATCCGAATAAATGATCATTTCTGATTCGTTTTTTCTTGTTTTACTAAGAAGTTATAAAGCTTAAGTTGAAGTAATAAGTTTATTTTGGAAAGTAAAAGTCCTAGAGCCATCCGGTTTTCAGCGGTTGACTGAGAATCAATTGGAGTATCGAATTTTGGAAACAAAAATAGTACCTTACAAAGAAAACTTTTGAAAAAAATTAGTTTGAAATTTTTGTGTTCATTTTCTTTCAAAATTTTAAGTTTGAAAATTAATTTTCGAAAACTGTTCACTTCAACAACTTTATTTAAAAATATTATAAAAGAAGGGATTTCTGGGTTTGCAAAAAAGTATTACACGTTGTTGTACATATTACTGTTGTTTTTTATGTCAATGTTTTTTGATAATTGCCCCTCCTGCTTCTAGTGGCGGGTTATAGACTCCTCACTTTCTTATACGAGTTTTTGAGTGTTTCGAGCCCAACCTACGCGCTCTTACTTTTTGTTAGACCTTTAGGTGAATCACCCTGTAGGTAAATTCTATTGACGTACGGAGACTCAATGACTCAACGTACGGAGACTCAATGAATTTCGGTTTTATTTTTTCGAAATAAAAATGTGAGTTTTTATTGTTTTTTTGTTTAATTAAAAGTATTTCTTTCATTTATAGTCATATTCTCTCAAATGTAAGTAGTACCATAAATAATATTTTAGCAAACATTAAAAGTTGAAGCTGTACGGACACTTTTTTCATATGTCAATACGTCAGCCTCATCGAGATTTCGTTGACGTAAAGTGTTGCGTCACTTTGACATTTAATTCTGCATTTGTATAAATCACAATTCAGTTAAATACATAAGTTTTTTGTAACTGTGAAAGATTTGTAAAATACTAAAATAACAGGTACATTATCGACATACCGCTTTTTATCAGTAAGTACAACAATTTGGTATAGTTTTTCAATTTTATAGATCGTTAAAGCATTCAAACAAATTAACAATACATTCGTTATTTATTATTTAACAACCAAAATATTAACTAGAAGTAAAAAAACTTTTGCCGGGTCAGCTTATTTCTGTTGGCTAAAGACAGACTGGCAAAAAATTACGTACACTTCTCTTCTCTTCGAAGTTATTATTGATTTTCTGTATTTCGTTTTTCTACCTTACGATAACTAATACCTATATATCTTATTTCACTTAACTTTTAACTTTTAAGAGATCTAACAATGAATATGTCAGTCACTGAAATACATTGAATTGAGAAAATGAATGGTTGGTGTTTTTTTTTTAATTTATTGGCAGTCATCGTCTACGATCTTTATCAAAGAATATATCTGCCGTCAGCATACTCGGGCTTGGGAAGATTTCTTTTCTAACGGCGAAACGCCAAACACGGTCAAACATTCACGTATATGCCTGATATCTACGTGGCATCTATCCTGAACGGCGAATAAGTTGTGTCCACTGTTATCGTACATGAGGTAACCGACCCGGTACAAATGCACAAGAAATCGGGCCGAAAAAATCCTACAACAGAACTGCGACACACATCAACAACAGCACACGTTCAGTTTCAAATTTAATATTTCACTTTCGATTTATACTTACGTTCGTTTTCATTGAGTTTTCCGCCTGGGTGTCCAAACGACCCGACGACATTACCCACGAAATGCTTGATTGCTGTGACATTTTTCTTCAAAATAGAACGCAAGAGTCACGAACGTTTCACGTTTGTTTGTCGAATGACAATGCGCACCATTTTTGTCGGCAGCATAAACGTCAAACTAGGCTTTCCTAAATATGTTTGGTAAATTTTCTTTAAATAGACGAGTGAAGCCTAGTACGCTGCTGATGAGAAACGCAATTTTTCTTTGGTCTCCAACACGACAGCGAAATGCTTACGGAAACCACAAAAAAAAAAAAAACACAAAGTGAAAACAATCACAGAAAGCCATGCTGTAATAAAAGAAAAGCAGGTAGGGGTTTTGGGGGTTCAAACTTCCAAAATCAAATTAACTTCCCGGCATAAGAATTTCACTTTTAATTTTTGAGTTTCCAGTTTTCCCACGAGATAAAAGTTGAATAAAGAGATGACCTTTAATACGTAACTTTAGAAGATATCCATGTAGATGTACATAGGTCGAGGCAGGCGTGAACGCAAGGTGTGGTTTTGGGGGTTGATACAGATTTTGAATAAACTTTGTGTCTGAAATGAATTAAGTGGCGCAAAATTTTAAAGAATTAAAACGGGCTCTAAATCACTTTTAAAATGGGAGTCGGCTCTAAAAACTCTTTAAAGTGAGAGTCAACTCTTTGCTAATTTTAAACGACATAAAGTATAGTTTAACGTTAAACCACTCTTCTAACTTTAAAAGCAGCAAATCGGTTGTTTAACTTCTTAAAATATACTTTTACCACTTGTAAATAAGTTTATAACAACAAAAAGGCGTAGGTTGGTAAAATGATTTCGGAATTTTATTTTATTTTCTGAGCTTTGTTCAAAATGAAAAGTGTATTGAAAGAGCTCGGCGGCATTGAATTTTTCACTTTGTCTGCAAAATAATGGGCACAAACATCAACCACACAAGACATATCAACCAACATACACGAAGGTAGGTACCTACATATGTATGAACAAAGATTTCTCACTATTGTCCATGCGCTTGAGTTTTTTTTTTAGAATCAGGGATAATGTGAGTAGACTTCTTTTAAACATTTAAACAAAACACAATCATAATCTATATTCACGATACGCACCTAGTTACATTAAAATTATTTGTCTGAACTTGTTTGTTTAATTTTAACATTTTTTGTTGTTCTATAGCTGTCTCTTCTCTTCATCTGTCAAATGTGTGCCTGTTCAACCTTAATTTGCTTACGCTACGTTGCGGAGTCCACTTTAGTTAGAAGAGTTGTTTAACGTGTTTAAAATTAAGATATAGTTAGCTGAGGATTTACAACTAAACGACTACGTTAACTAGAGCCGGTTTAATTCCTTAAACGAGCAATGTTTAAAATTTTGCGCCAGTAATTTTAATTAAACTGCATTGAGATTTTTTTTTTTTAATCTTCGAATTTCCCTGAAACGGCTTAACTAGTTTTGATTAAATTTGTATACAGTCGCCTCTGGAAAGTGTTAGCATTCCGTACCAATATTCTAAGAACAAATATTATTTGATTAAACAAAATTGTTTAAAATAACTACGTAATTTACGTTTAATAACTAGAAGCGAGTTCGTAATCGTCTGACTAACTTATATCTGTGAAGTTGGTGTTCGTAAAAAAAAATGGAAATCTGACTTAAGCAGGCCTGCAAAACAAATTACATTCGTAAACATCAAAAGTGTGTAGAAATCAAGTTGGGCAGTTTGTACCGAAGAAAAAAACATTCTGCTGAAAAAAAGTAAAAAATCTGCTAAAAAAAAATAAAATTAAAAGAGGAAAACATGTATGGTGATTTGTATGTATAAGTAAATGAAATGGTTTCGAAATACATATATTATCAGGATATTTGTTCATTACAAAATATTTTGTTCCCACCAAAAGCCCTTAAATTGGCTTTTCCCGCGCGAAAATTCAATCTCAAAAAAAAACTTATTTTTTGGAGTTTTTTTAACCCATCATCATCGTAGCCATCCTTCAATGGAAGTTGACAGTTTATACCTTAACAGATAGCTAAGAAACAATTTTTTGGCGTACACAGAATATTTCGTTCCAAATGTCACCCAGAAACCCTAAAATCGACTTTAATATAAAAAATTTCGATTTTTAATAATAATTCTAAAAAAATCGGATTTTCGGCAAACTGCCGCCTGCTTGCTTCCTTCGGCAGAAGAAAAATAAGCAGTCTTTGAATACAAACCAGTCGATACTAATAAAAATTTGCTCATAAAATGTCAGCCTAATTCTCAGCAGGAAACAATTTAAATGAAAGAAGGAACCTTCTAACAATACCTAACTTAAATAGAATGTGTTTTTTTTTTATTTTCGACTTTCTTAATAATAAACTGATTGAGATTTTTATGCAAATGATCACGAAATAATTATTTTTTTTTTCGATTTAAAAAAAAAACTAAAAAACATTGTGGTGTCTTAGGCTGGCAAGTAATGTTTTAATTCAGAGAAAATGTTTATTTTTTTAGAATAACTTTTGTAGTTTTAAAAATAGTTAGCTATTTTCATTTTAATCGGAGTTGAAACATTATTGTCCTTCAAGTCAAGTTTCAACTTTTTTGTATATAGAATAGAATAGAATATTTATGAACATATTACATTTTTTAAAAGTGAGAGTTCCTTTAGTGCGAGCCCTTCCAGATATACTCGCTATCGGATCTTTCAATAGAAAAACAAATAAGAAGGTATTCTACCAAAGAGTTAGTTGGGTGAAACAACAATAATAAATTTGATTTATTAATTTATATAAGTGCAAAAGAAAGTACTACTGTAAGGGCAACGACGTTTGTCATTGCCTAAACAGCCTTTTACTACGCACCAAACAAAAAAAAAAAAAACACTAGGAGCACAACAAAAGCCCTTATGGAATCCTCCTTACCAATCAAAGAAGCACTGTTTTCGTGACGTAGTCAGTCGTAAAAACGAAAGTTCCTATACACTATCACGATCCCTGGTGTGCAGATCTATTTATATATAATTTTATAAATTTGTTTTAGGGCCTTATTGCGAGAGTCTATTCGACTTAAGTCTATTCGACTTAAGTCTATTCGACTTAAGTCTATTCGACTTTTGTCGATTCTATCAAACTTGAAATCAGTATCGCTTTGCTCAGTAGAATTATTGAAATAGAACCGATTTTTGAAAATTGAAATAATTAAAGCTCTCGACTAGAGCTTAAGACTGCAATGTCTAATCACCCCTTACGTTTTAGAAAATAAATATAGTTTTACGAAACTTTGACGTTTTCTTATGAAATAAATTGATTTTCTTCAAAAGAATAATTTTCCATAGTGCGACTAATTGGAAAAATGAGTTCCGATCCTTTAGATTCTAGACATTGGATGAAAATATGCAGACATACATTTGTACATACAATTGACGCATCTAAAGCGTCTGTCAAGGGACCAGCCGAATATGGTCGCAATACCCGGCGCGGCGCGCGCGGCTT
Source organism: Melangyna quadrimaculata (assembly GCA_949320155.1). Classification (NCBI taxonomy): domain Eukaryota; kingdom Metazoa; phylum Arthropoda; class Insecta; order Diptera; family Syrphidae; genus Melangyna; species Melangyna quadrimaculata. The sequence continues at coordinate 19,600,475 of OX439486.1, forward strand.
GCGGTCGTTATATCCGACTTACCATATCGATAGTTCGTAGGTATATCCGACTTACCATAAAAATGGTCGATAGTTTATAGGTATGCGCTTTTAAATTTAAGGAACATAATAATAAAGAAGCTAATTAAATTCATTCACGAAGAAAGAATTTTTTTTGAATTCTCAGTTATTTAGGCCTATTCGGCGAGATTTTTTATTCTGTTAATCTGCTATTCTGTTATGAATTTCTATACAAAAGTTTGAGCTTTCAAAAAATGTTTATGATATATAATTTTGGTATTCGACATGCCAAACTGTAATGAAATCTGTTAAGAATTCTGCTATGAGTGCTGTCAAAAGTTCGAAACTCTCAACAAATCTTTTACGAACGCCATTTTTGGTATTTAGCATGCCACAATCTGTTATGGAATCATTTATGAATCATAAAAGACACATTTTTGTGGCTTTTAACATAAAAGATTTCAATTAATAGAGTAAAAATTAGTATTTATCTTTTATTTTATCAATGAAATGTTCATACAGGGAGACAAATATAATAAGAATACATATTTATTTAGGTGTACAAATTATTTTTGCACAAAACACTTTTGATGCAAGAAATATTAAGTAGTTATAGTAAATCTGATGATCCCGATTTGCAAAAATTTAATTATAAATTAAAATTAATTAAATTCCAGAATCCATGGAAAAAATGACCACCAATCCACAGGTTACTTTCAGTGACGAAACAGTTTGTTTACCTACAGCAGACCAGCTGATTTTTGATAGCAGATTTAGGTCTGTTCCTACAAAAATTTCCTTTAAGAAGTTTCATATCAGACTTTCATAAAAGTTCGAACTCCTGAATACCAATTATAAAAGATCTTTTATGGTGAACATCTTTTATGATTCATAACAGAAAATTCAAAGCAGAATAGCAGATCTGGCAGAATAGGCCTAATTAACTCTTTATTTGCATTTTCTGCATTCCGTCGTTTTAAGCGGCCGGCGAAGCGCGATGTGTTTTGTTGTCTAAAATTCGTCGTTATATGCAACTGGTCGTTATAATCGACGATTTCACGACGTTATAACCGACAATAAACTGATACAATTTGTATGAAAACCAACCAAATGAAGGAAATGTGGTCGTTCAAAGCGACTCGTCGTGAGGTGGAGTCCACTGTATATGTATGTAAGATCTTGTGTTAGTTAAAATTAAAGCGTCAAAGTCACGCTACTTTCCTACTAATCATATTATTCACATTTTGAAATGGAAGCTTGGGGCATTTATTTTTTGTTTAATAGAGCTCTAAGAGGAAAAATCACCACTTTCCAGCGCGTGGTTTATTTCTTGGAATCGCCGAATTTATGGTACATAAATATTTATGATTATGGTCGAATTCATAAATGTAAAAGTTCGGTAACACTGCAAAGTTTACTTATCATTTCTGAAGACAAATATTGTCCGTTAGAAGATTTATCTGCTTTTTTATAATTATTGTTGTTTCCTTTTACCAATAACATCAACTATTTTGAAAAATATACAGAAATAGTACCATTTTTCAAAAAATTATACTGTATTTATACAGTATTTTTACATTTATGAACTTGGGGTATGTGGTAGCTTCGTAAACTCCTTTGGGGTGCAGTGGTGATTTGTGCATCTTCAAAATGCACTTTCTCCAAAAGCCTTAATATCTAATAGTTATAAGAACTTGAAAAATTATTTCGTAATTGAACGTAGATCTCGTTTGTACCAAACAAGACTGCAAACGGTAGGACATTGGAAAAATTGTTGGACTTCCATACGCAAAACATATCAATAAATACATATCAACTATTAAGACATCTGGAAAAAAGTGAATTTTTGTGCTGCATTTCTAAAGAATGTATAATAAGTATACATATAAAAAATAAATTAAATAAATTGGGTGGCGCTCGTGTAGAACCAGTGTCTAGTGACTAACAACTCGTAACTCGTAACCATTCCTGTGTGCACGTGTCGATAGGAATGGGAGGGATCTACAATTGTATGCTGAATCCGAACGGCTAGACGAGAAGCACTTATTCATGACAATTGATACTCTTGGAGGATTTGTCAATTCCTCGCAAGAGCCAGTAGCCCTGAAAAAAACTTTTTAGTTTTTAGGTGGACGAGGCTGGGAAGCGAACCGAGACCTTCAGCGCGACAGTCCAACGCACTAACCATTGCGCTACGGGCTACTTCATAATAAGTATATACAAATATTAAAAAAAAAATGTATAATGTATTATGATTGAGCGTCTTGAAGGAAGGACACCAAATATGGATGACCATATGAAAGTTCTTATGGACCAGAAGATATTCTTTTCCACTAAAATACATTCTTATTTCAAAAAAACATTAACACAAAAGTCGATTAGAGATTCCTGATCGAAAAAAAATCTATATATATATAGTCCTTCACAATTATATAACGACGAAACACAAACAAATATCTAATTTGTCTTCTATTGGCGATTTGAACATACACACACTTCCTGAAACGTTTGCTGACATTCGAGGCCAAGTTTTACCGCAAAGATACCACCGATCGAATCGAATTCGAGACACAATAGCTGACTATTGTATTAGCAATGGTGATCTTTCCTTTATGTGGAAGAAAATTGGAATGTAAATTGAATTCAATTAAACTGTTCCTACTTCTTTTTTATCAACACTGAATAACATAAATGTTCATAATACAAATCTTAAAAAAAATGTTTATACTTACTGGAGCTTCTGTATTGTTTGTGCCTTTCCGCGGTGTGATCCTTTTATTGAGGAAACCCATTTCTTCGTACCAGAATAAATTGGGGTTGGACAAATCCTCGGTCTCATTTCCCGATTTGGAACATTTTATCACTTTTTTGCGTTCTGAAACGTAGGCGTTTCTTAAATTTTTAATTTTTGAATTTGCTTCGTCTGTTGGAGTTCCAAGTTTGTGTTTTTATATTTAAATTTTCACGACAATTAAACTCTAAATCTGTCACAAATATGTCTCTATTTGTATTCAGACTAAACTGTTGTTGTTTATTGAAATGCTTTTTAATACCTACTGTATAGACCCTCGGTTCCCAAACTGTGTTCCGCAGAACCCTGGGGATCCGCGGAGAGTTTTCAGGGTTCCGCGACTTTCTCGAAGTACAAACAGTAAAAAATATTTTTTTTTAAGTACCGTGAAACCGGGTAACTTTGGCGCCTTTTTGAAATAGAAATATGAATAACTTTTGCATACATTTTTTTTACAGAGTAAATATTCTAGCAGAAGTATCGTAAATGAGACGTTAATAAAGACATTTTCTTATACTGAGGATTTTTTGATTATTTTTAAGGGTTTCATTTATCTTCTTTTTTTTTTTAATATGTATATTAAGATATTAATATAATAATATAATATTAAGAGGATCAATCTTTCACTGCTCGTTAGCAGTCTTAAGAGTCTTGTAATTGTAAGCTTTGTACGTCTGTTTATGACAAATATCTTATAATTTTGATGTATTTTTTTATAATTAGTCGAGGCGAGTCACTCCAAATGAAGGCCAATGTCACCCCATTACATGCCATTTTTGAAAAAAAGTAAATATATTTTGCTGTTTTATTGTTTCATTAATAAAGTAAAGCAAATTCGATTTACATAATATTCCACATAACTGAGTTAAAATTATTTTGGTGTAGTATTTCCAAAATATATTGAAACCTTTCAACATTTGTTTGTGTTTTAAAGGTTTTTAAATACAAATTATTTAGCTTATAACTTTTTTTCTTAATTTATTCCAATGAAACTATGATAATAATTCTTAATTTAATAAATAATACATTTTTAGAAAGAAATCTGAAAAGATTAGAAACAAAAAAATAAAAAAAATGTCATTGGTCAGATTCAAAAATATTTGACGTTTAGATTTTTTTATCGATGTGTGAGCTTCTCATAAATCTTAATCGTACTTAAGAAAATCTTAAATGTACTTTTCGACTTATTTATTCACCACTCTTTTGTATTATGTTTCAATGGGTTTGATTAGAAATTAGCTTATTTATGTGTTTATTTAAAAAATAACTTCAGAACTATTATGGAGGTACATAGGTACCTTACATTATTTTTTACAAACAAAAAACATAATAGAATCTTAGATTTTTGTGTGATTCGATCACAAATAATATAAACAATAAGAATATGAGGTTGCTCCCACTCAAAAAGGTGTGCTATTTGCAACGAAAAATCAAGACGTGCAAGAAAGTGCATAACTTTGGAAATTTGCATCCTATAAAAAAAAAAAAAAAACAACGATACGAAATTTGTTTGTTTGAAAATTAATTTGGCGATAATTTTTGTACACATACTTGGAACCCTTAACTATCGTTATAATTTTAATATTTATTTTATTTTTTTAGTCGTCCGTGCTGGGGCGGATTAAGAATATCTCAGCAGTGAATCCCGCTTGTCGTAAGAGGTGACTAAGGGATAAATCTCATCTAGGCAAATAACACCAAAGCCATAGACACACAATAACACCTTAGAGCTTACCATAAAGCGTGTATGCAAGTACTTGGGTTAATGCGTCTGGAGATCACCTGTATTGTAAAATAAGAAGATCAAAACACGAAAAACAGCAGCATGCCAGTGTCGAAAACTTGTTTCGAACGGCGAACCCCACAAGTGGAACCGTAGTTGTAGCAGTTGAGTGGGAGAGTTGTGGCCCCCCTCGAGATCATGACAATCGCCGCGCCGATCAAATGGCGAAGAAGATTTTATTTTTCTAGTAACTTTTGTAGCGACTTTAAACGAACACAAATTATATGAAAAATACCTTTTTTCATAAATGGAAATAATCATTGCCATATTTTTGTCAAATAAGGGAAATAAACTATTGAGGTTTCTTTGTTTGATTGGTTGATTTCTTCTTAATTTTGCATTGTAGTACTTAAGCTCATTCAAAAAAATTGTAGGTATAAAATATCTATAAAAAAATTTTTTTTTCGAACAAAGCTAATCAAAGAAAAACTCATTTTTTGTGCAACCCATCGCGTGCACGTCGCAACTTCGTGTGTTCTAGTGATTTTTTTTTTTTATTTTTTTCTTGTGCAATAACTGTCCTTTGACTTTATCTTTGTTGCCTGTGTTTTAACCTAAGCTGCCAACCTGCAATAATTAAATTAATATAGACTTTTAAAAATCAATTACCCCCAAAATATTAAATTAAATTCAGTGTCCTAAAATTTTACAATTAAAAAAAAAAATATATCAATACCCACAAATAAGCAATAGTCGCGCCGCGAAAGAATAACACCATAAAACAAATTTTAAAAAACTCAAAGAAAAAAATCCGTTAATGTTCCAGTGCAATGTGCAATAAGGAGGGAAAAAAAACACAGCGAGTGGTAAATCATACTCTTTCACTCGCAGTTGCTTTAGTTTAATCATTGAATGCATTATGTGGGAAGCTTTCATATAATGATTCAATGAGAGCTAAATCAATATAAGTGTACTGTTTTTTATCACTTTAGGCATCCAGCGGTGGATCGGTGCGTATTATCAGTAAGGCATAATACTAGTGGTTATATGTATTGAAAAGCTCCATTGGGCCCTAATTCTGTTAAATCACATAGAATATTCGTCTGATTTGGTTTTAAGGTAAGTTTTTTGAATATTAAATAATGAGAGGTAATTTTAGAGTAGATTATTCCAACATTCGTGGGTTAATGCAGAACTTTTGTGGTGCATACGTTCATTCTGCAATTAAGAGACCAGCTATATTGGCACTGAGTGAGACTCAGGTAGGAAAAAATACTTTTTATTCGGAATTTAATCTATCTATATGGGTATCACTTAGTGCCTTTATTCTTTGCTCATCGTGGCCTTGTTGTGTATGTTAGAAACGATGTTGCTTACCAGCTCCAACCTCAATATAGTGTGTGTGTTAGCACAAACTTTAATTTGAAATTGTTGAAATTCACGGTAAACAAGCACATTATTCATACATGCTTTATTCATAGGAGCCCAAACCTGGAGAGATGTTCAACTTCTCATGAATTTCATGCTCTGTCCGACTCCATCCGAAGTCCGACTCCAAAGAATTGTTTCCCATAATCCTCACACTGAAATCGCCATTCCGGGCGATTTCAATGCACACAATTCAAGTTGGCTCCGCTTTTCTGGCCATACAACACTCGAAGAAAGGTATGTTCAGATCTTTGCTGAATTAAACCATCTTACTCAGCTTGTTGATGAGATAACTCGAATCCCTGCCGTTGCAGGTCGATCTGCGAACACTCTTGACTTGTTCCTTACCTCTGATTCCGATAAATATACTGCTAGTCAGGGTTGCGCACAAGTCCACGACTGCATTAAAAATTAAACAACGGCTTAAGCTAAAAAAAAGGCTTAAGCTTTTGCAACCCTGCTGTTAGTGGATTACCACCTCTAGGGACATCAAACCATTGTGTCATATCTGCAAATTTCTCGTGCCAACAAAACTCAGCTAAAGAAAAAACTCATAAGAAAACCGTTTTGCAGTACGAGAAAGCCAACTGGGACGGTCTCAATGTATTCTTCAGGAACCTTAACTGGTCACTATGCTTCCTCGATAGTGACGTATATTCCAGCGCAGATATCATTACAAACTTAATTATTTGTGGAATGAGAAATTTTATCCCGAATAGGGTAAAATCTATCAAACCCAAAGAAAACTCATGGTTTGATTCGAGATGTAAAGAGGTTATTAGGGTTAGAGAAGTAAGCTTCCGCTGTTATAAAGCCAACCCTACTGAGGAAAATCGGAAAAAGTTTCAACAAGCTAGTAAGACCTGTAATGTTCATATTCGACGAACCAAATTTTTACATGATCAAAAATTACGGCAAAAAATACTACAATATCCCAAAAGTAGTCAAAATGTTTGGTCATTTGTTAAAAACATACGAAATAGCACCTCGTCCTCGGTTCCAACGCTCGTCTTCAATGATACTCCTTTTGTCAGCTCGCAAGAAAAAGCCAATATGATTGCAGCACAGTTTTCTGTTAATTCAACGCTGCCAAAGAGTGTTATGACTCCTCCTGTACTTGACAGCGTAAATGATTCTATGGGACAAATCTTCCTTCGCATTCGTGCATTTGCTAGAGTTCTGAAAGATCTAGACATTCACAAATCCGCTGGCCCGGATAGTATCCCTCCCATTGTTCTGAAGAGGTGTTCTTCAACGCTGGCAATTGCTACCGACCAATTGCACTTACGCCCCTTCTTTCCAAGGTCATTGAAACACTGATTAATTTCCAGCTCAAGAAATATTTCGAAGAATTAAAGCTTCTTAATGACCGGCAGTACAGCTTTCGTAGCAACAGGTCCACTGGTGATCTGATGGTATATCTTACCGAACAGTGGCTCAAATCTTTACATCGTTTTGGAGAAAGTAAGATTATTGCGGTTGATATTTCAAAAGCATTTGATAGTGTTTGGCATCAAGCTCTTTTATCGAAAATGCGTGCATTTGGTATCGATGAATCTTTTCTTCGTTGGATTAGAAATTTACCTTTCGGATCGTTCAGTGCAAGTTGTTTTGGACGGTTTCAATTCTGAAATTCACAAAATAAATGGTGGTATGCCCGAGGGCTCCGTTTTGCCTCCGACTCTCTTTCTTATATTCATAAATGATCTTTTGTCTGAAACTTCTTATCCATTAAACTGTTTCGCTGACGACAGTACGTACCCTCAGCTTCTTATATTCAATTTCAGATTCCCATCCATGTTCTTCGGATGAGGAACTTGAACGACAGCATATGAAATTCTGATCTCGACAGCATTGTCCATTAGTGAACAAAAAACCGCGTAGAATTTAATGCTTCAAAAACTGAATGCTGTCTCCTGTCGTTAAAGCAAAACCCAACCCCCTTGCCGCTATCTATGAGTGGCACTTGCATTGAGGAAACCGAACAGCTATCAGTTCTCGGTGTGTGCGTTACAGACCACCTTTTGTGGAATTTTTCACATATTCGACGTCGCTACAAACGCTGCAAAATGCTTGGGATTCCTAAGGCGATGCAAGAAATTTGTTTTCTCTTCTGATCTGGCTACGATCTATAAGGTGTACATCCATCCAAAGCTTGAGAACAATTCTTGGAGCGCTTCTTGGAATGCCCATCAGTTTTTCCTTGAGTCCAATTTCAGACGTACCTTCAGTTACAGGGATTCTTTTTTTTAGCCGCACAACACGAATGTGGAATGTTAAAAACCTTACTTTATTTTTCCCTCTCATTATTATCTCCTATTGAACCCTATCCTATTTTCCTAACGCTCGCACTGTTACTTACATGTTAAGGGTATTAATAACCCCTTGAAAAAATGTTTTGACTGTTTTTGCACTATTGATTTTTTTGTACTTCTTTTTGATATTTTCTCGTTATCTGTATAGATATATTATATTTCATAATCTTAATTATACAGAATATTTAGTTCACCGAATTTTACTATGTTACACGAATGCATACACATTTACATACCTCTACTAACATTATTTTTGACTTACACAACTTTCTTTAAGCAACATAAAAGATTAACACAATGATAGAATGCATAGATAGGCGAATAAGACTAGGGCTAAGATATATATATATATGTATTTATGTATATATGTAATACATGTTTAAAAAAAATGCATTGGTAAACATTTTATAACATTTATTCAAATTCAAATAAAATGAAATAGAAATATTTTTTTTTAAATGTCTATAAGTAGATAAATAATTGTTGTAAAATTGTTTCTAATATATGTTCATAATACAATGACAAAAGTGACTACATGTGTGCCAAAATTCAATTAATTAATCATCACCAAAGTTATGAAAAATCAAAGTTGGATTTACAAAAATATATGGGATTTCCCATATAAAACTTCAGACGTCTTAGGGCCGGATTAATGTTGCTACAATTTTACAATATTTTTATAAATTTATTTAAAACAAATTAAGGGGGGGTGGTGTTTGCGGGTCGTCTTTCAAAATAAGACAATGAAATTTATAAGGAATCACCCTGATGTATATTATATAGTGGAATAAGTTTGATTTTTTTGTAATTCATATTATACTGTTACAACAGGAAAATGTTCAACTTCGTGAAGTAAAAAAAGCGGTATGTTGAATTAGTTAGAAAACCTTTTCAGCACGTAATGACGTTTTCGTCTCACATGATGAGACCGAGACGAGACTGGCTTTTAAGCAACCGAGACGAGACTGTATATTTGGACCGAAAAATTTTCAAATTATCTGGAACGTTGCCAAAATTATTGTAACATGAAAAATGTTACAGATAAATCAAAAAAAAAAAAAACAAGTTTTATGCGTTTCCATAGGTTCTCTGCACTACAATAACCTAGCTGCATTTCTTGGTCCAGAAAACCCTGTTAAAAGCTTACAATTAAAGGCCCTGATCGATAATTTCAAGAAGATGTTGATTCCGAAGAAAAATGTACAGGTTTCTCAACATTATTTCCTTAACGTTTTTCAAAAAGAGAATCAAAACGTTGCTGACTTTGTTTCCTCGCTACAGCGAGACATAATTGATTATGAATTCAGTGTTGTATGTCAGTGCCAGAAAACTGTGTCCGTGTCTAAGATTTGTTTCCGCGCTCAGTTCATTCGAGGTCTAAGAGCGGATTGGCTACGCGAGCAAATTTCGCAGTCATAAAAGACAAAATTCGATGAAATTCATCTCAAAGCAACTGCTCTCGAAGCTTTAAGAATCCAAAGCGAAGAACTTAGGCAAAGCTCAAGAACTTTCAGTGTGCATACAAATGTCAATAAACTTTCCACTTCAAGAAGCAAGACAAACACGAAGAGTCATTGAAGATCTAGGCTTTCTTCAAATAACAGTCATAAGTCCTTCGGTCATCCCAGTTCAAAATCGCAAAGCAAAAATTATAAAGCCCTTGGAATAGAAAACTGTTGCTTGATGTGGATGAAGCAATCACACGGTATCCACGTCAGATGGATAAATCACAACTCAAGTGTAGCCTGTAGCTCTTGCAAAAGAGAAGGTCATGTTTCTAAGGTATGTCTTTTAACTCTTTTATCTCAAAATAGAAACTCTAACTGTTGGTACCGATCAATGTGGAAGATTGTTCAAATAATTCAACTGATGGACTTTACAAGATAGTCAATCGAAAACAAATAGTAGATTTATTGGATGTTAACAATTGCGACAAGTATCTTATTGATGTGACACTTAACAATAAGAAACAAAAGTTCGAAGTTGACTCAGGTGCAAAATATTTACTTCTATCTCAAACTGATTTTTGACGTTTTAATCTTAACCTACCCCTGGACAAATCTCAAGTTGCGTTTCGATCGTTCTCAGGCAATACTATCAATCCCTTAAGAAAATTATCCCTTAACGTTGCGTAAGGGGGAAAAGAAATTATTGGTGAGTTACATATTATTCCAGATGGTCACGATGCTTTACTAGGTAGACAATGGATAAGAGGTCTAAGTATTGAGCTCAAGAAAAATGATTCAACTACGTCAAACCCGTCACCTGCTTTTCACATTCAACAAAACTGCTCAATCGATGAGATTTTGAAACAATTTTCTTCCATTTTTGAAGAGAAGGTTGGTTGTGTACCAGATTTTCAAGTTTCAATTCAACTCAGGGAAGGAGCTAGGCCATTTTTTACCCAAGAAAGAAATGTACCATATGCTCTACAAGAACGAGTTGACAAAAACTAAACTCTCTCTAAAAAGACGGAATTATTATTCCATATTCCCTGCGTTCAACAATTCTCTCAAAACTTCACGAAACTCACTTGGGTATCACTAAGATGAAACAACTTGCCCGACGTTACGTATACTGGCAAAATATTGATAAAGACATCGAGCGGTTAGTAAGAAATTGCCAAGACTGTGCAGTAAATAGATCAAATCCACCAAAAGCTCCAAAGCAACCGTGGACTCACCTCAAGACAACTGGGAACGAATGCATATTGACAACGCTGGACCGTTTCAAAATCATTATTTTCTTGCTTAATAGACGCGAAATCAAAATGCTCCGAAATTCAACTGCTAGAAAACATCTTCTCATTTCATTGATATCCTCAAGTTATATAGTATCCGACAATGCTTCAATTTTCAAAAGCCAAGAATTCTATTCCTTTTATTCAAGTCACGGAATATTTCAAAATTGTATTGCTCCTGAAAATCCTGCAACAATCGGACTTGTCGAAAGAAATATTCAAACACTCAAGCATCGACTTAGCCGCGTATGCAAGAAGTTGCCAAATAATTGCCGTAAATATGCCGTGAAGAGAAAAAAATTGGATCGCCCTTCGTTTGCCCAAAAAGGGCAATCCTGCTAACTTTACGCGTAAAGTTAGCATGACACTTTTTTATTAGTAGGCCAAACAAAAATTTAAGGATGCCATTAATTGCCGAATAATTGCCGTAAATAAGCCGTGAAGAGAAAAAAATTGCCGTGCCCATGGTTTGCCCAAAAAGGGCAATCCTGCTAACTTGCGCGTAAAGTTAGCATGACACTTTCTTATTCTTAGTCCAAAATAAAATTTAAGGATGCCAGTAATTGTCGAATAATTGCCGTTTTCAGGCTATTTTTGGTGCAAAATAACTTTTGAGTATACCAGTAGTTGCCAAATAATCTCCGTAAATTTACAGTAAAAGAAAAAAAGATCCGGCGCCCATGGTTTGCCCATAAAGGGCAAAAAACCATTTTCAGGCTAATTTGGGTGTAAGGTTAGCATGAAACTTTTTTAGTTTTAGTAAAAAAAAACTTCTGAGTATGGCAAGAATTGCGGAATAACTTTCGTAAATAAGCCGTGAAAAAAAAGAAGTTACCGCGCCCATCGTTTGCCCATTAAGGGCAAAAACCATTTTCAGGCTATTTTGCGTGTAAAGTTAGCATAACACTTTTTTATTTTTAGCCAAAAAAAACTTCTGAGTATGCCAAAAATTGCCGAATAATTGCCGTAAATAAGCCGTGAAAAAAAAAAATTACCGCGCCCATCGTTTGCCCATTAAGGGCAAAAACCATTTTCAGGCTATTTTGCGTGTAAAGTTTGCATGACACTTTTTATTTTTTAGCCAAAAATAACTTCTGCGTATGCTAAGAGTTGCCGAATAATTACCGTTAATAAGCCGTAATGAAAAAAATTGCCGCGCCCTTCGCTTGCCCATGAAGGTCGACAAATGGTGGACATGCTAGCGTTTTTATGTACCTACTTTAATTAAATAATTATATAAAACGGTAGTTTCTGTGTAATTGTGAAAACCCTATATAACTCGTACGTAAATGTTAAGCATAAATTGATTAAGTTTTTAAATCGTCTTTTCATATGGCGATATGGCCTAGGTGGTTTCATGTTGGATTAGTTTGTGGAAGACACCGAATAGACTCTGAGAAAAACGAAGTAAGAAAAATATAAGGTTTTTACAAATAAAATAAAATTACACTTCAGAATAAAAAGAAACATCTGCATCATATGAACAAAAATAATAAAACAAATTGCACGGAAGTGAGCAAAATGACACGGACAAAATAAATTTACTTTCAAACAAAAATAAATACTTTTCAATGCAATTATTTGTGAAAACAACATTACATTCTGGCTAAGACATTATTTTTTATCTGCTCCACATGAATTTTTCTTTTTTGCAATTCAATTCAAAGATTCGTGTTTTTAACATCAAGAACTTTTGTTTTTTAGTTCGAAGGTTTGTTTTTTACAAGCAAAGAATAAGGCTCTATTTAAAATCATAAAACCTAAGCTTTAAGAAATATTAATTATTGGTGCCTTTTTCGTGTCTACATCATATCCGAATTCCGAAGCCTACCGATATCCATGTATTTTTTATAATTATAATCGCTTCCGAGTGTGGCAATCTGGGCACATGATACATGAATTAAAGGTAGTTTTTATTTCGCAATCTTATGAATCCAAAATAAGTGTAATACAACCACCCTGAACAAAGTAATGTTATTTTTATAAACTGATGACTGAAAATAAAAGACTCAAAAGCATCAATGCAAATAGGTATATTGTTCCCAAGGTTTTTTTATGAGGTGGAAGGAAAATATGGGTTATAAACCAAACATTTTATTTTTGTGTACAGGTAGGCAATTATTGGCATACTCAGAAGTTTTTTTTTTGTCCAAAAATAAAAAAGTGTCATGCTAACTTTACACGCAAATTAGCCTGAAAATTTTGTTTTGCCCTTTATGGGCAAACGAAGGGCGCGACAAATTTTTTTTCTTCACGGCTAATTTACGGCAATTGTTCGGCAATTCTTGGCATACTCAGAAGTTTTTTTTGGCTAAAAATAAAAAAGTGTCATGCTAACTTTAAACGCAAATTAGCCTGAAAATGGTTTTTTGCCCCTTATGGGCAAACGAAGGGCGCGGCAATTTTTTTTTCTTCACAGCTTATTTACGGCAATTCTTGGCATACTCAGAAGTTTTCTTGGCTAAAAATAAAAAAGTGTCATGCTTACTTTACACGCAAATTAGCCTGAAAATGGTTTTTTGCCCTTTATGGGCAAACGAAGGGCGCGGCAATTTTTTTCTTTTCACGGCTTATTTACGGCAATTATTCGGCAATTACTGGCGCCCTTAAATTTTTTTTTTGACTAAGAATAAGAAAGTGTCATGCTAACTTTACGCGTAAGTAAGCTGGAAAGTAAAGTTAGCAGGATTGCCCTTTTTGGGCAAACCATGGGCACGGCAATTTTTTTCTCTTCTCGGCTTATTTACGGCAATTATTCGGCAATTAATGGCATCCCTTAATTTTAGTTTGGCCTACCAATAAAAAAGTGTCATGCTAACTTTACGCGTAAGGTTAGCAGAATTGCCCTTTTTGGGCAAACGAAGGGCGAGGCAAGTTTTTTCACTTCACGGCATATTTACGGCAATTATTTGGCAACTTCTTGCATACTGAAAAGTTATTTTTGCCCAAAAACAAAAAAAGTGTCATGCTAACTTTATATAAAGTTAGCAGGATTGCCCTTTGTGGGCAAACCCGTAGCGCGGAAATTTTTTTGATTTCACAGCATATTTGCGGCAATTAATGGGATACTCAGATTTCACTTTTTCAAAAGTTGTCATGCTAACTTTACGCGGCTCATCGACTTAAGGCTCTAGCAAACGATCGGACTCCAATTCAAGTCAAAAAACAAAACATACTTTTATGTTATCATGCGTGATTTGCAACAGGACAGAGGTGTATCCTGTTGCAAATCACCTGCTGAACTTAACCTGCATAGGAAACTCAGGATACGCATTGATGCTATTGATGGAATCAAAACCGTCAAGTTTATTATAAGTCGGGGAGAGGATTCAAGTAAAAATTCTCAACAAATGACAGTTTGGATAAGTAAGCAAGAAACTTGGTAAACGTCACTATCTTGACTCTGGTCGCATAATCAAACGACACATCGACCAACTTCAATTTACACTAGTCAAAAAGAAATCCGTGTCATTTGGACCTAACCAGAGCTTCGATGTTCCAATACCAAGCAAGCCTAATCAGGTTTCTGGTAGACCCATTCTTCCTCAAACCGTTCCCTAACAGAACTCAGTTCCATTTACTAACAGCCATCAACCTTCAGCTCAACAAAAAATCAGAAGATCAATCAGGGATAGACGTCCTCCAGCCCGGCTTGGTATTTCCAGATGCAATAGGTACACAGTTTTTACTCTTGTAATAATTTACTGTGAAAATTATAAAGAAACTTAGTTACCCTGTTAATTTTCAATATAATAATTTTAGAATTTTAATTTCTATATGTCATTCGATAAATAGTTTTCCGAGTTGTTAGTTTATATTTCTATTTCTCAGTTAGTTTATATTTTTATTTAAGGAGCTCAGTCTCAATTTTGGTGAAATAATAATATAATTTAAACTAGCAGAAGCAGTAGCTAATAAAATAACAAAAATGGTTATATAGAAGGTCAACAAAATGAGTCAATTTTTGGTTTTATTTCTTTGAAAATATGTATTCTAAGTATTTGAGAAATATTAGCGCGTTTCATTAAACAGTCGGCAAACGGGAGGCAGTTAAAAATCAATAAAAAAAACAGTAAAACACGTTTTTTCAGCACCGTGGGTGACACTGTTTGGTTATGATTTTGTTAATTAAAATATTTTTTTCAAAAACTACAGTTTTTATCTTTAAAATGACAAATCAAACTTATTGAGATCTTTAAAAATTTTATTTCTAAAAATAAAATAAAATGATGATTTTTAAATTTTTCAAGGGTGGTAGAGGGGGAACGGTGAATGCGAAAATAAAATCCAGCTGGATTTCCATCTTTTGGAACCCAAAGATATGATTCCAAAAAAGTTTTCAAAATATCAAAAATGCGATGGCTTTTCGATTAGACGTTTTTATATTGAATGACTCATAATCAAAGCATTTGGCTGCACTTAAAAGTAATAGAAAAAGAGAAGATACTTTGTTTAAGTGAACTGCATTCGTGATGTCATTCCTGATGCTTGTTTTTTTTAATACGAAAAAAAGGAAAAAATGTGAAATCATTTTGCGAATTTTGACTGATTGCAAAGAAATTTTGTTTGGGTTTCTATGAATAATGGGATACGTTTGAAATCTTTAAACAAAATCTAGATTACGTGTGGTATCTGGTATGACCTAATCATTTCAATACGATATCCCTGTCTATAGTTTTTTTAAATCTAAAATTGAAAAATACTCTTACTTTTTACAGACTTATTTATTAACTCGGTTTAGCTAAGGCGTAAAGTTACTACGACCTTACAGCGCCTCTAAGCCTGAAAAGCTTATTAAAAAAAAAAATATACCA
This sequence comes from Melangyna quadrimaculata, assembly GCA_949320155.1. NCBI lineage: Eukaryota > Metazoa > Arthropoda > Insecta > Diptera > Syrphidae > Melangyna > Melangyna quadrimaculata. Next base: position 19,616,286 of record OX439486.1, read on the forward strand.
GGAATAGAGTCGGAGTAAGCTAAAACTGGTTCATAGGAGGTTCAAAGCCCGAGTAAAGCCGTTTTAGTATCTAAATATCATTTTGACATGACACCGTGTGAAACTTACAAAGACGAGTGCAAACAATTTTATTCCTTTTTTTTACTACAATAAAATGGATATTTATTTAACATTAATAAATTATTTAAATTCTTTGACATATATCAATGAAGGAGAAGGCCAAAGCAGTACAAAACTCGTTTAGATCACATGACACTGAGGGATGATTAGCTGTCGGAGAAATATCTATGTATGTACATTGGACTGATTCAAAAATAAAAAAAAGTCTCCGATTTCCAATGCCACTAGCTTATTACTTAGAGTTGAGCAAAATAATAAGCCTGCATAAAATTCAGATTTTTAAATTAATTATTAGAGGTCGCTCATCGCTATTTTCTATTTTCCATACGATTTGTATGGGACAAAACACATTTTTGTACTTGGAAATTTATAACTTTATAATAGCAAAGTATTTAAATGAGAAGAATAACTTTTTTGTTTAAAAAATTGAACGCTCTACAAAAAAGGTCTTGACTTTTTATCTAATAAATGTACTCCTTCCAAAGTTATTAGAGGTCAAAGCGGAACTTATGGTTAATTTCACAGTTTTTTGTATTACCTATTGAGAATTCCAGCTGTTATACAGAGTTATTCATTTAAGGTGTGACAAAAACCTTGAGCATGTAGTTCTATTCGAGAAAAGAAAAAAATCGTGGATCTTCCCCCCTCGTTTAGGTGGGAGGGGCAGTTTTCTAAAAAAATGACTTAAAACAGAAAAAAAAATATTAAAAAACAACGGCAACACTCACAATGCCCTGTTATACCTTTTTGTAAACCCAGAAATCCCTTCTTTTATTTCCTTTTCAAATAAAGTTAATTTAGGGAACAGTTGTTGAAAAAATAATTTCCAAACTCACAACTCTGAAAAAAATAAATAAAATCAAAGATTCAAACGATAAATTCTCAAAATTTTACGTAATTAAGTATTATTTTTGTTTTCAAAATTCAATGCTCTTATTAATTTCTAGTCTAACACTCAAAACCGGATGTTTCTCGAGCTTTTATTTTTCAAGATATTAAAAAATGAACCAACTTTCTTATGAAACTAAAAAGAATCCGACTAAATTATATCATTTCAGCAGATTTATCATTTATCACCAACTTCTTGCTTTTACTAAGAAGTTGTTTTCTTAATTCTTAAATATCTTGAAAAATAAAAGCTGTAGAAACATCCGGTTTTGAGTGTTAGACTAGAAATTAATAAGAGCATTGAATTTTGAAAACAAAAATAATACTTAATTACGTAAAATTTTGAATAATTAAAAAAAAAATCCTGTACAATTTAAGCTCATTTTATTAATGTTAACCCGAACCTGGCCCCCAAGATGTCTGAAGTTTTATATGGGAAATTTCCATGTATTTTTGTACATCCAACTTTAACAATTCATAACATTAGTAATTATTGACAAAGAAAATTGAATTTTTGCACACATGTATTAACATTTCTCATGTTTAAAAAAAAATGTATTAAAAAATTTGTACAACATTTATTAAAACTAAAATTAAATAAATAAAAATGTTTTTGTTTAAATGGCTATAAGTAGGGAAATAACTGTTGTACATTTTTTTCGGATGTATTTTTATAAATATAACTACATGTGTTCCAAAATTCAATTTATTTTATCAATCATTACCAAAGTTAAGATTTTTCAAATTTGGATTTACAAAAATATAAGGGATTTTCCATATAAAACTTTAGACGTCTTGGGGCCGGTTTAAAGTTAATATAATTAGCTAAAATTTTACAGGAATTTTCGTTTAATTATTCAGAACAAATAAGGGGGGTGCGTCATTCAAAGTAAGACAATGACCCTTATAAGCACCACCCTAATGTACATAAATAAAAATATTAATTTTTATCTGTTGTTATCTGTTAATTTCTTTACCAAAATATGTATGGCCACAATTAATAACTCTACCAATAACTAAATAATTAAACGAATAAATGGAAATCAGCTGAGGTTTGTTTACGTTTATGATAAAAAGAGTTCTAGATTGGGGATTTTTTCATAAAATATTTGACATAAGGCAGGCGTAACGTAAACGGCTAAGAAAATATTTTATAAATATGGATTATCTTGACGAAGCGTTTACCCAAAATAAGTGCTTGGCTCGTTTTAACTATTCCGAGGGTGAACCGAGTAGATATTAGTGAAATCTAATAAATACAGCTGTTAAAGTTTAAAATTAACGAAAATAAAATTTGAACTAAAAAATAAAAAACTTTTTTTCTCGTATAACGAGACCGAGACGATACGAAACGAGACTGCCTTTTAAGCAACCAACTTACAAAAGTCTCGCAGAGTCTCGTCTCGTGGCCAGCCTTAGTAGGTACCTAAAACAAAAATGCTTACTTTGCTAAGCTCGTGAAATTAAAAAAAATGACAAAATTAAAGCATATAATCGGTCATCATCCGCAATTCCAAGCAAGCACCAATAATACATTTAAATTTTCCAAAACTAAACAAATAGAAAAAAGAAAATGTTAGCGCGCGATAAATATAAAAAAAAATCTATTTTGTCTACCGAATGTGCTGTGACACCAGACAATAAAACTTATGGTAGGTATCTACTTGTCGTTGAATTGACACAGTTTGACAGCTGTCAATTTTGCCTTTGAACGACACGAATGCCAGTTCATTTCTACTTGGGTCTTTTATTGACCCAAATTAGTTTGTCTTTTCAAAGATAAGAAGTTTTTGACAGATGCCGTTGTCAGTTCATAGACAAGTATTTCCAATTAGATTGGTCTTTTCCGAACTGACACTCATGGTCAATGAGATCTTCGATGGAATTTGTGTAAATGTGTGCAGAAGGAGTTTTTTTTTGTAAAACAGATAAAGGTTCATAAGGAAAACAAGTTATTTGCAGTTTTGCAAGACCATATTATCCCTACTACACCCATATTAAAAAAAAATGTTTGTTATAAAAAATCTAAAATGAAAATGCAAATTATTCTTCCAGCTTACATTTATTTCCGTTTTCCGCTTTTATTTAAAAAAATAAACATGTGTAAAAAACTTTTCGAAAATCGATGCAAAATCAAAAATTTGTGAATAACACCTGAAATTTATATTCGTAGTTTTCCAACCATTTCCAAATAAAGAACGGGTCACTCCTGACTTTTTGAACTGCAGCACTTTTTAAATTTCCAAATAAAGAACGGGTCACTCCTGACTTTTTGAACTGCAGCACTTTTTAAATTAAAGTTAGGGTCATCTCCGTTGTCCACTCCAGGAGAAGACTCCCTAACTCTTTTTTTAAGCTTCTAAAATATTCGCATCCTCTTAATTAGGATAACTTACCTATACAGTATTTTACGGATATAAGAAACACTCATATAAGAAAAACTCGCTTTTAAGAAATACAGTCCAAAACACCGTGTCTATTTTCCCTTTGAAATTGATCATATAAAAAGAAACTCGCATATAAGAAAAACAAGGGCTATAAGAAATCATTTCTTTGCACAAATAATGAGTTCAAGAACAATAAAGTACGCATATAAGAAAATTGCTTCATCGTTTTTTAATGAACCTTTGCCAAAACTAGTTTGTGTCCATGTTAATGTTTCCATGGTTAATGACAGCATTTAGTTTTCATATAGAATTGTATAAACAGTTGAAAAAGCGCTAGAATACTCAGTAAATATGTGTTATTGCTAGGTTTTGTCTCTTTTGTGTCTGGTAAATGTCTGTATAAGAAATTTCTTTTCTTATAACCGTGTTTCTCATATAAGAAATAGTCTTTCTTACATCCGTTGTTTGCATATAAGAAAAACGCGGATATAAGAAAGAAATTTCGTGGATTATCAGAGTTTCTTTAATCCGTGTTCTACTGTATTCTGGTCACTCATTTTACGGAATTAATTTTCTTTTACCAAATTACAAGAAATAACTTCAATTTGAACAAAAATTCACTTCTATTTTAACTTTATAGCTGTCAAATCAGTGTCTTTAATTGACAAAGGATAAAACAAGTTGGACTAAAATTTTCTTTATCTTTCAAAGACAAAGTTAGTTGTTCAATTCAATTATTTCCATTTGTCTTTGAAATTCGTTGTCTTTCATTGCCAAACAGAGTTTGCCAGTTCAAAGACAAGCAATTTAAGGGTATTTCCACTTGCTATTTTGTTAAAAGATGCAAAATAGGTGTTTCGTCAGTTGGTAAATGATATGGAAACCTAGCATTACTAAAGAGGTTGCTATTGTTGTTGTCTTTCTTTTATGGCAGACGAAAATATGCCTTTTAATCTGTGCGTGTTCAATAATATACAATAGGACTTTTTTTTATCTCTAATGGCTTTGGAAATCGAATGATGCAAAAAGGAATTATATCTTCGTATTGTCACTAGGGCTGGCCACGAGACGAGACTCTGCGAGACTTTAGTAAATCTCGTCTCGGTCTCGTTAAAATCGAAAGTTTTCAGTCTCGTGTCGGTCTCGTATAATAAAGTCTCGTCTCGGTCACGTCTCCGAAAAATACGGATTTCTGGAAAACATGTTGATTATTGGAATGAAATATTTTCCATTATAGATTGAATACGTTTATCCCAAACGGCTCGACCAGTTTTTATGAAATTTTATGTGTACATTTGGTAGGTATGAGAATAGGTCGTAAAGTATATTTCATACCGCTAGGTGATAAGGGTACCCCTATCCAAAATTATTTTTGTATGTTTTTTCTATAATTTGTTTTGGTGTTTTTTTTAGATTTGGCATTCAAAAATACCTATAACACCAAATTTCCAACCTCCTTCCCTATTTTTTTTAATCGCGGTTTTAGTTTTTTTTTTTAACAATATCCAAATAATTTAACAAATAGAATGAAAGTATTTATTTTGATTTGTGGCACTACATCTGCCTCACCGACCTTTAATTGACATTGAGTGTAGCGTCACTTTGACATTATTTGTGACTGTGAAAGGTTGATAAAATACTAAAAGAAAAAATATATTATCTAGATACAGCACGTACGGTTCATCTATGACAGAAAGAGGAATGGAGCCGGAGCGTTCTATATTATCGATAAGTTATTGTTCTATTTTATCGATCACATTCCATTAGGGCTGGCCACGCGACGGGAAAAATCTTGGTCTCGATCTCGGTCTCGCATGACGAGACAGAGACGAGACTGGCTTTTAAGCACCCTTCACTGTGATTGTACTCCCCTTGAAAATTCCCAAAATGTTTGCAAAAAGTCGTTATAATTGTGCTTATTATAGTGCATTGAAAACTTTTATTGGTTTATTGTTTTTTTAACTTTACAGAAGTGTCAATTTGGAAAAAAGACGAAAGATAAAATCTCCATTTATCATATTTAAAGAAGAAAACAAATACTTCCTTAGTTCCTTCATGGTCGTCTTCGAAATGGAGAAAAATAAAACCTGCCACAGGAAGTTCCATTTTATTAGCAAAATCGCTTCTTCAGAGATGTGATTGATTAAAAAAATGGGTTAGATCCGAAAGTCTGAATTAAAAAAAAAAAAACATTTCCTATTGTAAGTTAAGTCCCTTATGCCAATACCTTCGTTGTGGTTTAATCTACTATGTAAAAGTTATGTTAAGTTTTTTAACAATTTATCAGTTCTGTTCTTCTTTTCACCCTTAAATATTGGTATGGATGAAGTATAAATTATTAAAAATGGTTTAATAAAGTTATATTTCTAGCTCGTTTGTGAATTGCAAATCGTGTTAAATGTTATCCGATGATAGTTTTGGCACTAACGAGGTGAAAATTTGTTCGTAATTTATATCAAATTTGCACATCTTGCGTACTCTCCACACGCCCAGAGGCGGCTTTAAACAATTGGGGGCCCTGGGCCCTTTAAGAAATGGGGGCCCTTTGTAGAAAATGAATATTGTAAATGTTTAAGTTTATCATCAGTCATTACATATTATAAATTTTATTAAATTTCAGCTAACAAACAAATAAAATTATAAGTTGCTGTACGATAAGTTCTTAGAGCAAAGATTATATTATAAGCAAATATTCTAGTTTTTTAATAACTCTGTTGTCATGAAAAAAATGGAAAATTGCAATCATTCAAAAAAAGTTGATAAAATATTGGAACTACAACTAGGAACAAACCTTTTTTCTTTTAAAAATACATAAGAGCAGAAGACAATCGCGCTCTAAAATTGGCGCCCAACGTGGAGTGTGATTCTCTTTTTCTCTTATGTATTTTTAGAATAAAAATGTTTGTTCATAGTTGTATAGTTCGAATATTTTCCTGAACGACTGAATAATAACGAAATTTTAGAAACAATTAACATAAAATGACAAAAGTATTATTCGTTAAATTAAAATTGAATCATTCATTAATATACAAATTTTACAATTGGAACATATGAAAAAGACCTCCTAGGTCCTAGGTAGCTTCTTAGAGTGTCTTTCACCGTTGCTCACAATTTAATAAGTAACATTAGTTCCTAGGACTGTTTATATAGTCGAAAATTAAACAATTAATGATAGTAAAAAGTGACAAAATGAATGACCTTGATACAATATTCGATTCCAAACTAAGTTTCACCTCCCACAATGTTTTTCTAGTTGCTAAAGCGAATAGTAGATATGTTGGGATTTGTGGTTCGCAGTGCAAAAGAGAAAAGAGGATTTTTTATTTACACTTCGATCACTATTCTATGCATATGTAAGCTCTTCCTTTGCATACTGCTCAGTAATTTGGAATCCATCTGGTAAAACTCACTGTTTAAGAATTACACAGATCCCGGTATTTGTCTGTTATACTTATACTTGCGATATTATTACTTCTGATATAAATTGTCCTTTACTATTATCCTTAGTTGATAAACATATATGGACCGTATAGGCAAACACGATTCCTACTAAAGTCGAGAATCTTTTAAAAAATATTTTCTTCGTGTATATAGTCCTCACTTAGAAAAAAAAAATAAAAGATACCTACTGCCCATATAAATATTATGATTACAGGTACAGTCACACGTTAATTATGTTGGTTTGTAAACAAATATTTAGCTGCAGCTTTTAAGTTTAAATTAACCTAATCGTTTACTTTCCAAATTAGTTGCAAAATTTACAGCGAAGACTCAGGGGGCCCCTAAGATTGCGGGGCCCTGGGCCTGGGCCCAGTGGGCCCATGCCTAAAGACGCCAATGCACACGCCTAAAATACTCCCCTCCAATCCTCTAGAATACTCCCCTCCCAAATTTTATAACGGCAGCCCTGCCCTACATTCCATCAATTTTATCGATCGTTAAAAAATTCAAACACACTTACATATAATTATTATTTTTTATTTAAAAATCAGAATATTCACAATAAATATTTTATATTTCAAAACAACGTTTTTCCGTGTTAGGCCGTGTGCGAATTGCGTTCAAATGTTGGTTAAATTTTCTACCACGGTTAAATTTTGACGTTTGTTTAAAAAAGGGATCAAATTTAATTTTTTGCTGTGCGAATTGGGTTAAAATGGGTTAAATGGGACTTTTTTTGACACTACTTTGATTAAAATTCCCTCAAGATAAAACAAAATTACTCTCAAAAATTGTTTTTTCCTATCTTCAATTAATTATTTTTTTTTAACAAAATCCAGCTGAAAAAAAATCAAGTTAAATTGCCTATTATGAAAATGTAAGAAATTTTCAATTTCCCACTTCATTATGATCAAAAATACGATTGTGATAGTTCGTTAATTCAGTCATCAAACACTTATTCATAGTTTACAGATGTCAACAAAATAGAAATAAAAAAATTAAAAACAAACAATCAATTCGTACATATTCCATTTTTCAAGATGAATAATTAATTGAGGAAGTACCTACTTTGTTTGTTTGCTGGCCAGTCCATTACGTTTTCAAAAATTATTTCAAATGTAAATTTCTCTCTTGAGAAACATCAAAATTTTAACCACTAGTGTCATATTTTAGCCTGCTCCGCAGCTAGTTCAATTTTAACACATTTTATTCAGTGTCAAAATTTAAACAAACGTCAAGTTTTAATACACATTTTAACGCGAGGAGTAATAAAATAAAGCCAAAATGTCCACTGCCATCTTAAAACAACTACTTTCGTCAAAGCTTTTATCGCAATATACGAAAATCGTCATGTATTTAAGACTCTTATATGACCTTAAATGGCATATTGTTATTAACAACCAGATTAGAATCTATTACAAACCATCGAAACCCACTTGTCAAAGAATTATGGGATGCAAATGTTAATGAAAGCACAAACATTATTTTTTATCAATCACCCTTTGATCTCTTGCAAAATAGATCACTAATATTGTTAGAATATCAGTTAAATGATACCTAAATTAATGCTTCCTTATTATGAGAAAATCTCAATAAATGTTCTCCAGTGGAGAAATATATTTAAAAAATAAAGAAAAAAAACAAAGACTTTTTTTTAAACACCTAAACACATCTTAATATGTATATATGGGCTTACCACGATATCTAGAAACCAATATTCCAATAAGCAAAAATCCCGAAAGTAAAAATCTCGAAAAAAAATATAGAATTGAAAAAAATCTCGAAAACAAAAATCTAGAAAGCATAATCTCGAACTGCAAAAATCTAGAAAAAAAAAAAAAAATAGAATGCAAAAATCTAGAATAAATATTAATTGTTGAGACAATGACAATTCGCACGCGCGAATTGTAACCATTCATTGTCTCAACAATTAATATTTATTCTAGATTAGGAAAGTCTCCTTTAAAGAATCAGTACACTGCACATGCACCCATCCAACTATACAAGTAGGTGACTAAATTTAGTGTTAGTGTAGTGAAAGTAAATGAAATCGTAACAAACAAACACCAAACAGAGTTGAGTCCTGGCATAGGAGCCTCAAGGTTTTAGTTGTACTTTATAAATTAATTGAAGATTTGCCTAGTGAGTCAATTCGAGCTAGTTGTGTGGTTCAACAAATTCAGGTTGGTCAAGAAATTAAGGTAACAATGGAGTATTTAAAAAAGAAAAGCTAATCTTAAAAATATTGGACGAACAAGAAGAAACAAATTATGGAAGCTTACTTTACTTTAGAGTCTTGCAATATTACTCCAGTTTGTAGAAGTTATTTAGTTATTATAGTTAGAGTTATTTGTTTAATTTTGTTATATTTTGACACTTTTCCTTTGTATTGAATAATTATTGTACATTTTTATATTTGTTATGTTGTGCTACAAGTATACATATAAACGTACCTACATATCCTATAAAATATTAGATTTTTGTTAAAAAAACACTATCATTTGATGCTCTTTTTTGACAAAAAAAAAATAATTGTTTCATAAATTGAACAATATGCGTTTTATTTGCGTCTAAACTATTGAAAAAGGTAAAGAAAATATCTCGAATGAATTTTTTTGTCGTGATGTTTTTCTAGATATAGTCTTTCGTGATTTTTGTACGTTCTAGATTTTTGTACATTCGAGATTTTTGCATTTGAGTTTTTTTTTTTGTTTTTTTTTTTCCAAGATTTTTGTCATTCTAGATAACTTCATGATCCCTGTATATATGGAATAGCCGGAAAATAACCAGAGAAACGTTGGGAAAAAATGAATTAGTTTTAATTATTTGCATTAATCTCGAATGATCGTAAAAGTCCAATTATTCAAAATTCAATGATACACAATCCATGATCCAATACCATTATACATTTGTATTATTTGGTTTACCATAATTTTTATATGGATTTGCCAAATTTTCGCGCCTAAAATAACAATTTAAATATTATTTTCCAAAGAGATTAGGTAGGTACTTATATTGTTTATTTGTTCAAAATTTATTTTATATTATTCTACACTTAAATAAAACATAGGCTTGGTATTTGGAATTCAGCTTTTCTCGTTTAAGTCAATCATGAAAATCGGCATTTCTGCTTCTTGTTTTTTGTATTTTTTTTTTTTTGAAAAAAAAAAAAAAATAATAGCACTCTTTAAAGAGTTCGGTTCTCCTTTGAAATTTAGAGGATTGTGTATATATTTTATATACCTGTCCCAATTGAGGATACATTTAGAAGATCTTCATTCTTGTCTTACAGGTATAAATAAATTAGGAATTATTATTTTATATACATATTTATATAGAACTTCATATTTACATATATTTTAACTGTGTCTACTACGAGTAGATATTTTGACAAAAATCAATTCTAAGAATTGCTGTTTATATCTATTAAAAAAACAAATTCTTTAATCAATTGTTCTCTAATAAGAAAAATAAAGTTGTTTAGTGAAAATTACCGTCGGTAGGTTAGTTTCTTACTAAGACGGATATTTAAACATTTTAAATTATCCCACAATTATAAGATATGTTGGTACACCAAGCTCCACCAAAAAACAAAAACTAAAATAGTTATTTTGTTAAAAGTCTTAAAACAACGAACCTTTTTTCAATTAACTGCTTAAAGTTTCCTTCGATTTAATCTGGGTTCCATTTATTCATTTGAATTTTTCTTAAAAAAAAAACTACACTAACTTATCGATCTGAACATTCACCACATAACTCTAAAGTCCTGGTTAACTTCAGGGACTTAATTAAGAGCAGCACTTTTTTGTATAAGATATTTTTGACGACAACACTTCACCAAATTTTTTACCACCAATAATTTTTAAAAATAATAATTTATCCGTGATCAATATGGAAAAGTAACGTATTTTTGCGATGACAGTACACATTCAAAATAAACGATCGTGTTGAATTTTCGATTTAATATTTTTTTATTGTGAACAAAAAATCTTTTTTTAATTTTCAAGAGACATGTTTGTATCTCTGCCTAATTTGTAATTAATTAGTTTTTGTGTCACCACACGTAAATTTCTGCTCTGATCCAAACACACACGCGACCGTGTTGACAATGTTTGACGTTCTAATTAAGCCGGCGAACTGGCAGAATAAATATTCTAAACAACCCCGATCCCGATAAATGAATGAATTTATAACAATCGAATGTAGCTTCAAGATTCATTTTGATATATTTCAGTCATTTTATTACCGCCACCACCGCCATCAGCCATCGCCATCATCAACTGCCCGTACTTCCGAGCCGAGTGAATTATAAATGAATGATTGTGTATAAAAATGTGTAATCATTGTACTTGTACCTACCTTTTCGTGGTGTCTCTTCTCTACAACTACTACTTTGGAGCGTAATGGCACCGCGTTGCCACTCAAAGTTAATTGTTCCTATTTCGTAACCTTTATATAAATATAATTCGATTCCTAGGTGGGCTATAGGACTTTATTTTTATTTTCAACTGGAATAATGAAATACAAATCAAGGCCTACAGCCCACCTAGGAATCAAATTAAACTCAAAGTTAATATAAAGAAGATTGCAATTTTTATTTGGACTCATATTACAGTTTGATTTTGATCTACAAAAAAAAAAAAATGTTTTCCAAATGTAATTGAATAAAAAAAATGTTTCCATTAGGTACATTATGACCCAAAAATTCCGAAAACGCTGAATTTTGGGGGAGAGCTTCAATTTGTTTGTCCTAAACTTTTCCTGAAAAGTACCCTAAATTTGGAGTGGAGCTAAAAGTTTCAGGGGTGTAAAGGGGGTTAAATGCACTTTTTCTTAAATTACTCGAAAACTATAGGTTCTTTTGAAAAAAGTTGTAGGTACTGGTACACATTGTAGCTCATGAACAGATTATAACACTTTTTTTTCGTACAATTGATAGATTTGAAAAAAAAAAACGGTCAAAACATTTGGGTGCAGTACATTAAGTCAAAAAAATGTATGTAAATGTACACAAAATTTCCATTCCATTTTCAAAATGTAAAAAAAAACTAAATACCCATTACATTTGTAATGGGTTAATAAATATTTTTTAATTACATTTTACAAATGTAATGGGTAATAAGATTTTATCTAATTACATATTACAAATGTAATGGGTAATTAAATGTAATCTAATCAAATATTTTAGATGCAATGGGTGATTCGATTTTATCTAATTACATATTCAAAATGTAATGGGTAATTATATTTTTTAAAATTATATAGTATGTAAGTAAGTATTGATTTTATTAATTATAATAAAAAGGGTTTTCCAATAGGGACGGGCTGATTTTGACAGCTCGTGGCGGCCATATTGTTTCTTTTACTTTCTGTCAAAATATCGTGTTTTAATCAGTTACTAAAGACAAATCATCATGTTAAGTTACATTTTCGAGCAACATGTGCAAATGATAAAGCTGAATTATCAAAATGGTTTGGAAGTTGATCCGAATTTTGGTCGAAAAATCGTCTTTAGCGAATAGGCCCATTTTTGGATGAATGGGTACGTCAATAAGCAAAATTGCCGGATTTGGGACGACACCAATCCACGTGAGATTCACAAGGTGCCAATGCATCCAAATAAGTTACTGTTTGGTGTGGATTTTGGGCTGGAGGCGTCATCATTCCGTACTTCTTATAAAATGATGCTGGCCGTCAATGTCGATCACTATAGGTCGATGATCACCAACTTCTTGTGGTCTGAATTGGATGATATGGACACCGAAGACATATAGTTTCAACAGGATGGCGCTACGTGTCACACAGCTTTAGACACATTCGATATTCTTCACGAGTGGTTTCATGGCATGGTTATCTCGCACCTAGACGACGTGAATTGGCCACCAAGATCGTGTGATTTGACCCCTGTGGACTTTTTCTTGTGGGGCTTTCTTAAGTCGGAGGTCTATGCGAATAAGCCGCAAACCACTGTGGCCTTCAAAGACAACATAATCGATGCAATCGGTCAAATTCAGCCTAATTTATGCGCCAAAGTCATCGAAAACTGGGCCTTTCGAATCCGCGCCACCCAGCGAAGCCACGGCGGCCATTTGAACGATATTATAGTTCACACATAATGTCATTGATAGGGCTCTCAAATAAAGATAAAACCTTATTGACATCTCATATACTGTAAACAATTTGTTTTGTTCAATTTTAAAATCGACCCGCCCTAAATGGAAAACCCTTTATATACATTATTTTAATAAATAATGAATTTTATAGCTTTCGTTATACCGTCAGCAAGATTGGAAAAATTATAATATGTGCTTTTAATGTACTTCAAGGGTGCTTTCAGGAGCAGGGTCAGTGGCTTTTTGATTTTGTGATAAGGGGAAGACTTAGGCAAGTGTTCGAAGTGTTCGCGCGAATTTCGGATATTATTTTTTTAATTTGTAAAATTTTACGATTTACTGAATTAAGGGTCTATGCCAAGATTAATTTAAAAAAAACAACAAGAACTATAAGAAAAACAGTTTTGTAAAAGTTAATTTCTTATGTATGAATCTCAACAATGAACCAAGTAATAGTATGTCTTTATAAAAAATGTTATTGCAAATAGATATTTTCTCTTTCTTTTATAAAACTGAAATTACTGATATTCCACGACACTATAAGTAGGTACGAACCAAGTTTAAAAATAAAATTACTAATGAAAGGAATGTTCATATTGCACTTTAAACCCACATCATTTGTAACGGATTATGAAAAGGCTCTTAAAACAGTTTGAAAACCGTTTTTTCCAACAGGAAAACTAAGAACATGTTGATTTCATTTTTGTCTAGCTGTAAAAAAAAGTCCATCGAAAATTATTAACTTTGTAAATTCTCTGCAGAAAAGTAAAGAAGCTAACCATTCAAAAAACAACTTAGAGTACTTTCGATTATATTTCTTTATAAAAACACACAAACAAAATTTTCTTGTTTTTCTCATTTGTTTTTTATGAGGTTTTAGAATAATCAATTCATTTGTTTTGAAACAGTTCAAAGTGACATAAAACCAAATTGGTCTTATGACGCTTTACAAAGTGACATAATGCCAACTCTTAAAATTTTGCCCTATGTCACTTTCGTAAAGAGTCATAAGGCCATACTCGGAAAAACGGCACCGTAGATACACAGTCAGTTTTCTGGAATGCACCAACTACAGAGAAATTAGTCGCCTAAACGTCGCTTATAAAATCTTGTTAGCTATCATGTGGGACCGCTTAAAACCTTTTGTCAACGATCTTATCGGCCCCTTTCAGTGTGGTTTTAGGCCAGTCAACCGTCGATCAAATGTTCACACTCCGACAGATTTTAGAAAAAAAAAACAGGAATTCCAGATCGATACACACCACCTCTTTATCGATTTTAAAGTGGCGTATGATAGCGTGAAAAGGGACGAATTATACAAAGCCATGTAATGTCTCGGCATCCCTGCCAAACTCGTCCGCTTGTGCAGGATGACGATGTAGCAATCTCGCTGCTCCGTCAAAATTGGTAAGAACACCACCGATTCCTTTGATGTTGAGAAAGGACGCGTTATCATGCAACCTATTCAACATCGTTCTTGAAGCAATTGAACGCAACGCACATGTCAACACCAGCGGTACAATCTATCAAAAATCTGTTCAATTGCTTGCGTATGCAGATGACATGGACTTCGTCGGCAGAACGAAGTGAGCTGTGGAAGGCGCATTTGCGAGCATTGAATCGGAGGCGGCTAAAATGGGATTGGCGGTTAACGAGGACAAGACGAAGTATATGCTGTCATCGAGAGAGGAATCTCAACATCTTCGACTCGGGCAAAATGTCACGATGGACAGATATAACTTCGAAGTTGTCAAGGACTTTGTCTACCTGGACTCCACTATTATCGCAAAATGACATCAGTGAGAGATCAAACGAAGAATTACTCTTGCCAACCGCTGTTTCTTCGGTCTAATAATGCATTTAAGTAGTAAGACCCTCTCCCAGACCACTAATGAGATTTTATACAAGACCCTAATCATCCCGGTCCTGCTCTATGAGGCAGAAGCATGGACACTGACAAAATCGGATGAAAATCTGCTAGGGTGCTTTGAGAGGATGTCTTCGTGTGATTTTCGGTTCGGTGTGTATCGAAGGAGTGTGGAGGAGAAGATTCAACGACGAGCTATACGGCGACGTTGACCTGGTTAAGAAGCTGAAAATACAGCGGCTGAGATGGCAGGGGCACGTGGAGCGTATGGACAGCAACGCACCCACTGGCGGACCCAGGGGCGTGGCTATAGGGGCTAAGGCCCCCCACAACCGATTCCTAAAATTAATTGAAATACAGAAAGCAAAATAATACAACATGTAGAGTTTTATATTCGTCTCAAATATTGTTAAGCTGTTAAATTTGATGGGAATAAGGCAAAATAACGAGTTTGGGACTGAACAATTAACATGTTATGTTATTTATTTCTCGAAGCCTTAAAAGAGTTTTGTTGGAGAAAAAGTTAGTTAGGGGCTAAGCATACGTGTTTAATGCAAAGACATTTATTCCGTAAGAATAAAGCCCAGAAAATAAGGATAAAAAACTAGCTCGGGACTGAGGCCTGACATATGAATTGGACCAAAAACGTGGTCGGGGTTAAACAACCAATTTCCTAAAAACTAAACCACATAGTTTTTGGGGCTTAACTTTAGGGACTATCAAAAAGTTGGTTCTAAGGCTTGAAGAGATAATTGAAAAAACAGGGTTGGGGCTGAACAATTAACATGTCAAATGCAGCAACAATTTACACTAAAAACTTAGCTTATTCAAAATAAAAATGCAGTTGGGGCTAGAACCCGATTAGAATTTAGAAAAACGAGATTCCAATTTTAGTGTAACTGTTTAATACAACACAAAATTGTTTCTTAAGGTTAGACCGCACTACGGGGATTTGCACTGCCAGGGAACTGCGATTCACAATAATTTGTATAACATTTTGTGAAGATCAGTTGCTGCTTAGTGCGATATAGCGATATAGCTCATACAATTTCATACAAATAATGTTTTGTCGCATGTCGTCGTGAAGTGTAGTTCCGGTGCAGTTGTGTGCGGCCTATAACCTTTACGGCCAGCCAAGGCTTAGAGAATCTTGGGACTTACATTTCCAAGGTCGAAGTCAATTATACTTACAAAACATTTTTGGACTAAGCAATTACATACAAGATCTGCAATCAAGGAGCCAAATTCCACACGCGTGACTTTTCTCTGTGCACTCAGAAAATCATATAAAATCAAATTAATATTTGCTGCAGATTCTAGAGTGTAAATTTAAGGACATATTTTTTTGTTCAGGAACATAAATTGTATGCAGTGTAAATACGAAAATTCATTCACGTTTGCAGAATCAGGCCACATGCTATTTTTTGAGCAGCTTTGCCTTATGTCCGACTTAAAGTTTTGAAGGTTTGAAATTTTATTTTTCAATCGGAAAACAATTGTTTTCTGTGCTTTTCAGTGACAGTTCGAACAAAACAAAACTGTGAAAACATATATGAGCTTTTTCCAGTGAGACCTCTTAGATATTATTTTCATTTTTGTCTCAAACTGGATCTTCAAGCCCCCCTACAGCCAAATCCTAGATCCGCTACTGAACGCATCTGCCCGACTTGTCTTCGAATCCAACCCCGATGGTGTATGCAGCAGAGGAAGAACCCATAACAGGTGGCACGCACAAGTGGAGAACGACATCAACCAACTCGGTGTGCGCAACTGGAAGCGGCTAGCTAGGGACAGAGCTGACTGGAAGGGCTTGTTGAGGCCGAAGCCCATCCTGGGCTGTGAGCGCCATCTTAAGTAAAGTAAGTAAGCTTTTAATGTACTATAAAACAATTTAAATAAATTTAGTCACTAAAATGTTTATATATTTATAAATTGAACTTAAGAAACAGTGCAGTGATTTCCAATTAGAATCATTTAATATTTGTATCGTTTCTTGCATGGTTAAACTTTTTTTTACTAGATATCGTTCTTTGATAGTTAAATATAGGATACACACTTATGAAATGTAAATAGTCTTCTTTGGCTTGTATATTGCAGAGCGTACAAAATTGATCAAATTTACCGTTGTATGGGCTACCATTTAAAGGCAGGAGTTCAGATCTTGATTTCAATATAATGTGCTAAATAGGTGTGCAGCGTTTGTCATGCAGCGAAATTAATTTACACAGGTTCTTATGGGAGCAGATTCACTCAAGAGTTGCATGCAGCGCAGCGCTACACCATGTCTCTATATCTAAATTTGCTGCGCAGCATCATTGCAGCCACAACAGCAAAGAAAAAAATCTTAAATAATTGCTATTTGGCATTACTTATATTGACATCACCTGCCATTCTTTAAAAAAAAATGTTTGTGTTGGTGATTTTTTTTTAAGAATCCATGAAGCCGGCGTTGCCATCCTGCTATCGTCCAACGAAGAAAACCTCGTTCCAACACTATTGTGTCACATCGGCAACGCTGTGCTTTTATGTATTTGTTTGACATTACTATGCATCATGAATGTCAGAAACTATGCACATGTGTTTCGTGTGCAGCTCTGCATGCATAGATGCGTGCAGACTGGTTGCACATCTTTTTTAGCCATAAGTGATATTTCTTTATAGTTCAAGGGGTCTTGAAAGTAGCTGTTATTTAATAAATTGTAATCTGGGTGCGAAAGAACTTAAGGATATACGAGTAGTCTGCCTGGAGCTTTAGGGTGTTTTGGTTAGGATTTTGGCAAGCCCGTTTCTAAATACAGCGTATAGTTTATTGTTCTCTTTGGTGGTTGTTCAACAACCACTTAAGTGGGCTACTTCCATTGTATTTGGCTGGAATTATTGCGTAGTGCATAGGACTCAGAGTTAGCTGGTATAGGTTCAATTCCGGTTGACGGCACTAATTAAAAATTGAACATAAAAGACTAAGCACCACTAAAGAAATCTGCCATGAAATTTCTATAATTCCAGCCAAATACAATGGTTGTAGCCCACTCGGCTCCCGGAAATTACGGCAGAATTTTTTTTTGCAAAAAAAGGCCAGAAAATTCTTCATACAAAATTCTGGCTTTTTTTCCTAGGAAAAAAGCCCAAACTTGTCTTGCAAAATTTCTGATTTTCAGGCATTTTCAGGCTTTTTATGATTTGGAAAAAAAAAACCAGAAAACTATATTTTGTATAAATTGTTGTAATAAATAAACAGTTTTACTACATATTCTTTGTCTCTATCTTTTATTGTGAGAATTAATGTTTAGTTGCTTTCACGCATTTATCTGTCTCATTGACGTTGTAAAAAAAACTAACACGCTAAATTATGAGTACGAAATTGTTTGTGGAAAGCAATAAAACAGTTATCTTTTGAATATTTTCGAACACAAACAATTGTGTACAAAAATACTGATATATAAGAACAAGCAGTTGCAGATTTACACGAAAACTACAAATGTCTATGCTGCCGGGAAATCTAAGCACAACGACCAGTCAAAAAATTTAAAATTATCAGTTTTATGGGCCTTTTTTAAAAATTAAGTGGTCAGTGGACTTAATTTTTTTACGGGGAGTAATATAAAACACAAAAAATCTTATAAATTATTATGTTTTCTTATTAAAACTGTAGCTTGTATAATTTTCATACAAAATACATAGAAAATACTTAAGAAAAAATACATAAAAGTATTCAGCGTAATTGTTATATAGGTAGCATTATATTTTAGATTTCAGTTTTATCTCTGTTGTTTATAATAAAAAGTTACTTAAAACCGTGGTAAATAAATTATTTTTGTGTTAAATAATTTATTTTTAGGAACGTTAAATAAAAAAAGTATTGAATTTAAAAAATTGCCTCAATTAAATACATTTTATTAAAAAAAATACCAGTGGTATGAGGTCAGGGGACTAAGTGTTTTCATAGTTTTACGCCAAAACAGTAGTTACGTTTTATTTGACATAAGAAAAAAATACTACTTATACTGCGGTTTCAATAGGCCTATACAATAGCGCTAAAAAAGTGCATGATTTCATTAAAAATGTATGCGTAAATCCTTGCCAGGGGACTAATAAACTAAGTGGACATTCCACATTTCACAAATGTCTTCTTCAGAATTGACATTCATAACGGACGCAATGAACTTTCACGGTAGTGTTAGCGAGACTCCAAACTTCAATATACCATATCTGGAACTTCCGTCGGTGCCTTAGTTATCGAAATTTTTGTATGTTTCAATCTGCCAGGGGACTGATAAGAAACACGGGGTACAAAGTTTAATGATTTTTTTTGTAATAAAATTAATAGTAATGAAGGATTTGTTTTCGTCATAATAAAGATTTATCACCTAAGCTCATTAATTACTGTTGGTTTTGGTGTGGACCCAAAACTTAAAGAACAGTTATGATTTTTTGTTTGAAAAACAAGCGGGGGACTGAGAATTAGGAACTTTATAATTTTGTTTGTCATAGTGGGTATCGACTTGGTTGACTGCTGTAAAAAAAATCAGATTGATTGGTTGAGCCGTTTTCAAATATCAGCGTGGCCATAGAAAATTTCATCATTTGTTTTAATATTTTTTTATGCTGTTTTAACTAAACCTCCCGCTTATACGAGGGTGAATAGAACCTCCAACCCCTCACTTCACATACGAATTTTGTCTTGTGTCAACTACACCCTCAATTTTTTTGTCATACCTTAAGTGAATCACCCTGTAGAAGTCTATACAATAGGAAACAACGACTTCAATCTATAGTTGCACTCTATATCAAAACTTCAAATCCAGTAAAGTGGCAACGCTGCCTAAGAACAAGCAGCACAACCCGCACCCAACCATAGTTGTACGTGTACCACTTTTGTTGCATTGCAACTATGTGTGTGTTGCTGTTGCCGCAGAGCTGCTGATCTTCGTCTTCGTTTACTTCTTTATTGTTCTTTTGTGGTTGGGTTTGGTCTGGTTGTCGTTCTTGAGTCAGCCCGCTGCCTATACCGCCTACCGCATGTTGATAATTTTTATTGAGTTAAGCCTATCATCATTCATCAACCATACCTTACTTTGCACATTGCAAAGTTCATACACCATTATTATTAAGAGTTCATTTTGTGGAACTTAAGTGGATGGCGAATTGACGACCAGTGTTTGGACTTCGCAGAAGCCAAAGAGTGATAGAAAGGTTGTCAAAAAAATGATAGAAAATTGGTTGAAATTCAAAGCCATTTTTATGTAACAAATCGTATCAATAACCAATCGTATTCAATAACTTGAATTGAAAATAAGTCAAATACACAAAAATTAATAAATAACATTTCAGTTCTTTATGTTTCAAAAGCTTAAATCTATAACAGCCGTTTGAATCAATAATAGAATTACTCAAGACTTCAACAAATTAGAATAATTTTTTTTTTTGTATAAACCGTCAGAAAATCTAAATCTTTAAGCATATTTTACTAATGCTCCAGGAGGATTTAAATTTTGATCATCGAAAAAAATTTCCCTTGCAGCTAAAATGTTATGAACAGTTATTGTTTCCAATTTATTTCTTTTTTCTCTTTTTATATTTTTTGCAAATCGGAAAATTCACGTTCTGCAGCAGAACTGCTATGCTGTAAGCAACAAAGCTCCAACATATATAAAGAAATGTTTTCAAACAATAAATTGTCCATACAAACCATCTTTTAAATTTTGTATCAAACGCCATTGTGAAACAAAGTCATCAGTTTTAAAAATTTGGAGTAAGTGATTTTCTCCAATTAGTTTTCTTTACTCATTTATTAATCAGTTCTAGGTACGTTATACTTATTTGGTGAAAAATGTCTCGTCAGACCAAGAACTGATGGCATTGTTCCATCAATGACGTTTTTTTGGATTTAAATATTTTAATAATTTTAATTTATCGTTTGAAAAGTTAAACCTTTCTCTAATTTGAAAACATAATTCGACATAATAGCTGAGTAGGAATGGGGACGGTTTGGCCTGGGAATTCTGAGCGAGAAAGAGACATAAGATATTTGCTGTGTGAAACGCTGTTATCAGTGGTGGTATGATGTTTAATGTTTTTGGGTTAAGAAAATGTGTTATGACTAGTCACGTATTTGTATGATTCCTTGTAATTTGTAGTTAATATTTTGTACAGATAAGAGTATGAAATGTATTGGCATGTGACACTACTGATAATTTTTTTTTTGCGGTTAGGTGCGAGTGCCTAAGAGACGGCAGCCTTAATGATGTCAGATGGGAAGATGTGGTCATTGTATGGGTTATCAGTGTTGTTGTTTTACTTTCAGCTACTTACTTTCAGTTACTATTTGTAAATCAAAACAATACCACTATCATGGCTGATATCGATATAACATTAATTTTAAAAGAAATTTTGACTTTTTTAAGGTTTCATTAAGATGATTTACTTGAAGATCATTATGAAGAGTTTTTAAGAAATATTTCCTATTTTAGTAATTATAAAAAATGTTGATCAAGTTAAATCTAAGTTTGGGTGTCATTTCACAAACTGCTCTTCAGATACATGTAGACTAGAGCCAGATACTTGCGGATGTGTTTTGATTGAAAACCGTTTGATAAGAATTAAAAAACCAATGTCATTGTATAAAATAATGAAATAAATACTAAAATATATGTATATAAAACCATACAAATGTTTTTTCTAAGTTAAGTTTAATAGAACCTATGGTTTCGTTTTTGTTTTAATCAAAATACATACAAAAATGTAGAAAGAAACAATTCCATTGACTCATTGGGAACATTTTTTTTCGGAAGTGTATCCGTTATATATGTATTTTCTCATGAGTTAACTTTAATAGAACCTGTGGTTTCATACACAATATGCGTATAGTTGAAATTTCTCCAGATAAGACAAAATAATTTTAAGACAAAAAGATATTTGTTTTTATTAGAATTATGGTGGTTTGAAATACTTACTTAAAAAGAATTCAAATTGGAATACTCAAATAATATTCGTTTGACAAGTTATTTGAAATATGTATGGTTGGAATTTCACAAATTAGACAAAATTATTATGAGACAAAAATAAAATAAAACAACTTTGTTTTTATTTTTTTTATCAGAAATACAGCAGTTTAGAATACAAAAGAAACAAACTTAATATCTGTTGGAAACATATTTTTTCGGGAGTGCATCCGTTCTATATTTTTTTTTCACAAGTTGACTTTAAAGAACTTGATTCTTGAACTTGATCATTCCCAGATTTGACAAGTCAATTATATCTTCACCAACAAAAAAAAAAACAAATATTGACTGTATTTGTTTTTATCAGTATTATTATGGTTTGAAATACTTAAAAAGAATTTTTAATTACGTGTAAGGAGGGATTCGGTGCGAGTATAAAATTGAGTTTTCGGGGTCGAAACTCCTCCGCGATGGCCACTATCTTGGAAAAAATAGTGTAACCAGTTTTCGGTGATATCTTGATAACCATTAGTCCCACAAAAAAGTAGAAGTGGAAGTGTTCTGATAAATGCCCCCTATATACCGTTGAAATTTCAATGGTCCTTGACTAATGGTTCTATATATCTCACAAGAAAACTGCTTACACAGCTTTTTCCAAGATGGTGGCCAACGCAGTAGGCTTTCGACCCCGAAAACTCAATCTTATACTCGCACCGAATCCCTCCTTACATGTAATTAAAAATATCTTGTAATACCGAAAATGTGGGGTTCGGCCAAAATTTCATTGCTGACCAGTAAGATATAAAAGCAATTTTATGCAACCCTGACAAGCACTTTATACCTAACAAAATTGTGTTAAAATGTTTTTCATGTTACTAACATGACACTACTATTTCCTAGATGTCGGCCAATGCGGAGGGCTTTCGGCCCCGAAAACTCAGTTATATACTCGCACCGAACCCCTCTTCACATAAAATTAAAAATATCTAGTTATACAGAAAATTCAAGGTTCAGCTAAAATTATGTAATATTTTATTGACTAGTAGATAGATAATAAAAGTAACAGCCCTATTCTGCCGTTGTGAGGCTCACTGGTCACAATTTCTTGTGAGGTTGTTTTTGTGAGGTTTCTTTTGAGGCGGTCATAATTTCGTATTCTGTTTAATCCCTCATAAGAAACCTCACAAGAAAACTCGTCACAGGAAGGTGATTTTTTTATTGTGAGGTTGGCCAGCTGATTTCTGAAAACAAACGATTTAAAAAAATAAAAATTAACTTATTTGGCGGAATTTAATACCTTATAATAATAATGAATTCTATTGGTAAGCAATTCGTTTAAACATTGATGATTATATTTAATAATTACTGTTGTATATTCTAGATGATCAGAAACGAGAAACGAGCGTCGCGGGAGCAGCTCGAGTATTTCATTGCTTTTGTTTGGAGAAACCCCGATCTCCTAGCAAACAAAAACGACCCCACATTTCGAAGAAAATTGAATTAAAAAAAAATAAAAAGGCAAAATCGTCATTATACTCGGATGACAAAGGAAGGGAACTGTCTTGGTCGTCATGTGGTTTGAGTTCCTGGATAATATCCAGGCACAAAGTTTTTGGAAACCGAACAAATTTAATAAAAGTTGTGTTTTGAAGGGCAAATGGAGCTTTAATATCTCTTAGTTGTCTTAGCATATTCTCCTTCGCTGCAATATAAGTCATTTATCAAAAAAAAATATTTATTTGCTTTTGTAATATGTATGTATGTAAATTTTTACTTTTTATTGCTAGATGAAACTTCTTCCAAAAGATGTATTAAAATCAAATACAATTCCATATTTCTTCTTATTTTCCTTTTTTTGTATAGTTTTGAGGTGTCACGTATGTGAGTTGTGATCTGCCAAGGACCAGATCATAACTTTCAAGTTTTTATGAGGCTCACAAGCTGTGAGGTTTTTGCTAGAATACGAAAAAAGTCACAAAATCGAATTCACCTCGAGTTATGAGGTTATTGTGACTTGTGACATCAGTGAGGTTGCCGGAATAAGGCTGTAAGTGTATGCAACCCTCTGACATACCCTTATTCATATTCCCACATTTTTTTGATATTTGACTTTTAGTTTCCAATACTCCAGTGGAATGCGAGTTCAAAATGTTTGTTTCTCACATCTAGATAGAGAAACAGATAAGTTTTCCAGATCGAGAAACGTTTGGATTTCTTCTTCCACTTTATCTCAATGCGAGAAGTTCTCGACCAAGTTACAGAACGTAGGCACAGAATACATACAAGAATGTAGAAAAAAACAATTCCATTGGCTCATTGGGAACATTTTTTTTTCGGAAGTGTATCCGTTATATATGTATTTTCTCATGAGTTAACTTTAATAGAACCTGTGGTTTCATACACAATATGCGTATAATTGAAATTTCTCCAGATAAGACAAAATAATTTTAAGACAAAAAAATATTTGTTTTTATTAGAATTATGGTGGTTTGAAATACTTACTTAAAAAGAATTCAAATTGGAATACTCAAATAGTATTCGTTTGACAAGTGATATAAAATATGTATGGTTGGAATTTCACGAATTAGACAAAATTATTATGAGACAAAAAAAAATAAAACAACTTTGTTTTTATTTTTTTATCAGAAATACAGCGGTTTAGAATACAAAAGAAATAAACTCAATATCTGTTGGAAACATATTTTTTTCGGGAGTGCATCCGTTCTATATTTTTTTTTCACAAGTTAACTTTAAAGAACTTGATTCTTGAACTTGATCATTCCCAGATTTGACAAGTCAATTATATCTTAACCAACAAAAAAAACAAATATTAACTGTATTTGTTTTTATCAGTATTATTATGGTTTGAAATACTTAAAAAGAATTGCAAAACAATTTCTTAGAGTAGCAACATTCGAATAAAATACTTAAGGGAATAAGGTAATTATTGTCTATACTTTTTTGCAAGTATAAATATAAATTCAGGTTGTTCTCAACTATTGAATTCAGTTACGCCTAACATTAACAAGCTGGTACATTAAAATTTTTATTATGTAGCATATTTAACAAAATACGATTAAATTCAAAAATTGTAAAGCAGAAAAATATTGAAAGTTTGAAGATTCTGAATCATAAGGAGAAATACGTGATCCATGGTTCACGGAGGTGTGCAAAAAAATTCGGAAAGCAATTGCTTTTGGATTTAAAAGAGTGTGTGGTGTTTCTACCAAAACGATGCGTTGAATCGTTTGACGATGAGGTTATTAAAGCATTACCAAACCTTTGTCTAGAAGTCTTGAGACCGCATGAAAATACATTCGAAGTGGATTTCCACGAGAAAGACAACAGCACCAATACCAACAGCAACAACATCAACAACAACGACAACATCAATAACAACGATAACATCAATAACAGCGACAACACCAACAACGACTATCACAGAGGAGAAGAGGTGGAGGTAATGCCTGAAAATTTTGTTCAGTCACAAAAGCATCTTTTTTATAATATATAAAAATATATATATATATATAAATTTGTATGAGTTTTTTTTTGGGTTGGGGTGAAAATACTGTATGGGTCATAATACTGTATTTAAAATACTGTATCTCAAAATACTGTATTTCAAAATACTGTATGTACAAAATACTGTATGATCAAAATACTGTAAGTCAAAATACTGGTTGGTCAAAATTCTGCATTTCAAAATTCTGTATCTTAAAATTCTGTATTTGAAAATGCTGTAAATAGGCTGAAAAATAAAAATCGTTTTGATAATGTAAAAAAGTGCGCACTTTTTTGAAATTCTTTTTAAGTATTTCAAACCATAATAATACTGATAAAAACAAATACAATCAATATTTTTTTTTTTTTTTTTTTTGGTTAAGATATAATTGACTTGTCAAATCTGGGAATGATCAAGTTCAAGAATCAAGTTCTTTAAAGTTAACTTGTGAAAAAAAAAAATATAGAATGGATGCACTCCCGAAAAAAATATGTTTCCAACAGATATTTAGTGTGTTTCTTTTGTATTCTTAACCGCTGTATTTGTGATAACAAAAAAAAAAAAGTTGTTTTATTTTTTTTTGTCTCATAATAATTTTGTCTAATTTGTAAAATTCCAACCATAAATATTTCATATAACTTGTCAAACAAATATTATTTGAGTATTCCAATTTGAATTCTTTTTAAGTAAGTATTTCAAATCACCATAATACTAATAAAAAACAAATATTTTTTTGTCTTAAAATTATTTTGTCTTATCTGAAGAAAATTTCAACTATACGCATATTGTGTATGAAACCACAGGTTCTATTAAAGTTAACTCATGAGAAAATACATATATAACGGATACACTTCGGAAAAAAAAAATGTTCCCAATGAGTCAAACGAATTGTTTCTTTCTACATTCTTGTATGTATTTTGATTAAAACAGAAACGAAACCATAGGTTCTATTAAACTTAACTTAGAAAAAACATTTGTATGGTTTTATATACATATATTTTAATATTTATTTCATTCTTTTATACAATGACATTGGTTTTTTAATTCTTATCAAACGGTTTTCAATCAAAACACATCCGCAAGTATCTGGCTCTAGTCTACATGTATCTGAAGAGCAGTTTGTGAAATGACACCCAAACTTAGATTTAACTTGATCAACATTTTTATAATTACTAAAATAGGAAATATTTCTTAAAAACTCTTCATAATGATGAATGAAATCATCTTAATGAAACCTTAAAAAAGTCAAAATTTCTTTTAAAATTAATGTTATATCGATATCAGCCATGATAGTGGTATTGTTTTGATTTACAAATAGTAACTGAAAGTAAGTAGCTGAAAGTAAAACAACAATACTGATAACCCATTCAATGACCACATCTTCCCATCTGACATCATTAAGGCTGCCGTCTCTTAGGCACTCGCACCTAACCGCAAAAAAAAAATTATCAGTAGTGTCACATGCCAATACATTTCATACTCTTATCTGTACAAAATATTAACTAAAAATTACAAGGAATCATACAAATACGTGACTAGTCATAACACATTTTCTTAACCCAAAAACATTAAACATCATACCGCCACTGATAACAGCGTTTCACACAGCAAATATCTTATGTCTCTTTCGCATATCTTCTGTCTCTTTCTCGCTCAGAACTCCCAGCCCAAACTGTCCCCATTTCTACTTAGCTGCACACCACTTTTCTTAATTCCATTAAAATATATGTGAAAGTTGAGTTACAAAAAGTATTAGATTTTTAGGTGGTAGGTTTTCATGAACAGCAAAAAGTGGTAGAAATACCACTTAAGTGGTAGAAGTCCCAACACTGGTGACGACACACTAACGGAAACGATAGACTTTCAAAAGGTATTAAATTTTCAATTTAAAAAAGAGTAGATATTGGAATGTAGAGGATATGAGGATGCACCAGAACCTGATGTCAACACAGGTACATATAACATGTGGTAACGACGCACGTGACATATTTTAAGCCTGGGGTAGCCCCCGTGTTAGGGCCCAGTTACAGCTATCATTGGAAACGATCATTGAAAATATTAATTGCCAAAGTCAAGCTTATTGACTTAATAATTATTTCTAGGTAAGGGGCCAGTTATAGCTATCATTGAAAACCATCATTGAAAAAGTTGGCTGTTGATTTTGAGACCCTTCGAAAGTTTAATCATTGAATATTTTAATGCAGAACTATAGCTTACCACTTCAAAATTATTTCTCCTTCAAAAATAATTAATTTTGACCCATATCTTCCCCATAGCGTAACTTTTAATTTTTTCAATGATCATTGGTAAGGTAGTTCATCATTGAAAAATTAAAAGTCACGTTATGGGGAAGATATGAGTCAAAATGAATTTTTTTTAGAAGTCAAATAATTTTTAAGTCGTAAGCTATATTTCTGCATTAAAATATTCAATTATTAAATATTCGAAAGGTCTCAAAATCAACAGTTAACTTTTTCAATGATGGTTTCCAATGATAGCTATAACTGGCACCTAAGGGGGGTAGAAATATAGCTTACGACTTCAAAATTATTTCTCCTCCAAAAAAAAATTAATTTTGACCCATATCTTCCACATAACGTAACTTTTAATTTTCCAATGATGAACTACCTTACCAATGATCATTGAAAAAATTAAAAGTTACGTTATGGGGAAGATATGGGTCAAAATGAATTTGTTTGAAGGTGAAATAATTTAAAAGTCGTAAGCTATATTTCTGCATTAAAATATTCAATGATTAAACTTTCGAAAGGTCTCAAAATCAACAGTTAACTTTTTCAATGATGGTTTCCAATGATAGCTATAACTGGTCGTAAACTACCTTTCTGCATTCAAATATTCAATGATTAAACTTTCGAAGCATCTCAAAATCAACAATTAACTTTTTCAATGATGGTTTTCAATGATAGCTATAACTGGCACCTTACTCATGAATCATGATCAACATTAATGAAAATAAAAATAATAAAATAATGAAATAAAGATTAGATTAGATTTTATTGTTGCCAAAGGATGATGGGCAAATTGGTCGTTGATCCAACAAAATTAAAGTATATCTCAAATGAAAGGTCTTGTCCAGTACTTTATTTTATTATATGGCGGCAATAACCAAAACCACCGGAGAACAGAGATATAGCCATTTGAATATGAGTATTGCAAACACCATATTTCAGTTTTTTTTTTCGAAATAATTGTCCATACATTTTTATATAAAGAACGTAGGAAAACGACATTGGTATTAAATAAACGGTAGTTTTCTCATCTTTCAAATAATGGCAAAGTTATTATGTAACGTTTTATACACTTTGAGATATTAAGTTTTAAAGTCTTGAATAAAAACTTTTTTAGCACTGGATTTACACACCCAATATCTTAAAAAATTTAGGGGTGATGTATACTTATTTTAGCACCATCTATAAGCTATTTTTCCGACCTTTAATTTAATACATCAGAAAGTGTACTTTCCTCAATAAATTACCTGCTTATAATCAAAAATTGCTTCAAAAGACACCTTATTATGCTTATAGACCGGGAAAAGTAGATTCAATGTTAAAAAACAAAAGAATTATACAATCTTAATTTCATTCTACATTTTAATACATTAACAAGGAAACTGAGTTGCCAGCGATTTTTAGTTTGTAGGCGAGAAGGGCGTAAAAGGAAGACAACAAATCTCCCCTCACACCATTCTCGCCTACAAACTAGCCAGTTTCTGGCAACTTAGTTTCCTTGTCTCAAAGCCGTCTTAATTAAATATAAATACACTCTGGTTCGGTCGATTAAGTCATTATTTATTTAAAGAACATAAATACCATCTACCGAACTGGAGTGTATGGTTTATGTTTTTATTTGTGATGGCTATAAATATTTCTGCTACCATATTAGATATGCTTATACTTAAGGTCCCAAGTAACTAACGATATCGAAAAACATATGTATAACGCATCAGGCAAACAACAAGTTATATTAGTAAACAGCGGCTAAACCACTTGCGGCGCCCGCCGGCAGCGGACCGTGGTGGGAGAGGCACTTGCTGCATACCTTATTTGAGCATAGCGATATTATTTATTCTCATCAAACATAAAAACTTAAACCATACACTCCGGTCCGGTAGACGTTTCTTTTTAGATTTTAAAATAAATAATGACTTAATCGGCCGAACCAGAGTGTATTTGTATTTAATTAATTTAAATTAATTAGGTAGATTAAAATGAAGTGAAATTATACGTCGATACAAGTCCTAAGACTGTATATTTTTTTTGTTTTTAACTTAGAATCTACTTTTCCCGGTCTATAAGCATTATAAGGTGTCTTTTGATCAATTTTTGTTTATAAGCATGTACTTATTGAGCAAAGGACACTTTTTTATATATTTAATTAAAGGTTTCAAAAATATCTTTTTGGCGGTGCTAAAAAAAAGTATACGTTACGACTGAAGTTTTTAAGATATTGACGTGTAAGGCCAGTGCTAAAAAAGTTTTTATTCAAGACTTTAAAACTTAATGTCTCAAAGTGTATTAAACGTAGCTTACTAACTTAACTAATATTTGAAAGATTAGACAACTTCCTTTTTTTGACACTAAAACCATTTTCCTACGTCTTTTATATGAAAAGTTATGAACAGTTATTTCGAAAAAAAAGTGAAATATGGTGTTTGCAATCACCAACTTCAAGCTCAAATATCTCGAGTTTCCCATGTACGATTTTGAAAATATTGCACTTATGTAAGAAGCTCAACATCTCCTTTCATTTGATATCAATTTCATTAGTGTTGGTCTAACGACCAGATTTCATACAAATTTGCCCATCATCCTTTGTAGGTATAACATTTTTTCTTAAACCTAGATTGCACAATTTACAGAGCTGTGGTACAACTCTTCCTTACTACTGAAAACTCACAATATAAATAATATCACAGGTTTAAGATTGTTTAGAAGGAAAAGCTAATAGAAAAACTTTCATTTAATAAATTAATGTAGGTACCTACTTGAATATCCCTGAGGAGAGAGAATATCCCTGAGGAGAGAGAAGTGGGGTGCAGATAACTAACCTGAGATGTTGTTTACAAAAGTATTATAAATAAATATAACTTTATCACAGTTCACAGATGTTCAAAATTTTAAATAAATAAATGTATGAATAAATAAAAAAATATATAAAAAATATACCTATTAATAAATAAATAAAATATAATTATAGATTTGTTTGTGTTTCATATCACATATCATCATATTTCCTTTTAAATACAAACTATTAGATATTATTATTTTTAAAGACAACAACGGCACCCAAAATCACACGAATTTCTTTTCTTTTTTGAAATATTAACGTACCTTCCTACATCGTACACAAATGTGGAGATCCCTTCCTTCTTTTAACTACTTTAGACTTTTTAGACAAAAATACATTATCTACCTACTACATTTGTCAATAGTTTGCTGCAGTACCCTAACCTCTTTTCACCACTCTGCCACAAGCTCGTAACAATGAAAGGGGGAAGGGTGCAGGGAGGTAGCGGATCTAGGATTTGGCTGTGGGGGGGGGGGGGGGCTTGGGTCTCCAGTTTTAGACATACATATGAACTTTAAAAAAAATTAAATATCTTTGTTCCAAAACGGAATATTTTTTTTTGAATGGAGGAAAAAGAAAGTTGGCTGTCGGAAAACACCATTTTACAATGCCTTAGTATTATTTTCAACTAAAGTATTTCGTTAAAAGATTTGAACTTTATAATATACATAGTGTAAAATCGCTGATAACAGAAATTTTTGAAACCAATAACAAAAATAATGAACAAATTTCCATATTTGACGACATACTGAGGGAAAATGTCGAAAAAAAGAAATTGTTAAAGAAAGCTGAAGCTATTAGGAACATAGATATAAGTGCAACAATCAAAATAAAATATAACCATCTGATACTCCAGGACAAACAACTATCAGAACATTATTTAATCAGCCATAAACGTCAATTTTCACACAATCGAAACGAAAATTATCTAATGAAGACGATAAAAAAACAATGGACTCAGCATCAGGTACAATCAAACACAACAAATTACCACATAAACGCAAAACAACAACTTGAAAAAATATCAGCTTTCGTGGAAACAATCGAGCCCCAAATTCGTATAATGAAAATAAAGTGTAAATTGTCTAGCCCCCAGTTCGTTTATTTTTATAAATTTTCTTAAGCTTATTATTTAGCCCCAATTTAGTTTTTTTTTTCACAAAATAGTCTCGGGGCTTGAAAAAATATCAGCTTTCGTGGAAATTATTTAGCCCCAAATTCGTATAATGAAAATAATGTGTAAATTGTCTAGCCCCCAGTTCGTTTATTTTTATAAATTTTCTTCGGGCTTATTATTTAGCCCCAATTTAGTTTTTTTTTTTCAGAAAATAGTCTTGGGGCTTGAAAAAATAACAGCTTTCGTAGAAATAATCGAGCCCCAAATTCGTATAATGAAAATAAAGTGTAAATTGTCTAGCCCCCAGTTCGTTTATTTTTATAAATTTTCTTGGGGCTTATTATTTAGCCCCAATTTAGTTTTTTTTTTCAGAAAAAAATCTTGGGGCTTGAAAAAATAACAGCTTTCGTAGAAAAAATCGAGCCCCAAATTCGTATAATGAAAATGAAGTGTAAATTGTCTAGCCCCTAGTTTGATTTTTTTTTCTATACTATTCTATTTTCTCTTGAGGCTTAGCATAGTATTTTTCACCATATTGTCTTTGGCTTGGAAAAATACCAGTTATCTTGAAAATTATCTAGCTCTTACATCGAATAAACAAATAATGGTGTAAGGTGTTCGGCCCCAACCTCGTTTTTTTTATCAAATTTCCTCTTGGGGGTTGAACAAACACTGCAAACATATTAATTGCTAAGCCCAGAATGTAAAACCTTTCAGGCTATTACACAGAGAAAAAAAACAACGTAAAATCAAAGCAAAACACTTTGATTCTAATATTTTTCGGAACGATTTGGCGCCAACGCCGAAAGTTCTTAAATCAAAGTGGAGCGACTTTATTTCAAAGTGATTCCATACTTAAAAACAAACTAGATTTTACTACGTTTGTATGTTGATTTAAAGTGGAATCATAGGTAAATCAAACTCATCCATCTTTTAAAATAACATTTATCTACTTCGAATCAACGTAGATTAAACTTCGCCTGGTTAGGTATTGATTCAAAATGGCTACCCATGCCACGCTTCTTTGTTTAAATTTATGTAAGACAAAGAGAAATGTATATTCACGCTCGACGCATTTCATTTTTGTGGTGAAGCATTTATTTGTGAAGACTTTTAATGCATTGAGTATTTCATAGGAATAAATAAAGGCAAAGTAATTAAATATTGTTTTCCATTATATGAAAGTGAACTTTGAGTGCGCGTTTAGTTTGTTCACAAATGTAAGGGAGCTACTTCGAAAAACAACATCGCGCTCTCGAAATTCTTTATATTAAGCTTACAAATGCAAATAAATTGAGGTTAACTTCACAATGCAACACTTTGAAACTACGTTGATGGCATTTTAAATGCCATAAAAGTGGATCGCAATGTAAAATGTGGATTTCAATGTAAAAATGAATAAGTTTCACTTTGAAACAAAGTTGAGCGCACTTTAAATGTGGATCTCAATGTAAAAATGATAACGTTTCACTTTACAACAACGTTGAGCGGAATGTAAATGTACAAAAGTTTATTTCAATGTATAAATAAACACGTTTTAATTTCAAACTAGGTTGAATCTCTTTAAATTACGTCGCATATTCAAATTAACATTGTTTCAACGTTAAAACGAAAATGCTCCACTTCATTTAAAATACTTTAGATCAAATACGGTCGTGTTTGATTTTAGATCGAAATTTTTCCCTCAAATTGGCTGTGGGGGGGGGTTAGCCCCTATAGCCACCCCCCCTAGATCCGCTACTGGTGCAGGGGACAACGCCTTATGCAGCGTTTCATAAGTAACAGTAGATATTTATGACCATTTTCTTCACACTCAGTTTAATTCATTATAAATATTAGTTAGCTAAAAGAAAATGAAATTTAACAAACTGTTTTAAATTCTCGGTAAAAATTTGGTTTTCTTCATGATTTCTGGAACTCGGTTATATTTAAAGTCCCATTAATAAACACTTCCATTATTTCCATTGAAACTTCCAAACTTCCAGTAAAAAGTCAGGAATACTGCATGTCCCTTTATACATATACTTCTACTTTGTTCATAAAATTACTGTAAATAATTTTAAGTCGTCAAAAAATAAAAGCCCCCGAGATAAATACACAAATAAGTTCGTATTTCGAAAATAATGTGCAGCAGAAAGGCTTGAAGCAAAGGCAACGGGTGGCGAGAGGAAGGATTTAAGTATCTAAACATATATATAAACAATGCTGTGAGCTTATTATTAATTTAATTTAATAAAGTGTTTTATTAAATATTCGATTTTAAAGTTTTTAATAAAATTAATTTTGTATTCTCTTTTCAACGGAATTTGACCAACTGTCCCAGATATACCTAATTCACTTCTTAGCAAAAATAAGTTTAATTTTTATAAACATAGGTATAGGTATATGTATATAAAATATTCACAGGCTGATAAATAATGACAAAATATGCGCTAATGTTTTGTCAAGAAAATGTATTTCTCTTTAAAGTCACTATTTCCAGGCGTTAATGGTACTCTTGAGTTCCATTAACTAATACCTCAGTTATCGTTAATTGACGTTTCTTTAATAATGCCTTTAAGTTTAATATAAAGTGAAGAAAACCAAATCTGGAAAAACTCTGGAATAATGGCTCAGTTAAATTTAACTGAAAGTGAAGAAAATGGGCATTAGAGTTACATGCATGAATCGAAAAAACTATTACAGTCTTTTTTTTTTTGAACAAATTCAAACTTATAAATTTACATTTTTTGTAACTTCGTTCATTGCCTATCCTGATTTGAAAGTTTTCCGTGTGTTCCCTTAAATATGTTCTTATTTCTTAACTCAAGTTAGAGAGTATTTTTCATTATCGCTCTTTAAAGGCATTGAGCCCTTAAAAATAAGTGTTTCGTCCCGGTGCGTGCGGGGTTCTCACTTGGACTCTTCAGTTGACAGTGAGGGCCTTGTCATTACGCAAAAATTATTAAGTTCAGTTCAACTTACATCAATTTTACAGCGAAAATCAATTGTGAACTATAGTCAACTCAATTAGAATTTTTATAATCAAGAATTTTTGAAGAGTCCAAGTAGTATATAGAATTTGTATTATAAAAAAACATTCACATGTAAACAATGCCAGGCCACGGGTAGAAAAATTTCAGGAATCTCTCAATAATTATTGTTATTATAGGTCAAACTATATTTAGTTAGTTCTCGCACATGGTGTAAAATGGAACTTAGCCAACAAAATTTATCAAAGTCATTGATTTAAATCTTTTTTGTACAGGAAGGCCTCAAACAATCATTATTTTCATACAACTTACTTTTATACAATTTGTTTCTCAATCCAACCCAACCTGATTGATCTTTAGTTTATTGTAGCATCAAATCTGTATGTCCTTTTTAATTAGGTCATACGAAAATAATTACTGCTCAAAAAATTTCCACGACTGGATCGCACGAACTTGCTCTCGTAGCTAAGAACTAGAATGAAGCTATACATTTACAGCCATATTTATAAAAACTCTCGTGTAGGCATGGATTTAGAGATAACTCATCAATTAAAACGTATATTTACTTCGTCTTATTTAACTCTTCGCTAAACCACATGGTTGGTTTCGCTAGCTCGTAAGTGGAAGAAATCTTACTCCTAATCCACGAGTTAATGATAAGTCGCCACTAGATCCCTTTATTCATATGGGGGTTACAGTGTATGTATATATGTATAGTATTGGTTTGATAATATTTTTATATTCCTAACGATAAAATAATTAAAACATGTTAAAATAGCAGTTTTGAAATTGTTTAATTTAATAAAAACGAATTTGGAAAAAAAAGTTAAAAATAAAAATATTTTTTTTAATTATTTATTTTTTCATAAACAAAAATTATTCACTCAAATCTTAAATGCAATATTTTCAAACTAACTTAGAAGTAGCTACATGTCAAAGTAAAAAATAACCATAAAATCAACCAAACCATCAATGAAGAGATATGAGAGAATATATAGGTACCTAAACAAGGTGGTATGATAAGGCAATTTTTTCAAAAAAAAAACCATAACCGTTTTCGTTGTATGGTAGCTACCTGACCGTTAGCTCTTTGCAGTTCCACTTGCCTGCGTCAACGGTTTCGCGGTCCTCCTTTACTGCGTCGCGAAAGCCGTCCCTCGGGGATGGATTCAAACAGTTACCCGTTCTAGATGAGCTAAACCAAAAATTCAAGTTGGTCTTCTTGGAAATAACATACAAATGCTTAAAACCAAATTTGAAGAAAATCCGGCCATTCGTTTAGGCTCTAGCTTCATGTATATCAGAAAGGACAGGCAAACATATCGACGCACTTTTTTGGACTTTTCCATAATCGTGATGTTAGTTTTGATTATAACCACGAAAATATTGTTTAACACAAAACCAATACCTGGGGGGGAATCGGCTAACGCGATTGTTGACGGTCGCTTTGTTGATAGTCGTTTTTGATTATCAACTCTTGTTTGCTCTGTGTTAAGTGATCAATAAATGAGTTTGAAGTTTTGGCAGCATTTTTACTATGACAAATGTCATTTTGCTCAGCTGGTCGTTTTTATTGCACAAATTTTTTGAATTGTCTATGGAACAAATTTGGTTTTCCTTTAAAAATATAAGTAAATCTTGTGAAAATAAAATTTTTGTATGAATTTTAAGAAAAATAATTGTTATTTTATTAGGTCGCATGCAACAAAGGAACAAATTTCAATACTCTACACACATATGGAAGCACACCCGGAACATGGCGAGATCGTACAATGCCCACTAAGCCACTGGATGAACCTCCCAAAGGCAGCAATAGGAACAACTGGCAAGATCCTTAAACATGAATGGACCACCAAGAAAATCCATATCGGAATGGAAAAAGGTAGATATCAAAAACAAAATTAAGAGGAACAATCATAAGTTCTAAAATAATTATACCTTTATTAGATATGGACGCTGCGTAGATATGGTACGAAAGAAAATTGACTGAAAACAAAAATTCCATTAAGAAAACGGGTGGTATAGAGTGGTATTGCAGGTGGTCTAGCTTTCGGCAGCGAGACAAAAGGTTTGTATATTAAATACTTTTTATTGCTCAAATCATTCTATTTTTGTTTTGTTTTTAATAAGAAAATAATGAAGAACAAACAATTCATGACGTTGAGCAGCTACTCGAGGATCTGACAAAATCACCAACCTGGGGGAGTCAAAATGTTTTAAAAGGGAGCGGGTCATAATATTGTTTTTCAAAATTCTGTATGACAAAATTCTGTGTGGTCAAAATACTGTAAGACCATAATTCTGTATATCATTATAATGTAAATACAAAATTCTGTACGTCAAAATATTGTATGAACAAAATACTGACTTGCAATATTCGGTTTTGTAAAATTCTGAACGGCAAAATACTGTATTTGCAATACTGTTTTTTTTTTTTTTTTTTGTTAAGAAATTTCCTTAAAAAAACACATAATACTATAGCCTAAGAAAGATAGGATCTGACCGGAAACAAATTAAATCATGAAATTAAACTGCTCGTATCGACGCAGAGTTTTATCCTCAACAACATTTCCAAAGTCCCTCAAAATTACCGCATTGGCTTTTTGTATAGATGCATTTAAAGAGGTGGAGAGGAGGGGGACGCGGGATTTTATCAAGCTGAAAAATTTGTTATAATACAATCTAATCATATGAGTCATGTTTTAAGGGTGCTTTTAAACGCTGATTCTAAAGAGACCAAAACTGAAAAGATACATGTATCCTGTAGAAAGTCAAAGGCCTTTTAATGGAGTGATGACTTTTTTTTAAGTACAACAAGTAAAATATTACCCAAAACCATTTTAAAATAATGATGACATGTATATTAATATAAGTCATTATTGAAGTCGAATTGTTTTTTCACAAACAAAAGAGAGGAAAAGAAATTACATAGAGATAGTAAGAAAGATATAACAAATTGATATACAAATTGACATTTACCAAAAAAGACGAGAAAACTCAGTAAATAATTTTAGAGGGAAAATTAAGTGAACGAAAATAGAAGTAAATAAGAATAGAATTTTGTTTTATCTCTCCTTTTCCCTTAGCTCCTAACTAGGTACCTATATTACTCACCAATTGAAGCTTGCTTCCTTATCAATTTTTTGCATTATCTCAGGTGGTGATAGAAAAGTTATGACGTCATTATAAAACCTCTATTAAATAATCTGTAATTCAATGATCTGTAAAAGTGCTGTTAAAGAAATAGCGTTTTGATACGATATTTCTTTTACAGCATTTTTACAGTATATTGATATAAAGAATTTTGAAATACAGTATTTTGACCAACCAGAATTTTTCTATTCAGAATTTTGCAATACAGTATTTTGCTCATACAGCATTTTGCACATACAGAATTTTGAGATACAGTATTTTGGCATACAGTATTTTGAATACAGTATTTTGCTACAGTAGCCCGTAGCGTAATGGTTAGTGCGTTCGACTGTCACGCTGGAGGTCTGGGATCGCTTCCCAGCCTCGTCCACATAAAAACTTAAAAGTTTTTTTTCAGGGCTACTGCCTCTTGCGAGGAATTGACAAATCCTCCAAGAGTATCACTTGTCACGAATAAGTGCTTCTCGTCTAGCCGTTCGGATTCGGCATAAAATTGTAGGTCCCTTCCATTCCTGTCGAAAGGCGCACACAGGAATAGTTGCGAGTTGTTAGTCACTAGGCCGTTGTCATGAGCCGTTGTGCCACCCGATTTATTTATTTATTTATATTTTGCTACATACAGTATTTCGACCCCAACCCGTTTTAAAAGATTCAAAAAACAAAGATTATTCGGCCACAAAAAAAGTTCGAAAAAACTTTGAAGACGATGCTTTGAAAAAGCAAATAGATCTTCAAGAAATATTTTTTTAAAAATCAACTTGAAGGTCAAAACAAAACCAACGAAATTCTTGCGGAAATCCGAGATGCTATTATACTTCTTGCAGACAATAAAAATGAGGCAAATGAAGCTGAAATCTCAATGAAAAAAGAAGAACTGCAAATGAGAAAACTGAAACTTGAGGTGGCTAAATTGGCCAATGAACTGCAATTGATGGAGATGAACTCCAAATCAAACTAATAAGACTAGAAAAACAAATTGAGTAGGTACAAAGAAGTTTTTAGTTTAAACTTTTAATTTTCATTATAATAGTATTATTATTGTTTTGTTTAAATGTGTGTAAAGCTAAACAATTTTTTTTTTTCATTTATTTTGAGAATAGTATTACATTATAAACAAATCGTCTCTCATAGCATCACGGATTCTGTTAGCCTCTCTGGAAAAGCTTTCTCCTGTTGATGGAATTTCAAATCCATGGTTACGAGAAATATCAGTAATATAAGTTTCAGGATGAGGCACATTGTGGGTACAGCATATATTGTGCAATGCAGCACAGACGTTTGTTATTTCCTCAACTCGTATAGGTTTGTATCTACACTTTCTTTCTTCTTGGATGATACGCCATCGACCTACACGGAACAAAACTAAGTACATTTAAAATATTAACAAAAAATAGTTGTAAGTAATATGGTTGTATGTAATAAGTACCAATAAAGAACTACTGTTAATATATTTGTTAAATCTTACCTAGCAGCCATGATGATGTCCTATTTAATGGGTGTTTTCTTTCCAATGCCACTCTTTCTTCACTTTGGCGCCACACAAAACTGTCATGTGCACTACCACCATAACTTGCGTTAATAGCCATGATCCTTGTTTTTTTTATCGCAGATCTTAAAAAAGCTTTTTGAAATTTTGTAATATTTTTTTAACAATGAACTCACAATCATTGCATTAATGCTATGTCTTCCTTTACGATTAAAAATCATATTTTCATTTTCTGTAGGCCGCAGAATCATTATATGACTTCCATCAATGCAACCTATAACTACAAAATTGAAAAAAAATTTTGCAAATAAAGAATAAGAATTATAGAATAGGTATACATATTCCAGGAATTTCGTACTTTTCAAAAAAAAAATTCCTTTGTTAACTCCATGGGCACAAACTTTATCATGAGTGAACAAAGTACGGACTGCATTCTTTTAATAACCGCGGAGGTTTTTTCGGCCATTGTACTTTGCCCCATCGGAGCAGCCCAATCAGAACCAACTTGTCTCTGGTATGCACCACCACCAAGAATATTCAAGGTTGTAGCTAGTTGAAGCATAGGTGGAATATGTGTTGACCTAATTCCAGACGGCAAGTCGAGTAAGCCCAAAACAATCATGAAGTCTTCCATTGATAAACGAACATTTTTTAAGAATCTAAAAAAATTAATTTGTAATACTTAATAGATGATAATTCATTACTCATAGTACATACATTGGGTCTGTTTTCTTCATTTCTCCTATTCGAAGAATTAAATATTCTTAATGAAGTGAACATTCCGGTTCTGTTAAATTTATTTGTTTTTATTTTAACCAACACTTTTTTACACACAATTTATTTTCTTTAGAAATTGAAGCCAAACCATATGTTGCTCACAAAAATTACAAAAATGTATGAAAACGACACCTCAATAGCTGACACTTGAAATCGAAGGAAAAAAACGATTATCCATATGATAATCACCTTACATGGAGCAAAAGTATAGTTTTTGATTATCAACTATCAACTATCGCGTTAGCTGACTCCACCCCTGCCCTATAGAACAAGTGAAAATAGCAATCTTTCGTAAAAAAGTTTATTTATTACCAAAGTTGTAGAGAATTAAATTTTCAACAACTTTTGTCATTTTTTCTGCATTTTTATTCAAAAGTTGAAAATGAGCGGGCATATAACAAACTCCGATTAACTTTAGATTCAAGCCTAGGCGGCCAATACCATACCAGGTTTGTAAATAATAAATTTCATTTGTAATACAATTACATTTTATTTACCCATTACTTTTGTAATATGTAATTGAAAAATATCTAATTACCCTTTAATCTTTCAAAATCTGTAGATGTAATGCGAAACAATCTAATTACTATGGGTAATTATTGTAATCGTTTAATTAAACAACGCTGCTACCATATGATGCCGTATGAAGATAAAAAAAAGAGAATCCCGTCACTATTTTGTACCATTTTAACTTTTGTTTATGCATTCAGACAGTTATAACCGATAACAACATATATCTAATTAAGTGTAGTTATTAATCGTTGAGCAGTGTATAAAACTTTGTTTCTATTATTTTTTTGTTATCACTGTATACCTCTGATTCACATAAGAAACTCCGTTTCAAAACATCCGAAAATTGTTTAAAATCTCATTGTCATCATGACTATTTTTGTGTGATACCATACTAAACCTTCACAAGGGTCGCATTTTTTTTTAAAGATTTTCAAAATTATTAAAATATTCATGGACAGAAATTCGGAAATTGCCACTTTACAAATAAGTGTACCTGTCGCAATTATCTATTTTTATGAAAAAGAGCCATGTACTTGAACATTAAAAAAAAACTCAGACCTTTAAATTAATAGCTATAATTAATTCGTATAAAATAATATTGGTCAATAAGCAATAAGGTAATTGAATTGATAATATTTGTGTAACTTTAACCTCGTTATCTGGAAAAGCAAATAAAAAACCTAACAAAAAAATAAGTCTCACGACTTTTCCTTATTTCTACACAACATTTAAATTTCCATTACGATACATATTATTTTTTTATTGACAGTGATATTGGCTCAACATTCCATATTAAATAAAATATGTCATTTGAGTCACTATATGAGTCACTCACTTGATTGCTTTGACAAAAACACAAAAAATAAAAACACATGTCGACGGTCTTTTGGTAGTCATAGCCAGTGGTATCCAATGGCGTCCAGGAAAATTAGCAAATTATTCAATTTTCGATTAGCGCCGCCAACCTCGCATGTTAAGCTGGTTGTTATTTTGTATGTTATTGAAATATTTGCATTCCAAAACATGAACAATACCCGCGCGAATCGAATATCTTTTCATTTTCCTTGGAAGTTCGAATGCATCTTTTTCTGATATTTGACACCAATTTTTTATTTGATTTCTGTTTGCATGTGATTTTGTGGCTTTAAGTGTAGAGGTCGATTTTTGTTTGGATAGTACAAAAAACAAAATCGAAAAAGGTTGAAAGCCTTATTCTCCAGTGATATACTATAACATTATACTTCTTCACCAGCATCTTCCAAAAAAATTAAGTTACACGTATCTATACATAATTTTTAAGGAAAACTTATATCGAATTTTTAAGCTTTCCATTGGCCGTTTTTTTAACTTTAAAGCATGAGATTGAAAAACTGCATTTTTGGAGTTCTGATTAATTCAATCTGAAAAAGAGCAATTGCTTAATATATAGCATTAAAATTAACTGGTCAATAGGTATTAACTGTAATTTATGAATGTTTGAACAAAGAAAATAACAAGCACAAATAATTTCTCAAGAGCCATCATGGCCTAAATAAATAACGTTGATAGAAGAAGAAAAAGCGGGCCGTGTCAAGCAAATTTGAATGCATGCTTTGAAAAGGCAGATAAAGGCAGATAAATGCTGAAGCTGGTAATGAAGAGGCAAGCTTAAAACTAAAGTTTAACGGTATGTATATGGAAGTTGTAAGGTTCTTGAAAGGAACCTTTTCTTGTCAATTAACAGAACCAGTTAACGAAAATAAATCAGACTTCTCTTGAAATTTAAATTTATTTTTTAATAATGAATGCTATTTATTGTTCTACTAGATTTCTACACTTACGCGCACTTAGTAGATATAAGTATAATTGAGGCTAAGACTTACATTATGTAGGTACCTTCCAGGCCCGTAGCGAGGGTTTAGTTTTTTTAAGTAATTTTGTGAAATAAAAATTTAAAACTGTGCATGTGTGCATCAAAAATTGGTTTTGTTTAGGTACAAGCTTATTTTGAGGCAAGTCATAGAACTGTCATACCACGAGCTTGTGTTTTAAATGTCAGCTCTTTAAATGTAAGTGTTGGGAAATTTGGCTTATTTTTCGAATATTTCCTGTATCCATATACCTTATGGCCCAATCAATTTTGGACGCAGATTTTGCCAATAAGTATATCTAGGTACATAATACAAATATATAACATTCAAAAATTTACTGAGCAACATAAATCAAAGAAGAAATTAAGTTTCTTATTATTTTTGTATCTAACTATAATGTAGGTATAATTGTATTAATAAATAGCTTTAAGGTCTTTTAAATTGTGAACTGCTATTTATCCCAGCTCAGTTTATTTTATTTTAAATTTGGTGACTTTAGACTGTTATTATATCCTTTGTGTGTATAGGTACTTATCAATATTTGGGCTCCAAATTATTTTTGAAACTATCAATGGCAACATATTATGTACCTTATTGTTTTTACAGCATAAGTATATAAATGCCTTGATTAGTTTTAATATCCCATTAAAAAACTCAGATCATAGCAAATAGTGCTAAGGTTTGCACCACCATAACGCTTTGTAAAGAATTTTAATTCTGTTTATCGTAGAAACGAATCTTTCAACGCTTTCTGTTACTAGATATTGGAATTAAGGCCCACATATAGTTAGAAGCTAGCAAATAGTTTAAACCACTAAACTTATCTTCACAATGAGCCCTTTATTTTAAGAGTGGTCTAAGTGATAAGTCACTATTAGACAATTGATTAAGCTGAAGAGAAAATTAATTTCTTCTGAGCGAAATCTATAATCTCACTAGCTGACCCAGCGAACTACGTCCCGCCCAAATTGTTAATATAATAAAAATAATAATTTCGAGCCGGGCGCATGCTGCTTTCTGTACTTAATTCGGTCAATTCAAATTCTGTACTCGAAGTTCTAATGCAAAGGAAATAACTGAAGTATAACAATGTCGACATGTTTCAATTAAACCGCAGTGATTGACGTGTGAACCCGCTTTATACTAAAGTGCTTTATGGTAAACAACGTTTTCTCTTTCTGTCCTCGACTGGATACTCGTACGCAACATACAATTGATCATATGAGAAACATGAGAATTCAAGATTAATGCCACAAACACACGCAATTGTCCTTGCGACTTAATAATTCTCATAGTAAAATCGAGACGCAGGGGAAACTGAAGACGCTTAAACACGAATGTCAGGTCGCTCGAATGGCAAATTTCGTGATATAGTTTGTGGCTTCGTTTTCATCCATCAAGGACTCGATGGATTTGTATTCATTAATTTTGACTGACGAAATTCAAATTATCGACATTCTAGTTTTTCGCAACCAAAATCGATAGCGCATTGTTGCAGTACTTTCGCCATCGCAGACTTCTTTTAAATGTTGTATGTAGGTTCTGCATCCA
The DNA here is from genome assembly GCA_949320155.1 of Melangyna quadrimaculata. NCBI lineage: Eukaryota > Metazoa > Arthropoda > Insecta > Diptera > Syrphidae > Melangyna > Melangyna quadrimaculata. The sequence goes on from OX439486.1 coordinate 19,660,055, forward strand.
CTTGCAGATTCAATGGCAATTTCAATCCACAATGGTTCGACCCCTTCTTGCAACGTAGAATCAATACCCTAAGAGGCCAATACCAAAGCAATCTCAGATATCGTACGAATTGTAGCCAAAATCGATGAAAACAGGAATGTTTTTCCAATTCCACTGAAAGCATCAAGAAAGAAAATGCCACCATTTCCGTTATCGAATGCTAGTATCAATTCATTGAACATGTTGAATAAATACGACTTGATTAAATCCATTTCTCGGTCGAGTTCTCGATGTCACTTTGATATGTCACTTTGACATCTGTCAATTTGACAATTGTTACTTTGACATTTGTCACTTTAACATCTATCACTTTGACATCTGTCACTTTGACATCTGTCACTTTGAGATCTGTCAGTTTGACATCTGTCACTTTGACATCTGTCAATTTGACATCTGTCACTTTAAAACCTGTCACTTTGACATCTGTCACTTTGACATCTGTCACTTTGACAACTGTCACTTTGACATCTGTCAATTAAACATCTGTCACTTTGACATCTGTCACTTTGAAATCTGTCACTTTGACATCTGTCGCTTTGACATATGTCACTTTGACATATGTCACTTTGACATATGTCACTTTGACATCTGTCACTTTGACATCTGTCACTTTGACATCTGCAACTTTGACATCTGTCACTTTGACATCTGTCACTTTGACATTTGTTACTTTGACATCTGTCACTTTCACAACTGTCACTTTGACAACTGTCACTTTGACATCTGTCACTTTGATATTTGTCACTTTGACATCTGTCACTTTGATAACTGTCATTTTGACACCTGTCACCTTGAAATCTGGAAGTTTCCGGAATATAATGTCCTTCCTTGGGTCAATTCGGCTTTTCGCAGATTTATCTCTGTCTTTTCTTTTTCTAGTTTTGACAGTTCAATACAAAAAAAAATTAAAGAAAAAAAATATAAATCAAGGGACCAGCGTTACCACCATACTTTTATAACTTTAGTTTTTAACTGATGAACACATTTCTTGCAGTGTTTATTATGCCAAATTGAGAGATTAAGTTGGAGCTTTAAGATATGGGTTACAAAATTTCGGCTCGTTTTAATTTCTACGCTTCTCGCTTCAAATTTGTGAGATAAAATTCTATGTTTTGCAAATTATTTTTCCCATACAAATTTCGACGGTTCATTTCTACCGATATAAAAGTCTATGGTTTATAAGCTTTCTTTGGTTTTTCTTCGTTTTGCATGAACACCCCTATTGTAACACTTTTGTTACATTTGTAAAATTGTGGCAACGCTGTTTGTTTTCCTGGATGGATAGTTTTTTTTTTTCTGTTGCGTTTTGTTTTTTTAGCCACTGACGTGAAAATCGAACGATTCATTCTCGAGTTATCCTGCTGAAAAACGAAATGTGCGCATACAGCGCCACCTGTTGCGAAATTTTCGATTTTTTTTCTTAAATCTTCGCGGAACAATTACAAACGAACCCCCAGAAGGATGTATTATATTTGGTCCAGCTGTTTTCAAGTTTTAAGCAGCCGCACAAACCAAGATTCATTTTTATATATATAGATTGAGAAATAATTGCAGTCACTATAGCTACTTTCATTCCACTTTTGGTTTTCAATTTCAATAAATTACACACATTTATAGGCTTCTGAAATGTCATTAATTATTTTGTTTATGACCTTCCGGTGGGAGGGGGGGGGGTGTTTATGTAGGCACTCCGTGAATTTGCAAACTTGTCTGCTTTTGCGTTCTTGGCTAGCTCTTAAGGACTATTCACGTGAGAGCAACTTACGAATGAACGACATTCGTTTAATTTGATATTTAGTTCAAATGACATCATATTTTTATAGGGCGCGAATGACGAAGAAAACGTAACGGCCAATGTTTTTTATCGAATTTCACTCATTTTAGCAATTAAAATTTAACTATCTAAACAGCAACATAAATCTTATTTATTTATTTTATTTTATTTTCAAAGGATACAATATAAATAAATTTTCATCGTCCGGGATATAACGCCGGGGAATACATTATGCCCATATGGCGGATACAAATAATAACATTTTTTTTATAAGTTTTATCTATTAGTATTTCAAATAAGTCTTTAAATGTACTATATTATTATGTTTTATTTACAATTTTTTTTAATATTTATTTCAAGTGAATTCATTATCATACTATATACCTAAGTAGGTGTATTTTTAAGATTGTCTTAAGATGTAATATTTTAAATTTTAACCTTATACTTTGCTAATAAGGGAAACAGTTTTGAAGTACTGGGTTGTTCTGAAGGATCTAATAACTCTTCAAGTTTGGGAACATTTCCCTTGAAGTGTTCCTTTGTTATTTTACAGCATTGCAAAATATGTTTAACTGTTAGTTCTTCTCTGAAAGGCTGCATGATGAAGGGTCTTCTTTGTTAAAAAGATGCGATTTGTTAAACATTGTATGGCCTAGTCTCAATGGTAAAATTTGTACTGCTTGCGATCGATTGAATTCTTTGTGATAATAGATTACTAGGTGATAAATCAAGTTTGTGTGTTCCCAGAAATAATTTTGATTGCTTCCAACGATTTTCTGAAACCCTGAAACTTTTAAATTCACTACCAAAGTTGGTTAAAAAAAGATATAAATATTATGTCTATATTTTATGATAGAGGGTTCTAACGTGTACAATATTCAGTGCCAACTTAAGTGTCCTACTTTGACCACAGCAAGGATGCAAGCATTGCTTGTTGCACTTAGTTAACATCATGTTTCTTGCCAAAACTATTTGACCGCTTTAGATCGAAATTTAGTCTTGTAATACTCTAGACAAGACTATTGATTCCAAATTTTAAGCAGAATTTAACATGTTTTGACCTATTTTTTGAGTGCTTCAAAATTACTTAGTTTTTCAGATTTTTTTTTTTCATTCCTGATTATATATTTAGCATCAATTTAAAACTGATGTGGTCTTATAGAAAATTTTATATCAAACTAGTTTATAATGGACGTGTTTTTCCTAAGTTGCATATTTCCAAAGTTATAAATGAAAATGTCGGAAAAAATGGGGTGATTTTAGCGTTTTTTTCACTGTTGCATTTTTCCTGCACCGAGTGCAGGTTTTTCGAAGTTGCAAACTTTGCTATAGACTACTCTAACATGCCCCAACAACTTATTTATTAAAAATTCAGAATTACATCGAGCTTTGCGAATTTAGCACTCTTTTTTGTAATTATTGACTGGGCTAATAGTTATGAAATTAATTTTTTTTTTTTGTAAATAAATAGTATTCGTAAATTTTGTTTGGTTTAAAACAACTTTTTTTCTATTATTCTTTTTTGCAAATTTATTCACTTTCAAATTTATTCATTCTCCAACACAGAAAAAATATCGGTTGTCATATTGACAATTGGTTGTTAACTGAAAATTGTCATATTGATGAACAAAATTGTCAACATGACAACTTGTTTTTCACATTTGATGATCGCGATTGTTAATATGAAAATTTTAAGTTGTCAATTGGCGATTATCAATACGCTGACCGGGATTGTCAATACGATGATCATTTATCTACAGTTGTCATATTGACCATCGTGATTTTCAATATGAAAACCCAGATATATTGAGAGAACAAAGAAAAACGGTAAATCTTAAGACAAACAAATTCCGTTGTCAAAGTTTTCATATTAACAACTCTAATTGTCAATATAATGATCACAACTTTGCAGTTGTCGTATCACAATCATCAATATGAAAATCCAGACATAATTTTGAGCACAAATAAAGCGGCAAAACAAAATGTTCTCCAGTTTTTATTTTTAATTTCGAAAAGCGCGTCAATCGGCTTGTGAGAGTTCCAAGAATCGGTTACAATTTCTTTTTTTAGGTTTCAGTGTTGTTTAACAGCGTGTCGCGGTAAGATAGTGTCTTTCTGATACAATTTATTTTTATTTTGTTGATTTTATAATAAACCATAGTCTTTTAATTTCAGATGTTTTCTTTTCCAGCTTATTTTGATAAAATGTGCTTTCATCTACATATTTCCCTTTCTTTACAGATTCCTTTTTTGTTATGTTTTTTTTTTCTATAAATGTTTTCTTTTCTAGCTTATTTTAATAAAATTTATTTTCATCTTGTGATGCTTTTTTTTTCTATAGCTGAGGTAGTTTCTCTGGTCCAGGGTCTGACCGAAGAAAGCAAATTAAAACTCGGTTCTATTGTGAAGAATTCAGAACTCCATTCAAACGGAATTTTTATTTCGTACAATAATATAATAATTTATAAAGCAGTTATGACTTAAATAGCTAACATGGTATTAATTATTCTACTTAAATAAATACAATGTAAATCATATAATGTGGGATACATTCCCCGGCCCAAGAAAGCTTAAGGCACAAACTAATAATAACGCAAATGGGATATATTCCCCAGCCCAAGCAAAGCTAGAGGCACAAATTAATAATAAGCAAATGGGATATATTCCCGGCAAGCTAGAGGAATTTTAAAACTTAATGAACGATATCATGTTTCTTGTTTATCATCCGACAATGCTTTGATATCAAAATTATCTTCTTGAATATAATGTTAATACACACACAAATATAATGTTTTCATCTTATTTTTCTTCTATATTTATTTATTTATTTGCTTTGTTTATTAACAAACGTACTTACTAAATTGTTGATTAAAGACTGATAACTGTTTGTTTTGTTTAAAATCTATAATCATAATTTATTTATTTTTATTCTCTATTGCTGATTTATGTATCTATTTATTTATGTATTAATTTATTTATTACCTTATTTATTCTTTATACTTTGTATTTATATATTTACTTTTTTGTTTTATTTATTTATTTTTTTATTTAGTTATTTATTTATTTATTTATTTATTAATTTATTTATTTATTTATTTATTTATTTATTTATTTATTTGTTTATTTATTTATTTATTTATTTATTTATTTATTTATTTATTTATTTATTTATTTATATATTTACTTATTTATATATTTATTTATTTTTATATTTATTTATTTATTAATTTATATGTTTATTTATTTATTTATTTACCTATTTATGTGTCTAATTATAATTGTTTGTAAATAGTAATAATCGACTCTTGATTTAAGACTCTGTAAAAGCTGTTTTAAATTTGGCATTGGAACTCCATTCAAACGGATCGTTATTTCGTACAATAAACTTAATATAATAATTTATAAAGCAGTAATGGCTCCGTTTTTTTTATTTTGTATAAAACCACCCCTTCTCTCAGAATACTTATAATAATTATTCATTCATTATTTATTCCTTTTGTTTATATCTTTTGTTTAGTTTTTCCTTTTTTTTCTTGTTTAATGAAGGTTTTTAATTCGAAGCTTTTCCTTCAATACAACACTTTGTACTCCATTTATACTATATTAAACAAAAAATCTCATTACTTGGCAGTAGTAAGGTAGCGTATATACCAATCTCTGTAAATTGTGCAATATAGGTTTAAGAAAAAAAAATGTTATATTATGGCTACAATAATATATATATATATATATATATATATATATATATATATATATATATATATATATATAAGCAAATGGGATATATTCCCCGGCCCAAGCAAGCTAGACGCACAAACTAACAATAAAGCAAATGGGATTATTCCCCGGCCCAAGCAAGCTATAGGCACAAATTAATAATATGCAAAAAAATAAAAAAAAATAAGGCCTATAAGAAATATAAAAAGGAAAGAAATATTTGGGTAAACCACCAAAAGTATCTAAGTTTACAGAAGGAATTTGATGTGCTAAACAAGTTTTTATACAACGATTTTATATTAAATGCTGAATCACAAATCAAGGTAGATAGCAAACGTTTTTGGAATTTTGTAAATACCAAGAAAAAATCAACAGGATTACCGATTGTATGGAGTTTTCTGGCAGCATATCTAGTGACTTATCAAGGATCTGCAATGTTTTTGCTGATTATTTTGAAACGGTGTACTCACAAACGGCACCTAGCGTACTTCCGGAGTTTTCTCCTGCTAATGTAGTTGATGTTGGAAGCCTTCATTTAAGTCGAATGGAAGTTTATGAAGCTTTACAAAATATAGATGAAAAAAAGGTGCTGGACCTGATTGAATATCTCCTAAGGTCATACAAAAATGTGCAAAGTCGCTTGCGTTACCACTATGCTTGATTTTTAATATGTCTCTACTAACTGGTCAGTTCATTGATGAATGGAAAACATCTTTCATCTCCCCTATTTTTAAATCAGGGTCGAGACAGAAAGTATGTAACTGTAGACCAATTTGTAAGTTATCTGTTATTCCGAAAATTTTTGGGAAGATTGTTTGCGAAAAACTTTATTTTATTACAAAAAATGTAATTGGTGAATCTCAACATGGTTTTGTATCGGGTAGATCCACGGCTACAAACCTCACAATTTTGTGTAATTCTGTAATCAAAGGATTTTTTAGTGGGTTACAGACAGATAAAGTTTTCACCGATTTTGCTAAAGCCTTTGATAGGGTAAATCATGAAATCATGAAAAAAACCATAAATTGTCGGTTTTGGGATTTCATTCTCATTTTTTAAAATGGATATGCTCATATTTGAGTGGTAGGATCCAATTCGTTAAAATAGGTAAATTTAAGTCTAATGCGAATCATGTGACTTCAGGAGTCCCCCAGGGAAGTCACATTGGACCTTTGTTTTTTATACTTTTCATAAATGATATCCCGGATACTTTCACATTTTCAAACTATTTGCCGTATGCTGATGATGTTTAAATTTTCAAAATCATTAAATCTGTCGATGACTGTCTCCTATTGCAAAGTGATCTGGAAAAGCTTGCGTTATGGTGTAGTAACAATTTACTCTTTTTGAATGTCTCTAAGTGTCAAAGTTTTAAGTGATTTAGGAGCAACTCTCCAATATTATTTGAATATTCAATCAACAATAGTGTTCTTGAAAAAGTAACTCCAAAAAAAGACCTAGGGGTTATATTCGATCGTAAGTTGTCTTTTAATAACCATATTGATTATATAGTTAATAAAGCGTATAAGCTGTTAGGTTTTGTAAGAAGGAACACGAAAGAATTTTCCGATCCCTACACGCTCAAATGTCTTTACTCAGCCTTTGTCAGATCAAATCTCGAGTATTGTAATGTTGCCTGGAATCCCTATTACAATAAACATTCTTCTAGGATAGAAAGAGAACAGAAAAGTTTCACTAGATACGCCTTTAATAAGCTTAATTGGAATATACCCAGACCTGCATATATAGTAAGGTGTCAGCTTTTTGATATGCAAACACTAGAGATGAGAAGAAGATACTTTTCAATAATGATTATTAAAGATACCTTAAGTAATCATATAAATTGCTCATACTTAATACAAATTATCTAACTACTATTTCACAGCTCAAAGGCCAAAAATTAAGTGAGACTCCTATCTAGTGTACCACGCACCCCGCAGTGTGTCTCTCTTGGTGGGTACTTCTTCCTTTCGTGTTCGAGAATGGTACGTATAACACTGGCAAAGGCAGAAGACTATGCATACATTTGGCACTTACTCTTATCGTATTCCAAGGTAAAAACAAAAACTCATCCAACGTCATCGAATTATGTGTATCCGGGGTTGGCTTATGACGATGCTCTGCATGTCCGGTGGTTGGCCGTTGACTATTTGAAATTTTAATTCAAATGGCTAAAGAGGCGATTAGTTTCTCGCCTCTGTTGCAGTACGTTGTTAAACATAGGAAAATATGTAATTTCGTTACAATCTGTTTCCTTTTCTTTACAGCTTTCTTTTTTATTATTATTATTTTTTTTTTCTAAATAACGTTTGATCTTATTTTTCTGTTTTTTTTTTTTTTTTTTATTTTCAGATTTCTTATCATACTAACATGTATTCTCCTTTATTTTTCTATGTTTTAAGTTATTTCTGTAAAATTCTTATTTTTATTTTCAGAATTTTATTCATTTCCCGTTATTGCGTAATTTTTGTGAGAATATGAAATGGAAAATAATAATGAAACGATCATCGTATTGACAACAGCAATCATCATATTAACAATCGTGGTTTTCAATATGACAATCGCGGTGATCAATATGATGATCGTGGTTGTCATTATGACAACTACAACAATGACAACTATTTTTAATATGATGATCGTGGTTGTCAATACGATTATCATTGATAATCAATATGACGATCGCGGTTGTCAATATGATGATAGCGATGATCGGATATTTTCATATTGATGATCACGGTCGTTGGTTGAAAAATAGCAAATTTTTTCATCAATTTGATGAACAAAATTTCAATATGACAACCGTTTTTGGTTCAGTATCAATTGTTATGGCCCTCAGCGACATTTTAAACGTCTCAAAGTGGAACTTAAAGATTATTTTTCTTAAATTGGGATTCAAATCCGGATAGCAAAATGGAAGCGAAGCTAAAACTATTTCGAGTATTGTAATACCGGTTTCATCTTTCCACATTTGTTTCAATATCTAAATATTGATATTGAAAGCAATGCGTGTTACCTTTTCACTAATATTGTCTTAACTTTTACCACAGCTGTTTTTTTATGAATGAAACTTTTACTGTCAATATTCTTAAATAATAAAAATCCACTTTTATCGGCTCGATTTTAACAACGTCAACGTAGGGGTAGGTGAAAGGTGTATTCACACTAAACTAAACAAAATTTCCATTTTTTCTTTAAGTACATACCTAAGCTCATAGCTGTGTTATAATTCCATATTATAATTTAAAGTAGCAGAAGCAGTCGCTAATACAATTAAAAAAAATGGTAATTTTCTTCAAAGGAAATTCTTTTAATACAAATTATTATTGGGGCGTATATTGAGAGTGGTTTCGCTAAACTCATCTTTTTCTTTAGTACAGTTTAAATAAGATCAATTATAACAAGTTATTCCAAATCGATTTATGTATGTAGATATGTTTTTATCAAAATAGAAGTTTATTATATTATTGAGCGTCAAAAACAGTGCATTGACAAAAACTAAAATAAATGTCGGAAAATGAATGGTTTAGGTTATCTTAAAAAAGAGTTTGAGATACAAGTAAAATATATTATGAATATTTGATGTACTGAGTGGCGTCAACACGGCGATGTCCAGTGATGTAACGAATACTACACATCAATTGTGCTTATTTTACCTCCAAGTGGTAATCATCGGGTACTGGTCTCGTCCATCTGGACTTGACTTGCCAAACAAATAAGCGCGAGTGTTGAACAAGAGACGAAAATAGCAACACTATAAATACGCTGTCGGAAATGACTGGCTGTATAAGTCGGCTGAAGTCTTAGACGAGCCCATCAGAAAGAAGGTGTGCGGCGGATGAATTCATCAGAATCAACGGTGTCACCAACAGTATGGACGACAGAGACCTTACGTGAGCTACTCTGAAATACTTAGAGCTGAGATCAGTAAGGATTTTCAGTACTAGCTAGGGTGCTGAAAAAGAGATTGTGGCGGATGAACCCTTCAAGGGTCAACGGCAGCACTCAAATCTCCGTAGTGGGCTACTGGTATCGGATTATCCAGCTTGCTGTCCTAAGGCTACACAAGGATCTGGCCCTCCGGGTCTGGGGGTCGTGTGACGGGTTGGCAACCTACCACATGTAAAGAAATCAACCGCTTCGAATCGGCAACTACAGCCTCGGGCAGGTGGATTCACCTTCGAAAAGCACGCCGAGAAGGACGAATTTTACAGCTAACTTAGCGCGGTTTTCAGAAGCTCGCCGAATGGAGACATCACTATCGTAATGGGTGATCTTAATGCTAAGGTTGGTCAGGACAACACAGCGTTGAAGCACGTTCTGGGTAACCAAGGTATCGGGGAACGGAACGACAATGGAGAGCGGTTTGTTGACTTCTGTAACGCAAATCAGCTAGTCATTGGAAGTACTCTGTTCGAGCATAGGATCTCGCACAAGATAAGTTATCCACAGATCGTCAATGTACAGCGAACTTAATCGATCACTTTGCTTTAAAAATTGTCTTCTCGACGTCCGAAACAGACGCGGTGCTGATGTAGGTTTAGCTCGCGATCTCCATCTTATGCTTGCCTACGTTCGACTTCGAATTGCTTGAGTACATGGAAATCGGCAAAACTTCCTGCGTACACCCAGGTACAACACCGACAGATTACGGGATCCTACAGTGCGCCAAAGATATAAGGACCACCTCGCCGCAGAAGTAGAAGTTATCAGCATTGCCACGCCAGAAAATGCAGACCAACACTGGAGAAATGTGAAAAAGGCCTTTGCAACTGCCGCGACTGAGTCTGTGGGTATAAGGCAGAGAAGCGAAAGCACATGGTTTTCTGCAGATACATGGAATAAGATTGAAGAAAGGAACGCGATTAGATCCCAGCTTGCGGCTGCTCCAGTAGGTGATAGATTTAACATCGAGTCTCAGTACCGTAGGAAAAGGAAAGAAGTGCAGCGTAGTGTCAGACGTGACAAAAGGAGGCGCATAAATGTCCTCGCTGAACAGGCAGAGGAAGCATCATCTAGGTGCGACAGTGGTACCGTCTACAAGATAACCAAGGAATTGGTTGGAAACAACAACTCCCGAAAACAACACCTCGTCAAGGATGTAGACGGCACCCTGCTAGTTACGGATGAGGATCAGCTCAGGAGATGGAAGGAACATTTTGCTAGCGTGCTCAACCACATAGGCGATAGCGGAGGTGTTCCAGCCCCTAACCCAAATGAGCTATTCGTAGAAACTAGTTCCCGTATTCGCACCTGCTCTCCCAGTTTAGCCGAGATAACATCAGCAATCAAATCCCTCAAGAACAACAAAACGGTAGGTTTGGACGGCATTCCCGCTGAGCTCTACCAAGCAGATCCACAAACACCAGCGAAGTTGCTACACCCCTTTATAGCACAGGCATGGGAAAACGAAAGTTTCCCCATTGAATGGAAAAAAGGGATGATCGTCAAACTACCAAAAAAGGGAAATCTTACGGATTGCGGAAACTGGAGAGGGATCTGTGTCCTCCCCGCGGTGGCAAAGATAATGGCGAAAATAATCTTGGAACGAATCAAAGAACATCTCGATTCTACTCTCACAAGGAAGCTACAAACTTTCGAAAACAGATGTCTCCGAAACATCCTAAGGATTGTTTGGCCGAGCACCATCTCCAACCAAGAACTCCTTCGGAGAACGGGCCAAAGTCCTATTGACATCGTTCTTAGGAAAAGAAAGTGGCAGTGGATTGGTCACACCCTACGTCATGGTGCAGACTCTATTGCAAGACATACAATGGAGTGGGATCCACTCATCCAAGATGGCAGAAGACCTGGAGGCCAGAGAAAATCTTGGCGCAGAACAGTCGACAAGGAATCACAAAAGCTCGGTAAAAGTTGGGGAGAGCTAAAATACATTTCCAGAAACCGAACGAGATGGCGTGTAGCGGTAGTTGACGCCCTGTGCCCCTTAGAGGGGTCAAGGATCTAAGTAAGTAAGTAAGTAAGCGTAATCAAAGCATTTGACCGCAATAAAAATAAAAAGTAATAGAAAAAGAGAAGATACTATGAAAGGGTATTATGTTTCATCGTGCATTCCTGATTTCATTCCGGCTTGTTTTTTTTTATGAGAAAAAAGGAAACAATTAAATGTGTGAAATCATTTAACGAATTTTGACTGATTGCAAAGAAATACTGGAATAGCTACGTTTGAAATGTCAAACAAAACCTAGATAATGTGTGGTATCTATGAACAAATGATTTCAATACGATATCGATGTCTAATTTTTTGTAGATTAAAATTGAAAAATACTGTTAAAGTTTAAAATTATCTAACAAAAATAAAATTTGAATTTGAATAATAAAAAACTTTCTTCGATAATAAATGAAATCTTAGCACAGTATGCCATATTGCTTGGGGGGGCTCAAGCCCCCTTAGCCCCTCCTGCGTACGCCATTGGCTGCGAACTGCGAATTGGAATAAATCATGTGCAAGGCAGTTTACTGTTTCAGCCATCTGAGTCGCTGTCAACCTCAGTCTGTCTTTGAATCTATTTACATTTTTTATACTCTTCCCCATCACCACATCGATCGATATTGGTCCCAATATCACAGACAGAATTTTAATCAATAAGCAAATCAGCAAATTTTCATCCCCGGTCTTGACAAACTTATATAAATATATGCATATGTTCCACTATGATCCACAATTACTTTGGTTTCACACCTCCAAACATTTTTCTAATATTAATTTTTTTTTGTAAAATATAAAATAATATCTTTTCCATTATTATTCACAAATGCAAATAAAAAACACAAAATGCTTTATTCAACCAATAGGCGATCACAATGGAATGAAATCCGTATTTCTAGAGTCTTGTGTTTTTTTTTTTTTTTGATTTTTTTAAGTAGGTAGGTAGGTATCTCTTTCTTTTTTCCGCATTTGCGTAAATTGTTTTTAGAGATTGGTTGTTTTTTTCTTGTATTTATATAGGTACCTAACTCTGGTGACGTTTTTAGGAGCTTAGTTCTGACCCGCTGCGCATTTTTTTTTCTCACATTACATTGTGCAGCAATGGGTGTAGACTTTTTTGTTGTATATGTGTATGAACGAAATAAAAATACAAAATGGGTGTTTTTTGACCAGGTGTTTGTCGTTTACGTATACTTTGTTGTTGTTTTGTCTAACCTAGCTACTTTTTAGAAGCTTTTTTAAGCTGATAATACAAAAGTTGTGTTGTTAGTATGTATGGTAGGTTATTATTAGCTTGGCATATATGTTGACAGATAGGTATCTATCGGTAGATACCTACCTATATATTAGTTTGACATATTTAAGTAGGTAGGTAGTAAGTAGGTACCTACCTACCTACCTAGTTTAATTTTTCAAATAATGTTAGATTATTACTCTTATACAGGGTGATTCACCTAAGATGTGACAAAAAGCTTAAACGGACAAGTAAACAAATCGTATGGCAGGGGAGAGAGTCTATTCCCCTACGTTAAGGCAGTTTCGGATCTACGATATCTCCGAACCGGTGCAAAATCTTGATTTCGGCGGCCTCTATGATTTGTTATAAATTAAAAAAAAAGACAAATAGGTAGGATATAGGTAGGTAGGTACCTATATGTACGAGTACTTGGTTGTTTTGTTTTAACCATAGTGTGGTGACTGATGAGTAACACTAATTTACTAGTCGTTAGTTTGCAACAACAAAAAAATTAATTCTCAATTTCTTCCGAATTAGGTATATATATTTCTCTAGCAGGATAGTTTTCTTTTTCCCAAATCTGAATTTTTTTTAAATCTTCAATATCTATTTAAACCTAATCCTAAACCATAAATCTATGTCTTCCATAGAAATATAAAAAAGGTAACATTCTATTTTATTTTAGTCGTAAATAGTACCTACCTATTTTGATTTTCAAGACTTTAATTTCTTCATACAATCCGAAATCCAAAAAATATTGGAAAAAATGAAGGTGTTGCTTTAAGAAATCGGCTCCTGCACTGCAATTCCATTTGACGAGGCAGAACCACCTGTCCACAGGACTCTTTTAATCAAAATTGCATGATTAGACTGATTGTAAAAGCTGACTTTCGTTCTCTTACAACGTTTTAGCCCGATCAATCTAGAAATTCTATCAAAGTTAAATGAAGTAGATGCAGTGAGGTTTCAATGATGGAGTAGAATTATGAAACCACAGTTTAAGACCAATTTTTGATTTTGTGTTTTGTCGATTTGCAGGTATATTTTGAATTTATTATCAAATATATAGATAATTAAATTCGCTACCTTTTTTATGGCTCCTAACCTTTAGCACCTCATATATGGGATATGTCAGCCATAGAAAACTTTTAATCAATGGTTACATTCTTTCAAGGTCACCAACTATTTTTTGCACCTCATTTATGGGATTCGCAAAACAAGTATACCGTTCGAAAAGCCACCGGCTCGTGGTAAAAGGTTAACTAGTTTCAGTAATTGATCAATTTTGAAATTTTTTGTTTTTTCAAGGCCGTATATGACTTTTAGCCATTAAAAAAAACCTTTGCTGACCAATTACTGAAACTAACTGACCTTTTATTACGAGTCAGTGGCTTTTCAATTGTTATACTTTATTTGCGAATATCCCATAAATGAGGTGCTAAAAGTCTTGTACGGCCTTGAAAAACAAAAAACTTCAAAAATTCATATAAAATAACCTATGGCTGACCAATTTCTGAAACTAGCTGACGTTTTATCACGAGTCGTTGGCCTTTCAAATGGTATACTTCTTTGCGAATATCCCACAAATGAGGTGCTAAAAGTCTTATACGACCTTGACAAAATAAAATTTAAAAATTCAATTAAACAAAAACTATGGCTGACTAATTACTGAAATGAGTTGAACTTTTATGAGGTCTAGGTAACCTTTCTAATGGTCTATATTTTTTGTGAATATCCCATAAATGAGGTGCTAAAAATAGTTTTGACCTTAAAAATTAAAAAAAAAAAAAATAATAAAAAAAATCTATGGCTGACCAATTTCTGAAACAAGCTGATTTTTGTTGACCAATCACTGACCTTTAAATGGCATACTCATTTTTTATAAATTCTATAAATGAGGTGCTAAAAGTCTTATACTGTGACCTTGAACCAAACTTTAAAAATTCATTAAAAAAAAACCTATGGCTAACCAATTACTGAAACTTGAAACTAGCTGACCTTTTATCACGAGCCGGTGGCTTTCGAACGGTATACTTGTTTTGCGAATATCCCATAAATGAGGTGCCAAAAATAGTTCGTGACCTTGAAACACTTGATTAAAAATTTTCTATGGCTGACCTACCGCCTGAGAACTGTTTTGTTCCTAACGCCACTTTTGTCGTTTTTGAGTTAGGGATGGATTCTATGGTAATTTTGTATGCTCTTTCTAAATCTGTGATCCGATTCGCGCTATGTCTGTCCAGTCCCGAGATATCGAACATCGATTTTGTTCCATATCCACCAAAATCAATAGTTTGTAGAATTGTTTTGTGCCATAAACCATTTTTTGGCGTTTGAGACAACTTTTCCATACAATTTTTCGCAATTTTTTTGTGAGAATTGTTTTGTTCCACGTGCGACAATAGGTAGAGAAAATACTAAGAAAGTTGAGAATTAGTTTGTCCTACGTGCACTTTTGTTAAAGAAATGCTATGTATGTGGGACAATGATCTCAAACAAAATTTTAGTATTGGTTTGTGCCATCTCCATTACAGTTGTGTAGATATTCGTGGCTTAGAGTTGACTGCCAAAATGAAAGGAAGTGCGATCGCGGATGCTTATGAGTTTTTTTTGTTGTAATGGACACTGTCATCTGAACATGGTTCTATGGCCAGCGGCATTCTTAAGTACCTGCTTATTTTTCTAATTTATTTAAATAAATGCAGGATATAAAATATATATGTATATTTTTTTTTTTTTAAATAGGTAAAGCATGTTTGATGACGAATTATTGATTCTAGTTTTTTTTAGTTCTTCCTCTTCGTCGTCGGGCTATTTTTCAAGTTATTAAAACTTATTCAGTTATTTCAAGGTAGCACATTCTATGCTAACTATTATTTTTCCGAAAGGTGATAATTCAAGAGCTGATCTAAATTATTCAGCTTACAGTAGTTGTGACAGCAAAATCCCAAGAAAGTCAAAAACAAGTAAACAAATAAGTCAACAAAGCAGTAAAACTGCTTTAATTTTTGTTGTTTTGTTTGTTTTTTTTTTTTTTTTGTAAGTAGAATATTAAATGTTAATTGTTTATTGGATTTGTTAAATAAAAATTTTATTGAAAAAAGAGATGCAATCGATTTTCTTTTCAAATTTTATCGTCCAACTCCATGCTTTCTTGCCTTTCACATATATATTTGATGAGAATTGCTTTGTGCCATATCCATTTTTCATTTTCATAATGTAGGAGGTGGGACACAACTCAAAAAAGTGGACTTTTACGCTAATTAACGTATCTTGTTAACGGCTTGGCAAAACACTTTGAAAATTGGTAGGTGAAATCCTTATAAGACTAACTTCAAGTTAAAAAAATAAAAAAATCTTATCACACAGTTTCGGAGTACCAAGTACGCAAACCTTTAAATGCGTTTTTCTCGAAAAAGTGCCAATGGCGTATGGAACAAACCAATTCTCGGGCGACGCAATTTCTGAAACTAGTTTACCTATTTTGACCACTTACTGACCTTTTAGATGGCATACTTTTTTTGCCAATATCCCATATATGAGGTGCTAAAAGTTAGGAGCCCTTTTTTATTCGAATTTTTTTTTGTAAAATAGTTATTTATTGCCAATAATAAGCAAAAACTGACACAAATTAGGAGATAGCTCCAGTTTTTTTCAATTAAAAACTAGCCGACCCGTGCTCGCGTTGCTTCGCAAACTTAAAAAAATAATATTGTGTTCGCTATAAGTACATAATATTTAAGGAGTTTGTTTATATTTCCATACCTTCCTACCAACATATGTATTTCTTTTTTTTTAAAGCTTACGGAACACAAGCCATTTCATTTTGTAAATATGTGAAACGTTTTTTAAAACTGAATTCATTTGAATTTATTCATAACATTTTCCCTTTTAATATATTCGCAAAACACCATTCAATTGCTTAAATATTAATTGTGCCTCTTTCTTTTAATACGCACGACTGTAAACAGTTTTTGCCGTTATTTTAGATCTCAATCTTGAAGATGCGACCACTGAAGTCACGCTTTTTACTCAAACCAAATAATTTTTTTTCCACCCGGAAAACACCTTTTATATTTATAAAAGCGATGCATGGCGGTTGCCCATGGTAGGAGAAACAAAAATAAAAACAAAGCAGCTACCCGTTGATTGCTCTTGAATAGCTTTCCTGGATAGAAATAATTAAAAAATTGATAACTTTCAAAAGTGTATATATATATTGCTCAGCTTGTATGTATAGTTAATAAAAGATATAAGTCTTAAAATTTTCGTAAGAATGTTGAGTTTATCAGAAAATTCTTATTTTTTTTTAAATATCAAACTGTTTTGAGGCTATGAGTGAATATTTGGGAGAAACTCTTATAAAAAAGGTGACAAAAAATTAAAAAACAGTAATGTTCTGAAAATTTAAACAAATAAAGAAATACAAAATATCCTTAAACCGTCTCATAGACATAGAGAATATTATAAAATTTGTTTTACGTAAATCAGTTAATTATTTTAATGAGTTATGGGCGAAGGAACAAAATAATTCTTTCGTCTTTATATAATAGTTAAGATTAAGATAAGATTAAGATTAAGATTAAGATTAAGATTAAGATTAAGATTAAGATTAAGATTAAGATTAAGATTAAGATTAAGATTAAGATTAAGATTAAGATTAAGATTAAGATTAAGATTAAGATTAAGATTAAGATTAAGATTAAGATTAAGATTAAGATTAAGATTAAGATTAAGATTAAGATTAAGATTAAGATTAAGATTAAGATTAAGATTAAGATTAAGATTAAGATTAAGATTAAGATTAAGATTAAGATTAAGATTAAGATTAAGATTAAGATTAAGATTAAGATTAAGATTAAGATTAAGATTAAGATTAAGATTAAGATTAAGATTAAGATTAAGATTAAGATTAAGATTAAGATTAAGATTAAGATTAAGATTAAGATTAAGATTAAGATTAAGATTAAGATTAAGATTAAGATTAAGATTAAGATTAAGATTAAGATTAAGATTAAGATTAAGATTAAGATTAAGATTAAGATTAAGATTAAGATTAAGATTAAGATTAAGATTAAGATTAAGATTAAGATTAAGATTAAGATTAAGATTAAGATTAAGATTAAGATTAAGATTAAGAGAAGTGACACATTCAAATAATGGAACAAATACGACGAATTATTGATCACGGCCGGGAATTCGCTCACACACTCGGAAGCGACTCAACACATTTCCACACAATACCGGCACGTAGAGAAAGAGTTTTCTGTGTGTTTTTTAAAATGTGATATCCCCAGTAGGCCTAATCCACAGTGTATTTTGTGACTTTATAAGACAAGTTTTGGTTTCATGATAGCTACGATGATAAAGAACTCCAAGAACCGAATCGACCTATTTTCTTCAAATTTGAAAAAAAAACTTATTTGAGTTACTACCTAGAAAAGAATTTCGAATTTTTATTCAAACTCATCTAGACTAGAAGAGGTATAGCTCCCACACATAGATTTTTTCAAGTTTTCCTGAAATGATTTTAGAGATTTTGATAAAATCCTTGTAGCTGTAATGTCTAAAGTGATTCATAATCAATCAAACTAATTTTAAATTCTTTAGGAAAAATGTATGTACCTACACCATGACATTTTTGATAAACCTGTCTTGGTTTTGGGTTATGAATTTCATATACTCTTTGATAGAAACAGTAAACTTTTAATAGAAATACTTCTAATATTAATTTATGACGAATAGTCATATACTAGTACACTCAAGAACTTCTGATTCTTAAAACATGCTTTTTGAACAAATTGTTTGTACGCATGGAGTTCGACTGTATTAAACAGAGAAAAAGTTTTGTTAATGAATTGCAACAGATGTAAACGAAAACGTTAGTTTCTCTTAGTTGGTACCCCCTCACGGGTTAGACTTTGTCGCAGTGAGGGGGCTTACGCCTAGGCTTTCAGCAATCCAGCTGCAAGTCTAGGTAACTAACATAACCCAAAAAAACCGAAAACCGAAATGTTGAAAACTAATAAATTATGAAATGAGTACTAAAGGAATTAAAAAGCGAGTGTGGATATCCACTCAAAAGTCGGTAGGAGTCGCGACTACCGGCATTGGCTTGGCCTCTAACGAGGAGAAGTCTGCAGTGACACTTAGTACACCTGGTATAACGAAGTGCGGAAGGTCTTGCGAGCCGACCACAATCCACGGAAAGACTGATAAGTCATCCGTGGGGGGTGAATCGACTCGTGAGCTAGACGCTACTGCTGGCGAAGAGGGCTTTGTCCTCCCCGCCAGTAGTACAAATCCTTCGTGCTCGGGGGAACCCCCCGCGACCATTGGCAGTGCTGCTGCGAAAAACAGCTCCACTGCCGTTGGCCGTGGGGGTCTCTCTTCGGGTACGTTGGCAAATGCCCACCGTAGTGGTAGTAGTGGCGTGACGTACGCTGCTGCTGCCATTACCACTGCCCGTAAGAAAGCGAATCCCGGAGCGGATGCCTTCTCCGTTACCGGACGAGGCAGACCGCAAAAGAGTTCGCAGAAGAGACTCCAATTCGTTGGAGGTCGGCGTGCGTTAGCAGGTTCTACCTCCACCGGATTGGGGCGAAAAAATGCACATGTGCTCAACTTCGGGTCGGGTGTCTCGCCCAGTGGTACAGCCGTTAAAAGCTTTACTACTGGTAGGAACATACCGACCCCCGTTGCAAAGAAAGTGCTCCAGCCCGTTGGAAGTGGGGCTATGAATAATAGTTCTGCTTCCATCGGGATGGGGCTCAACAAAGCCACTCCCCCGCAGACGAGCTCGGAGACGGATATCACATCCGGCAGCGCGTCCGTGACTTACGGATCCAACACTGCTGGGTTGCTTAAGCCGCCTCCGTATTCACAGAAGAACCCCTAACCCGATGGAAGCACGGCCGCTGACAACGGTCCTGCCTCCATCGGGATGGGGCTCAACACCCCAGGCCAGGTGCTAGTCTCGAGGCTGTTGCTAGGGATGATATCCCCTGCAGGCCTAGAGCTCGTGCCTGGATCCCGATCGAACCAGCCAGCAAGGATGAAATACTCCAGATGATGCAGTACAGCAATCCAAGCCTACCTACAAAAGATTGGGTAGTCGCGAAGCTAGAAGAGATCAGGGGTTCCTATAGATCTGCTATCATAGTAATCAACAAGGAATCTCTGGCTCCTCTGGTGTCGACCGAAAATGTGATTAGGTACGGCTTCCACAAAATCGCCTTGAAGGTTTACAAAAAAGATGAGGAAATTGCACAAGAAGCCCCTCCACAAAACCCCCAGGACATGACCATAGACGAAGATCCTGTCGTCGGCATCGAAACTCCAGAGATGGAGATAGATGACATTGACACTTCTCCGGCTATGGTATTGCCCAATCCGCCAACCGAAAGGAAGGCTCCTTCCGTCGACGACCTCTCCGACATGGAGAGCGTAGACTCCCCTATCAACGTTCTTCTAAGCGAGGAAGAACTTTTAGGATCTTCCGATGAAGCCGAAGACGCTGACCAAACGGTGTTGGAGGTTGATCTGACCGACTGTGGTAAAAATGCTGCAGCTGATTTAGATTAATCTCCAACACTGTATTATGGCTTCGGCCTCCCTTCTTCTCCGTCTGAACATAAACGGGGAAGATATTGTCCTGATCCAGGAACCATGGATTGCTAATTCCAGTGTTCAAGGACTCAGGACTCCGGGCTATTACACGCTGCATGCGCCAGATAAAGGTGAACCTAGATCTTGCATAGTAGCTAAATGTTATACTAATGTATTTTTACTCCCTGAATGTAGCGATCGAGATGTAACGGCCGTCAGATTACAAACCGAAAAAGGGTTGTACTGGATAGTGGCCGCCTATCTTGGCCATGACGATCTTGGCCCTCTCCCCAGTGTAAAGCTAAGGAGACTGATCGCTGATGCAGAACGGCAGAATATACGCCTAATTATCGGGTGCGACGCAAACGCGCACCATACAGTATGAGGGAGTTCGGATGATAACGACAGAAGTGAGTCTCTTTTCGATTATATTCTTACTACTAACCTACTTCTAAGTAATGTTGGAAACGTACCAAGTTTTGTAACTAGAAATAGACAAGAAGTCTTAGATATCACTCTTGTCTCAGATATGGTTCATCAATCGATATTGGATTGCAAAGTATCTTCTGAGCACTCGTTCTCAGACCATAGATACATTCAATTCAGTCTAAATGATGAAACTGAAAAGCCTCCTTCCTTCCGGAACTACCGGAAAACAAATTTGCTCCTATATAGGGAAACTCTTAAAAAGTTAATCAAACCTGACCTTTTCAATCCTCCCCTGAACAAAACTTATCTCGATAATAAAGTCCAAGATCTAACAAATGCACTCAACAAATCAATGATCACTTCCTCTTACTAAAATTAGGGGCAAAAAGAAACCTCATTGGTGGAAGCCAGGGCTCGAACCGCTCAGAAAAGAATGTAGGAAACTTTTCAACAGAGCTAAATACACCAGAGAAAGTTTAGATTGGGATGAATATAAGAACTCGCTGAAAGTGTATAAAAAACAAATGAGGATAACTAAAAGAACTTCTTGGAGGAACTTCTGTGACAAAATAGAAGATTCTTCAGAAGCACCCAGACTTAGGAAAGTCCTCTCTACCAATCCAGGGATGCCAAGCTCTCTTAAAATAGCAGATGGCTCCTGGACCAAATCCTGTGAGGAATCACTAAATTTGCTACTTGATACTCACTTCCCAGGTAGCTCACAAATTGTCTCAAATACTGAATTCACTCAGTCACATGACTTGGTCAATCAAATACCAGGTCTGATTACAAGGGACAAGCTCCAATGGGCTATAGACAGCTTCCAACCTTATAAATCCGCGGGACCAGACGGCATTATACCTGCTGAACTTCAGAGATCCTCAGATATCATAATTCCTATACTGGAAACTATACTGAATGGTTGTCTGAATTTCATTCATATTCCTTCATTATGGAGAGAGGTGAAAGTTGTCTTCATACCCAAAGCTTGAAAATACTCCCAAATTAATCCAAAAGACCTGAGACCAATAAGCTTATCACCATTCATTCTTAAAACTTTCGAACGTCTGATTGATATCCACCTGCGTGACACTATAGAGCTTAACCTTATCTCTAAAGCACAACACGCTTACTGTAAGGGAAAATCGGTGGAAACTGCTCTTCACACCTTAGTAAGATCTATCGAATACTCCCTGCACCATAAAGAGTACACGCTTGCGGCTTTCCTTGATATAGAAGGCGCCTTTAACAACGTCAGCGGCCGTGCAATAGTAGGAGCACTGGAAAATTTGAAGGTGGACGGCCTACTGATTAAGTTGCTAGACCATATGTTGGGAAGTAGGGTCATCAACTCTGCATTGGGAGGCTATTCCACTAGAAGATCTGTCACTAGAGGCACACCACAAGGTGGGGTCCTTTCACCACTTCTATGGAACTTGGTCATAAATGACTTACTGACTGTCCTGGAGGGTGAAGGATTCAAAGTGATTGCGTATGCCGATGATGTTGCAATAGCTATATCAGGGAAACACCCCCAGGTTCTTACGGAACTTCTTCAAACCGCTCTTAACAAGCTAATAAAATGAGCAGAACGTTGTGAGCTAGGTGTAAACCCCCGCAAAACAGAACTTGTCCTCTTCACAAGGAAATATAAAATTCCACAGATAAATCCTCCAACAATTAATGGTGTTCCACTTTCCTTTTCAGATGAAGCCAAATATTTAGGTCTCATACTGGATAAAAAACTAAGTTGGAAACCTAATATTCAAGAGAGAATTAAAAAAGCCACTGTTGCCTTATTCTCCTGTAAAAAAGCTATAGGTACTAAATGGGGTCTATCCCCTGCCATAACTCACTGGCTCTACACTGCGGTCGTAAGACCGATTCTCACTTATGGGGTAACAATTTGGTGGACTGCTCTAGATAAAG
This sequence comes from Melangyna quadrimaculata, assembly GCA_949320155.1. Taxonomy (NCBI): domain Eukaryota; kingdom Metazoa; phylum Arthropoda; class Insecta; order Diptera; family Syrphidae; genus Melangyna; species Melangyna quadrimaculata. The sequence goes on from OX439486.1 coordinate 19,682,735, forward strand.
TTACGTACTGTGACCAGCTGAGTAAGGTCCAGAGATCAGCAAGTATGTGCATAAGCGGAGCTCTCCGCTCGACACCATCAGCTGCACTAGACATACTCCTTAGCCTCACACCCCTCGATATATATGGCAAGCAAATGGCTGCGAACACAGCCGTCCGCCTTAAAGCCATTTCTCAATGGACCAACAACTCTATCGGTCATACTAAAATTCTAGACTTATATGAATCTATTCCTTGTCATTCCGACTACACCACATCCAAACTAAATTTCGACAAAAGTTTCCAGGTCACTATACCCTCAAGAGAAACTTGGGACGTTGGGGACCCTCTCAAAGGTGATTCAGTTCATTTTTATACTGATGGGTCGAAAACTGAGGAAGGAGTGGGTGGCGGAGTGTACTCAGACAGACTTAATTTAAGTCTCTCCTTCCGGCTCCCTAACCACTGTAGCGTATTCCAAGCGGAAATCCTGGCAATTAAAGAAGCTCTGTCTTGGCTGAGAGAAAACGTGATATCAACATCGGATATACGCATCTTCTCAGATAGTCAAGCAGCACTTAAATCTCTCAACTCTGTCTCTACCAACTCCGTTACGGCCCAAAACTGTCGATCGTCTCTTGAAGAGATGGCGAAACAGTTTAATATTCACCTTCTTTGGGTGCCGGGCCATAAAGATATTCCGGGAAATTGTAAAGCCGATGAACTTGCCAGAAATGGAACTCTAATGCCCGTTTTGCCTAACAGGTGGAACATAGGTATACCGATCGCTACGTGTAAACTTTTGCTAAAACAAAACTCTGCAAGGAAAGCAAACTCTAGATGGACAAACCTTACTACATGTCTGGCCACAAAAGAAATCTGGCCATCGCTAGACCCTAGGCGCTCTAAAAGTTTGCTATCACTAAGCAGATCACAAATAAGCTCCGTAATAGGTGTCATAACAGGACACTGCCTTATAGGAAAACACGCCACAAGACTTGGCGTTTTCTCGAATGACTTCTGTAGAAGTTGCATGGACGAAGAGGAGGAGGAGGAAACAATTCCTCACCTCCTCTGCACATGTCCTGCTCTTTCACAGAGGCGCAGACTCCTTCTGGGGGACTACTTTTTCAATGATCCAAGCGATCTTGCTAATACAGACATACACTGTCGCTCTCGCTTCATAAAAAGCTCCGAATGGTTTTCGTAATGAGGATAATCTCCTCATTCCTATCATGTGGTATCACAACGGACCTAATTATGGTCTAAGTGTGTCAGCCGTTTTCCTGACAGCCACTTTAACCTAACCTAACCTAACCTTAGTTGGTAATTCGAAAATTGTTTGTCACAAACTATTCCACTATGTAGGACATTTTGCTTACGAATTACTAAACAAATTGACTACAACTTTAATAAGCCTTCTTTGCAAAGTCGTTAATTGTTTGTTACAAACGATAATCGAATTGGCGTCAACCAGTCTTGTATATCACCCAGGCAAAAATTTACAGTATACAAAGTGATTAAGTTTCGACATTGTTCATTCATACCGTGCGATGGCCTAGGTGGTGGCATGAGTTAACGTTTTAAATCATCGAGTTTAAGGAAAAAACAATTTTTTGTTCAATATAAATAATATAGATCTTTATTTTACGAACTTCCAACTTAGACTAAACTATCACTAACTTAAAATAATACCGAAAACTGTTAATCCAATTAGCCGCTCCCAAATTGCCATCATCTCGGTTAAGCTGAGCTTAGGTTTTGATTAAATCAGCGGTAAGTGCAAAACATTTCCACTTGTTGGATTATACTTTGATGAGTTGATGAGTTGGTACAAAAATGGGATATGCAGTGAATTACGAACATAATTATGTTAGGACGTAACTCGTCACCCAAAAAGAATTAACTTAAAAATTAAGTTCATAAGCCTTTAGCTGAATTATACAGATAAACATTATATATATGTAATAGATACATTTTTTTCATACATTATGTTTTAGATACTTGTTTATTTTTCATGAATAATTTATAAGGTTTGCAATATTTTCTTGTTTTCTTTTTTGTTTAGTTTACAATGGTAGATACTAGAATAAGTTGATTAAAAGGTATAATAAGTAATTGTATAATTATTAACAGATAATTGATATTAAATCGGCATTGAAAGAATATGTGTTTATTTGGACACACTACATAATGATTATTTTTCGATTATATTCGTTAAACTTGAGGGCGTTCGTTTTTCAAAAAATGCAGGTATGTTTTTACATATATGTGTAATTTATTTATAAACATTCAATTGTAAAAGACGTATTCTCTACAAATTTACAGGTTTAAATTATAAAACAGCAATTTTTTCTATTTTATACTGTTGCGAAAAATTGTATTCTAAATTTTGTTTACATACTTTTTGATTTTATTATTATTAATTTATTATTATTTTTTGTTTATGTACTTTTCTTCTTGGCATTTCTACTGTACCCCTATTATTTTTTTGAACAATATGTTTATGAAATCTAGCGGCTAATTTATCTCTTCTATCATCGAATTCATAAATTATTTCTCCCTGTCATTGTATATGAAAACTATAGTAATATCATCAGCATCAACGACCATTGAGTCACGTAGTGTCGAAATCTATTAACTTCTCTCAACACTTTTTATTGAGGAAACAAATTTGAAAGTCGAGATCTAACTCTCTCACTCCCTTACAATATAACTAGACTTACTCTTTCTAAATATTAATGTCAACGCTGTCAAAATCATAAAACATGTTGCAAACACATGCGCCACGCCACCAGCCGTCGAAATTCAGCGTAAATAAAAACGACTCATTGATAATACTATAGTTTTCATATAAATACAATGTCCCTGTGTATATTTAGGTGGATCCTTACGTCTACTATTTAATTTGGTGATGTAATTTTGTTTTTTTTTTTCTAATGATCGATCATGAACAATTTTTGCTAATTTTTCGTAACTCTCTTTATGTGTTTTAAGGTAGTCCTGTTTGGATATATGTTCTGGATTAATAGGAAATGGTTGGTTTTTATTATGATGTCCTGTCAGAGCTTCGAATGGAGTAAATTTCGTAGTAGAGTGTATGGAATTATTATATGTAAGAACTGCCTCGTCTACGTTTTCTCCAATGTGCATATCTTTTTTCAGTGATCTTATAATACGAATAAGTTCAGTTAGGCGAATTGCCATTTGAAGTTTTTGCACAAATTGTGTATTGAACTATTATTACTATTATTATATTTATTATTTTATTAAATTAATACTAGTTCTTGCAGTGAACATATAGACAGCCGAACATTTGCTAAATTTATCCAAAATAGTTAAAATATTTTCTTTATGTATAGAATAGACATCTATATGTATGATTTCAAGGGGTTTTGATGGAGTCACTGTCAATTAAGGTTTTATTTGTTCTCTATTACGATCGTATTTGAGTATTTGGCATGTATCGTAGTTGCTTATAATCATTGATATTATATGTTTCACATTTTGGAAATAAAAGTTTCTTTTAAGGTGATCTAATGATTCTGTAATACCTCTGTGATGCCAGTTTTCATGATATTCTCTTACCAATTTTTCTTGCTCATCCCTCTCAATAACATCTTAAGAGAACAGTGGATCTAACTAATTTTATTTTTGAATGGTTGAAGTATTTAGAGTATACGGACTGTATGACTTGAAAAGTATTATCATCTGTCAAAACAGCAGTTAGGCTAATAGAATTGAGGTAGTTTTTAAATATTTATATTATATCTGCTTCATTGTTGGGGTTTTTAAGTTCGGTAATATATCTTTTCTTTCTTTTAAAAAGTATTTTTAGCTTTGTCGAAATTTCTGTTTTTGCGGTATTTTGCGTAATAATATAATCTGAATAGAAAATTCCTTAATTGGTTGCTCTGATATTGAAATCACGGTTGCCACTTGGAAATAAAAATTGTGACCAAAATTGAAAATAAAAAGGACCAACACGAGTAAAAAGTGACCAAAATAATTAAAATCTGAAAACTTCATTGTATACACAGAAAATTAAAGATAGCCATATTATTTTTATTTATTATCATAAATAATTAATTATAAATTAAAAAAAAAAATAAATAAACAAAAAGGTACAACATAATTCACAAAATTACTTTAAGGGCAATATGATCAACCCTTCTTCATAATACGGAACATTAATAACTAAACATAAAGGTTTATTTACTAAATCACATTTTTTCACAGCATTCTATATTAAATTCACAGCATTTTTTTAATCAATCAATACGAAATTGCGTATAGTTAAACTAAATCTACATACATATAATATCTACATATTTAAAAAAAAGGTTTTTGCCGACCAAACGCTAACGTTTTTCATCGTAAGCTCTTTGGACAACATAATATTATTTATGGTGTCAAAGTTAAGTCTTTTTCTTAACTTAGTTTTAATTAAACTTAAACCATACAACTTTCTTTCAGCAGCAGCTGAGCTGCGACAATAACAAACCTTTAGAAATGTTAGAATTTTTTAAGAAAGATTTTATTAATATACATATCTTATTACTTACCTATCCATTTTGTATGTTTTGTTTTCAAAAAGAACCAACAAAACCAACAAGCGAAATAGACGGAGACGCTTTAACGTTTATACACAAAAATATTACAAACTTTCCATCTGTCAATAAACTGTGAAATGAAGTGGTCGTGGATAGGTAATAGTCTAAGGTGTGGTAATTTTTATGAAAGAAATGCAAGTCTTGCAGTCCCTGGAGGCGGCTTAAGATGCGCTATAGTAATTTGAAAACCTTAAAAAATCAACTTTGAGGATGATTGTATGAACCAAAAAATTTTTTACCCATTCCTAGGTATTGAGCCCCTGATTACAGATCTGTATGTCCAAGACCGTTTGGAGGCGGCATTTACCCTGCCAGACCGTTTATAGAACCTGAAAAATTTAAAAGAAATGGGTAAAAAAATTATTAAAAAACAACAGTAAGAACTAAAACGCCCTTTTATTATGGTATGTAAAGTCGTAGAAGGCGTTCGCGCCTGCTGAATACAAGTTAACCATCATCTACCTCCTTAGAGTCACATAAAAAATCAACCGCGTTGATAAGTTGTTGGTAACCAACAGTAGGACTACAAAGCCTCAAATAGCAGCACAAAACATAAATCATTTTTTGCCTAACCTTGATTTAAACACATACTTGTTCAATATTTACGTTTTTGGGGATATTAACGAAGGAACTGTCATATTTAGAGTGTACTGCTATAACAACCACTCTTCCAATCTGTCCAAAGAATCATTTTCATCACTTTCACGGAAAAAAACAAATAAAATTTAAGCATTACCAAATAAGCACCACCCTTTTATTTTTCTCCTCAACAAAAACATCAAGATGATGTGATTGAATGGAATTAATCAAAAACGACGTATTTTTTGTTTCAAATATTTTTAATTTTATTTGTGAACTCGAAAACCAACAAAGCAACTGCATAATTGTTATAATATTAAAAGAAATTGATAAAAAAAAACAAAAAGAATCCAATCGCCAGCAGAATTAGGTATTTTATTGAATTCTCACACAACACACACACAGCTGAGTCTAGTTTGTCAGTTTTGAAAGTAAAACGTAATAGATTTCTTCTTTTTGGTACTATTTTTGACACAAGCTCATTATAACTATAATGGGTTGAAAAATATTTTGTGCATAACAATTTATGCAACGTTGTTTAGTGGCTACATAAATCCTTATACAGTGCATAACTATTAATCTGTTCAGCGGATTCTAATGAATAAGGCTGTTTGTTTATGACGCATTTTCTAGAGAAAATTGACCCCAAAGTCAAAATAGCATAGGTAGGCAAAATGAAAGGGGCTTAAAACTGGATAACTGAAGACTGAGAAAAGATATCAAATTTATTTAAGTGCAGTTACAAAGGCTAGTATTTATTTTAAAAATAATGGCCTAAGCAAAGTTTCTATCATTAGAACAAAAAGCGCAATTACCGTTAACATGGGTCATGGAACACCAAAGTAAGACTTCTTAAATCCCTGATATGATATCAAAATTGGAGATATATGCTCTTACGGTAGAACGATTTTTTTTAGAATATACCCAAGAACCTTACCCATAAATACTATTGAGGAATTGGACGACACCCTGTATATAAGTAGGTAGGTATAAAATTTTTCGTAAATTATTTTTTTACCAAAAAGGAGTCTTTCTCTGTAGTTTTTTTAAAATCAAAACCGTAGGAACCGCTTCAGCTTAGGGGCTATGGATTCACCTAAACTATCCATCATGCTTTATTCATCAGTCGTTAAGGTGTCAGTTATAGCTATCATTGAAAACCATCATTGAAAAAGTTAGGTGTTGATTTTGAGACCTTTAGAAAGCATAATCATTGAATATTTTAATGCAGAAATATAGCTTACGACTTCAAAATTAATTAATTCATTGTGACCCAGATCTTCACCATAACGTAACTTTTAACATTTCCAATGATCATTGGTAAGGTAATTCATCATTTAAAAATTAAAAGTCATTTTATGAGAAAAGTTGTGCCAAATTGAATTTCGTTTTACCTAGAAATAATTATTAAGTCAAATAGCTTTACTTTGGCACCAAAATAATCATTTGTTTTTTCTTCAAAATCTCTCAAAATTGAAAATTAATATTTTCAATGATTGTTTTCAATGATAGCTATAACTGGCCCCTAATTCAGGAAGCTGCAAAGCCACTAACCCGATCTATTCTTAAAAGTTATTAAAAATTCGCAAAATGTATCTGTTCATTTAGTAAAATCAATTTGTGCACTCGGACTTCGTCACTTGTTTTTGCTGTGGTGTTGAACTATAGCTTCTTATTCGATACAGTACCATGCTAAAGGTCTTAAACGATAACTCTCAGAATTCAGGAATCCCAATCAAAATAAATGTTACACCAAACAACCTTCAACTCGTAGGTATATCGTATTAGGTATAATCTATACATTATACATATACACAAATAAACCATGAAGGGGTGGAAAAAACAAGTTTTTATTAAAAAAACGTAACCATCAATCACTAGGTAAATCCCGAATCCTACGAATAATAATTGTTGAAATCTTAAAAAAATCTAATGTAGATTTATTTTTGGAAACTAAATGAACCACGATCGCATCTCATCTTTAGCAAAAATCTCAATTCAGTATAATTTATTTTCCCCCATTTGGCAAAATTTAGCATATCGCCATTATTATGCAAATTTTCTTCCCTTTTTTCGCATGCGTGAGTGAAACTTATGTAAGTATAATTGTATTTATTTAAAAAGTCTGTGCGCAGATTTTGTGAAAAAGAAATAATCTTTTTGAAAAATTAGCATATTTGTAAATTTTAATACGGCACGGCTGCGGCTGCGTTGTCGTAAGGTAATAACATGGGGACCTATAAATACCTATAATTTGCTTTATTTATGGTGTACCTAAATGCAAGTATATTTTGTGATTTTGTATTGCAAACTGTGTGCGAATTTAAGAGAGAATACATTTTGAGGACCTCGATTTTCTTGTTAAAGATGATTTTTTATGCTTCATTCATTTAGTTTTTACAAAACGGGGTAAAACTAAACTTGAATAGGTTTTGTGGTTGCTGGTGATTGGTTAATTCTTTTTTTTCTTTATGTGAAATGGTATGGGATTGTTTTTCTATATTGTAGGTAGGAACAGTACAAAACGGATTTAAGAACCTCTGAAAATCCAAGAAATTTCTTTGTTATATCCGAATTTTTTAAAGGATAAAGATGAAAAATGTGTAGGTTGTAGGTATACAAAAATAAACCTAGAGACGAAACCAAGCAATACCACATTAAATGAGTATTGTAGCGCATTGCAAACTGGTTTCTGCGATTTTAAAAGAAAATTAGAAGCCCTTATTAAAGGTGAAAACATGTTTATGGAGACAAAGGGGCATATACAACACAAATAGAAGTAAGTAAGTATACAGTTTGAAGAAGCAAGAAGTGTCTGAGTTGGCTTGGAATTTTGATCCAAAATTGGGAAATAAAGCCCTGTTTGTGCCTTAAAACCTGTTAAGTTGTTTGGTTAGTTGTTAATGTTCGGTGCAGTGGTCAATTTGGTGTTGTTGGGAGTTCGGAAGCTCTGAAATTGTTTATAAAAGAAATTAAAAATCAGAAAATTTATAAACATTTAATAACGGAGCTACGGATTTCTTTTATATACTTCGTTGGAGCCGTCAATTTTCCCCAACCGGAAGAAAGAGAGTCCCGCTGCTTTCTATTGAACACGGCAATGGTGAGTTCAATTTAACTTTATTTTCGTACAATACTTTAAATTACTAAACACTAAAATAACCACAATAAAGAAAAAACAATAATTTAAAGTTTTAATAAGATAGGAAAAAACAAATATATTATATGAGCAAAACTAATCACTTCTCATTTGGCATTAACTTGACATCTCACTCCTTGACACTCTTGAGCGTTCAGGTTATTGGAACATAAGAACAAAAATTCTTACACGTAAGCATTAGAAATTAATACCTAAACAGTTAGAACTTAATGCCCGCTGTAACCAGCTCAAATTAAGACAGAAGCAAAAATGGACAAAATAACTGAAAATAAACTAGATTCTATTCCTGGAGCAATACAAAACTTAAGAATTGATCTAATTTCACAAATTCACGAAGAAGCAAATAAATTACAATCTAAAGTCTAAACTAGACAAAATGTCAGAAAAACAACATGAAATGGAAGGCAAACAATGCTCACTATAGGGAAAAATAGAGAGAACTCTAAAGAGGAAAAACGTACAATGTTGAAGAGACGGAGACAGACAAATCCTCTTTGCAAGACTGTGTCTGGAAATTCTTCAATCAAATAATAAAAATCGAAACAAACATAAGATAAATAGACTTTGTAAGGAGAATAGGAAAGAAGGGAGAAAATACGAGACCACTGCTAGTTGGTTTTACAACACAAAGAAAAAAAAGGAACAATAAAGAAAAGTAAATCAAAATTAAAAGATTTTAAAGAGGCAATTATTTATATTACAGATGACAGAATAAAAGAGGACATTAACAAAGAGAAGCAAATGAAACAAAATCTTGAACAAAGTAATGAGAATGATAATGAAAACATAGCTGCTCCTTGAAAAAAGAGGTGGTTAAAAAATGTCTTTCCACAAAAAGAATTTCGATGTTCGGAACCGTTCAAAAAACAAAAACGTTTTGAAACTCAGAAAACAGACTACTTACTTACTTTTGATGGCGCTCACGGCCCAGGATGGGCTTCGGCCTCAACTAACAAGGCCCTCCAGCCAGCTCTGTCCCTAGCTAGCCGCTTCCAGTTGCGCACACCGAGTGCTTTGATGTCGTCAATCACTTGATTGCGCCACCTGTCACGGGTTGTTCCTCTGCTGCGTACCCCATCGGGGTTGGATTCGAAGACTCGTCGGGCAGGTGCGTTGCTGTCCATACGCTCCACGTGCCCCAGCCATCTCAGCCGCTGTATTTTCAGCTTTTTGACCAGGTCAACGTCGCTGTATAGCCCGTATAGCTCGTCGTTGAATCTTCTCCTCCATACTCCTTCGATACACACCGGACCGAAAATCACACGAAGAATCTTCCTCTCAAAGCACCCTAGCAGATTTTTATCCGAATCTTTCAGTGTCCATGGTTCTGACCCATAAAGCAGGACCGGGATGATTAGGGTTTTGTTTAAAGTCTCCTTGGTTCTCTGAGAGAGGGCCTTACTACTTAAATGCCTTCTTAGACCGAAGAAACAGCGGTTGGCAAGAGTAATTTTTCGCTTGATCTCTGCACTGATGTCATTCTGCGATGTAATAGTGGAGCCCAGGTAGACAAAGTCCTTGACAACTTCGAAGTTATATCTGTCCATCGTGATATTTTGCCCGAGTCGACGATGTTGAGATGTTGAGAAAAAAGACTACACACCTCCAAAAAAACCGAATTGATCAACTCAAAACGAACAAACAAAACAACTCAAAACAAACATACAACAACAACATCAACAACAACCACAACAACACCAACAACAACATCAACAACAACATGCCTTTAAGTAGCAACAATTGAATCACAATCCGAAAAGTAAATATAATGACAACAAAACGAAAAACATAATATAAAGCTGACTAGCCACCTTGAGAAATGTAGGCTCAAACACCCCAAATCAATCACCAATTCCATAAATAATAAAGTAATATCAAAAATAAAGTATCATCAAAACAAAACAAAACAAAACAAAACTCTTAACATCTGAAGGTACATTTAACGTTAGAACTTTAATGACAAAAGAACGACAAGAGGAATTGAAACTTGCAGTTAAAAACATAAACTGGAATGTAATAGACTATGCCAAACTAGATTGTTTGGACAAAAAATAATAATTGAATCTGACAACGGCATATACTCTTATATTGGACAAACTAAAGGACTGTATGGTGTTGGGTTTCTCATAAAGCAGCATTTGAAAAAACATATTCTAGACATCAGACTATTAAACGAGAGAATTTGCTCAACGAGTCTTGACATACAAAATACAAAAACTACCATAATCCAAGTTTGTGCACCAAGAACGAATGCATCTGACGAAGAAATCGAATCCTTTTACGAGAATTTAGAAAATGCTTTTAAAGAAACAAAGACAGAAGTTATGTAGGTGATGGGCGATTTTAATACAAAACTTGGGACAATTGGAAAATGGAGAACGATGGATGTACGAAATGAACTTGATTTTTGGTAACTCGTTTTTTAAGAAGAAAGATAAAAATGGACATTGCGGTCACACTTATGGACAGCACAAAAATGAATATAACCTCGCTCTAACAAATAAAATAAGGATAGTGACAGATGTATCTGTAATAAATAAACTTAAAATTTGAACGTGACCATAGAATGGTAAGAATGAAAATAAAAGTTGACCACACCACATTAAGAAGAAATCACCAAAAGCTATTCTTTCCCAACGAAATCTCTTCTGCAAACATCACAGCTTATAATGAATCTTTGACGAAAAAAATAGAAGAATCCATAAACTAGACCAACTTTGATAACGATCTCCAAAAGATATACACCATGTAAGAACATATTATAAAAACCACAGCAAAAAACAAATTGATGGAAGCAAAAACCAAACAAATTGACAAGCTATCACTGGAGACCAAAGCACTTATCAACCAGCTAGAATTTCTGAGACAAAAGACTAATCTGACAGCAAATGAAAAACAAGAATTAAGAAACATGAGAAAAGCTTTAAAGAATACAAAAAAAGACGATATTCAAAAATATAACGAAACAAAAGTTAAAGAGATTCTTAAGAACACAAAATCAATCAAAAAGACAACAAACTTCATAAGTAGTGAAAAAGAATGGATAGTTTCACTGAAACAAAGAAGTAGGGGAGAGTACGATAAATTAGGCGCTAAGAAATGATAACGGTTAACATTTTTTAATATAGGAGGGGGCCTATCTCCCCCCGTTTGGACGGGAGGGGAAATTTTATAAAAAGGTACTAAAAATGACAAAAAAAATATTAAAAAATAACGGTAATACTTACAATTTAGTTTTATACCCTCTTCCAAAGCCAACACTTTTTACTATTAACTAGTTATTAAAACTCAAAATTTGGGAAAATAAAGATAAAACAAAAGTTTTAAGTGTAATTTTTCAAAACACTAAAATTATATGAATGTTTGAATGTTCAACAACCACTTGAGTGGGCTACCACCATTGTATTTGGCTGGAATTATTGCAATTTCAGGGCTGCCACACCAATCATCAGATTCCTTTAGTGGTGCTTAGTCTTTATGTTCAATTTTTAATTTATAAATTAGTGCCGTCAATTGGAATCGAACTGAGACCAGCAACCTCTGAGGCCCAGTGACGATTCCTGGTCTTTAGCATTGGTTAAGCTGCGTGGTCTAGGGAAGGTTAACTTAAAAAAAAAATCATATTTTTGTTAATTTATTGATAACGACAATCAATAAAAAACATTAATAAATGATATAAAATAAAAGTTTAAAAATGTATCTATACATAAATTCGTCGTTCGCCGGACACAACATTTTCGATGACTTTATCATAAAAATCGTCACTTTCTATAACAATTATATAAATATAAATATCTACATCCTATATTTATATGATTTTGCGTTGCAAAAAATATTTAATTTAACCTTACCTACGTACATTAATGTATGAAGGTATGTATGTACCTATCTTTAAACAATTTAGTTCACATAATTAATTAATTTTCGGATTAGCCGCGTTATTTAAAATAAGAGTGCGATTTTGTACTCACCCCGAACGTTTCGCATCAAATTACATTGAGCGTGGTTTCCCGGTGACCACGCTCAATGTAATTTGATGCGAAACGTTCGGGGTGAGTACAAAATCGCACTCTTATTTTAAATAACGCGGCTAATCCGAAAATTAATTAATTATGTCTATAAACAACCGTGAAAACCTTAAAAGTTAAATTTAGTTCACGTTCAAAGCTATATGTAAACAAAGGACAATGGCAATTTTGGCCCTCAGACCAATAACGATGTGTCATATATCGTTGAAAAGGTCTATTTGAGTACATAAATGTTTGTAAGAAAGTTTGTCTCGATTCGCTATGGGAAAAAAGTTATCGCCCGAATAAGTAAGAATACATAAGAAGCTTATATTGCAGAACTATTATTTTTTATTTCTACTTTATTTTAAAAGACTTATTATTAAAGGGTATTTACATCCAAAAAATATATAAAAGTACTTCAACATAAAGTAATTTTTAATCCAAGTCATCAATATAGTCTAAGAGCCCACAGCAGATTTGGCGTACGAAAGTGAACCAAACAAAAATTATATGACGCGAAAGGTGTATTAAGGCTGATAAAAGAAATGCAAATCTTGCAGTCCCAGGTGGCGGCTAGGATGGTTAGGTGGGAGGGGCAATTTTCTAAAAAATTGACTTAAAACAGAAAAAAAAAAAAATATTAAAAAACAACGGTAACATGTACAATGTCTTGTTATATTTTCTTGGAAGGCCAGAAGTCCCTTCTTTCATTTCCATTTCATTAAAGTTCTTTCAATGAATAGTTTTTGAACTATTAATGTTTGAACTCAAAATTTTGATAAAAAAAAAATTTTAAAAATGGTAAAAAATATTTTCTTCGCAAAATTTCACGTGATTAAGTACTATTTTTGTTTCCAAAATTCAATGCCCTTATCAATTTGTAGTCAAAAATTGAAAACCGGATGGTTCTAGGACTTTTACTTTTTAAGATATTTAAAAGTAAATGAACCAGCTTTCTCATAAAAATAAGACAAATCCGGCTAAATTATCATTTCAGCAACCAGTTAAAATAGGAAAAACATGCCGAAAAAAATTCTTACATTTTTGAAACTTGGTGGGTAATCGGATTAACCATAAGAATAAAGAATCAAAAGAGTCCATAAAAATATCTGTACCCCACGGGTGTTTTTTTGAGGGGGAAAGGGGGAGGTATGACTTATCGAAATTAAAAAATTATATTGATACAATGTGGACATTATGATACATGATTTTAGGGTATTTTTCAATTCTGAATCAAATGACATCAAAACTAAGGCGTTACAATCATCTTTAAAAAAGTGATGGTCCATTTTATCCAGAGATGACTGTTTTTCAGTAAAACTGGTAAACTATTAAAAAAAAAATACCCTGAAAAGAATGGTACATTGATAGAAATTAGGCCTTTCAAGAAAATATAACAAGACATTGTACATGTTACAGTTGTTTTTTAATATTTTTTTTTCTGTTTTAAGCCAATTTTATAGAAAACTGCCCCTCCCACCTCACAGCCGCCACCAGGGACTGCAAGACTTGCATTCCTTTTATCAGCCTCAATACACCTTTTGACTCATATAATTTTTTTTGGTTCACTTTCGTACGCCAAATCTGCTGTGGGCTCTTGGTCTAATAATAACATTATGAAGAAACTCCACTGGGGCATTAAAAGGTTCGCATCGTCTGAGCCCATCAAGAGCGTCGGCTAGTACAAGTATTTTTAGTTTGTAGGCCAGAAGGGCGTAAAAGGAAGACAAAAAATCTCCACTCACACCCTTGTCGCCTACAAACTAGCTAGTTTTTGGCAACTCAGTTTCCTTGTGCGAAAGCGGTCTTATTATTGTACTATTGCATTTATTGAGTTTTGAGACCTATCAAGTAATTATGTAACAGATATATGTTCTTCCCCTGACATGCCGTGAATAGGAACAAACCTCTTAACAACCAATTAGGGGGACAATAGTTAATATATAAACGGCATTCTCTTAAAATATTTTGTCTGCGTAAAGACCATTTCGTTTTTCTTACATGTACCCCGCAATAAGATTTAGCAAACCTCTTCAATGGCATGTTCACTTATATAGTCAGCCATTGCAGGTTGACATTGAATAATAATCTCTGTAAGAAGTTGATGTTGAAACCTTCGATTATGAAGCCCATGTTGGCAATAACACACAAATTACAATGCCCTTCCATTTAAATAACAAACAAAAGGAAAATAACCGTATTAAATCACTTTAAAACTTACCAGATTAATTAACCCCGATCAATTGAAATGCGTTCTGCACAGCTCAAGGCCAACTAGCGATTGATCGATTATATAAAAATGAAGCTTCTTTGTTAACCTCCTTCTCCCACTTCTCTTCGCGCATATATTTTTACGTTCTGCTGCGTATGTCGTATCTTTTCTTACTCTGTTCTACTTTTATGTCCATAACTTTTTTCACACACCAAATTGATACTTGTCGCCACATAAACAATTTATCTACGAAAAAATACCTTTTCAATGATATATGACACGTTGTTATTGGTCTGAGAGCCAGCTGCCATTCAAAAATTGCGATTGTCCTTTCACGTTAGCGGTCAGCCGATAAAAGATACTAGCGACTTAATGGCAAAATAATTTGAACATTATTTAACTATTATCTATTTTATTATAATAAACTAAGTAATTTTGAAGCAATCAAAAAATAAGTCAAAAATTATCCATTTCTGCTTAAAATTTGGAATAAAATAGCCTAGAGTATTACAAGACGAAATCTGAAAATTCGATCCAAATCGGTCAAACAGTTATGGTAAGAAACATGATGTTAATTAAGTGCAACACGCAATGTTTGCATCATTGTTATGGTCAAAGTAGGACACTTTAGTTGGCACTGATTTTTGTACACGTACTTGGAACCCTTAACTTTCATAAAATATAGTTATAATATTTATATCTTATATATATATAGTGGACGGTTTTTTCCTTAGTTGCATATTTCTAAAGTTATAAAGGAAAATGTCGGAAAAAATGGGATGAACTTATCGTTTTTTTCACTGCTGCATTTTTCTTGCAGCAAGCACAGGCTTTTCGAAGTTGCAAACTTAGATATAGACTACTCTAACATGCCCCAACAACATATCAAAAATGCAGAGCTACATCGCGCTTTGCCAATTGAGCACTTTTTTGGAAGTAAAGAGGCCAGTTATAGCTATCATTGAAATTCATCATTGAAAATATTAATTGTCAATTTTGAGAGATTTTGAAGAAAAAATAAATGATTATTTTGATGCCAAAGTAAAGCTAATTGACTTAATAATTATTTCGAGGTAAAACAAAATTCAATTTGGCACAACTTTTCCTATAAAATGACTTTTAATTTTTCAATGATGAACTACCTTACCAATGATCATTGAAAAAATTAAAAGTTGAGTTATGGGGAAGATATAGGTCAAAATTAATTTTTTTTGGAGGAGAAATAATTTTGAAGTCGTAAGCTATATTTCTGCATTAAAATATTCAATGTTTAAACTTTCGAAGGTCCTCAAAATCAACAGCTAACTTTTTCAATGATGGCACCTAAGGCGCCAGTTATAGCTTTCATTGAAAATCATCATTGAAAATTTTGTCTTTCAATTTTGATGCACTTAAACAAATAAATCTGATGGCGTTTTGGTACCAAAATTATGGTTGTCAGTTATATAATTTTTTTAGTGAAAAAAATGTTTAGTTTTCTTTACAACTTTCATATAAAATCATTTTTTGTTTTTCAATGATGAAAATCGTTTTCAATGAACAGCTGATATTTTCTTCCCAAAAGTGGAACACATTCGTTGCAATGAAATGCGTTTCGGTTCTCTTCCTGTTTTCGTCTGTCAGTGTTTCGTTCAATGATCGACTTTAACCTCAAAGTTGTTTTTTGTATGGGGAATGGAATTTTCAATGAAAGAAAATTTCATGATAGGTATAACCGACTTGTCAGAAAATATTCCACCATTTCACTGATTTGTGTTTCAATGATGGATTTCAATGAAAGCTATAACTGGCGCCTAAGTAGGTACCTGGAGCTGCTTGCATATCTGATGTTTCGTGCTTTATCGCATCATACTTACGCTTACGCTTTCATTTATTTAGCTGGGCTTTGCTTAGGACATGTGTAGTAAAACGTTCCTGTATTATATATAGATTGTATGGTATTTGTGTTTGTATTTGTATTTTGAATAGATATTATTAAAAATTGTATGTAATTTGGTAGCGCGGATGTTGTAAGCTTTCAAGGGAGACTTCTTGTATGAGAGTTTTGTGTTGTGTACTGTGTTAGAACAATGTGGGTAGGTTAGGTAGGTATCTATTTCTTTTTTTATTATTAGTTTAGTTAGTTAGTTTTTAGTTTAGTTTAGTTAGTTTTATTGACTTATAAAAATAATAATTAGTGTACAAACATATTTTGCTTATTTTAACAAAGAAGTCTATTGGTTTGGCCGAAAGCCGTCTACCAGACTGACATAATTAACATTGTTATTTTAATTTTGATTATATTAAGTAACATACATACATACATATTTATTTTTTTTTTTTTTTTTTTTTTCAAAAATGTTCGTTTACAATGTAATTTCGATATTTTAATGTTTTTCTAGTGAAATTAAAAAGTACTTCCCAGCCACGTGATCCATTTAAAATTTTTAGCACTTCCTCTAATTCCAATGACTGCACTCCAAAATACTGCACTCGAAATTCATTTAAAACGGGACAGACTGCCATAAAATGGAACACATCTTCTCTTTCATAACGGTTGCATAAAGTACATATAATAGGTAAATCTGGACGGTGTGGTATGAAATTGAGGTTTAATAGTTCACCCCTCAATCGAAAGATTGTACTTATTAATTCCGTAGAATGGTTAGCTAAAAAGTAAGTTCTTTCATTTAAGTAGTGGTCCAATTTGCTATAGTACAACCTGTACTGCGAATTCTGCGCTTCTTCCATGAATTTATGGTACATTCGGTTTCCTGTTTTCTTTAGCAATTCGTCAAGTTTTGGTTTTAGCGATTCCACTTGCTCTTCAACTGTAAATAGCAGGTTTAATCCACATTCGGATGCCAGTTTCTTCCACTCTTGGACACATCCTCCTTCAATCGACAATAAGTGCATAAGTACTATTTTTGGCGTTCTCTGCTCATGCATTGCTAATACACGTATTATAAAGTTGAAGTGAATCTTAAGAGTATCCAAAAACAGAGGCGGAATACCAGTCTCCAAATGTATCATATAGTTTGGGGAACTAGTGGGTATTCTAAAAAATCTCTTAATAAAATAACGTAGAAACTTCTCCACTGTTTCGAACGGTCGGTAACCCCATGCTTGTGCTCCATACAGAAGAATGGTTGTTGCAGTTGCACGAAATATCGCTTGCTTTGCTGTATGTGAAATACTCTTCTTGTTTATGCAGCTGCCCCAAACAGAACATAAAGCTCGCTTCGCATCTGCTAGTTTGCCTTGGAGATGTTTTTTCATATTGGAATTCGATGAAATCAACACTCCCAGATATTTATACTCCTTTACGATTTCTATTTCCTGTCCGTTAAACGTCCACTTCTCCAGCCGTGAATATCTTCCTCCTCCACTTCTTAAGATCATCATTTTAGATTTAACCAGGTTGACAGATAGATTCCAACTCTTACAATATCTTCCTAATCAGTTGATCATAAGCTGCATGCCTTCAACTGTCTCTGCGAGGAAAACAATGTCATCTGCAAACAATAACCCTGGGATTTTCGTCTGATGGAGCTCAATTCCACCTTTAACAGCACCTGTGATATCATTTATATATAAGATAAAAAGTAGTGTGCTAAGAACGCACCCTTGCTTTACTCCTACTGTTGTTTCGAAATCTTCGGAAAGACGTTTTCCGTCCCAGATACGAGCAGTATTGTTATGGTACAAAGCTTTTAATACATTTATCATTTTTGACGATATCCCTAGCATATATAATTTATAGAAGAGTGCTTCTCGTGGTATGGAGTCGAAGGCTGCTTGAAAGTCGACAAAGAAAGCATAAAGTTTTGTATTCCTATTTTTGTATATCTCTGCTAAGCTTAACAACGAAAATATTTGGTCAACCGTTGAATAGCCTCTCCTGAAGCCAGCTTGGAACTCATGCAAAATATGATTCTTTTCCACCCAATGAGTAAGCCTTTCATAAAGAACGGATGAGAATAGTTTGGCGGCTGTGTTCAGAAACGATATACCTCTATAATTATCTGGATTTTCGAAGTCTCCTTTTTTGTGAAGCGGATATATAATTGTTTTCAGGAAGGTATCAGGTACTTCAGCTTTCTCAAAGATTCTGTTGAATGTTATTACGAGTAGGTTTTTGAACTCCGGTGTGCAGTTTTTGAAAAATTCAAACGAGATTCCGTCTTCACCTGGTGCTTTATTATTTTTGGATTTGTAAATAACCTCTTCTATCTCAAGCAGTGTTATTGGCGAGTCCAACTGTACATCCAATGTAATAGGCGCTGCGTATAGAATGGCTGGTGAGAATTGTTCTGCGTTAAGCAGCTGCGTGAAGTGAGTTTTGAGCTGTTCTGCAGGAAGACCAACTGCAATAGAATTTCTTTTTCCTACAACCACTTTAACTGCTTTCCAAAACTCTGCTGGCGATCTGGCTTCGTTAATAAAATCTATGTTTTTTAGGTCATATGCTTTTTTTTTTTGCCGAGCATAGGTTTTTAAAATTTTTATTTTCTGCTGCATAGTTTGCTTGTATAAAGCTGTTATTCATTTTCCGAAACAGTCGTAAAAATGCAAAGGAAATATCTCTTGCTTTTCTGCATTCATCATCAAACCACTTTTGCTTAATTTGTTTGCTTCTGGAAGCTAGATTCTTGAATTTTGGGGCTGCGGTTTTTATCATTTCAGTTAGTTTTTCGAATTTGATATTTTCTATACACCCATTCGAAGCACTTAAAAGCTCAATTTCTTTGTTTAAATTTCGTTGAAAAATGGCACGATGACTATCCCTCCATATTAATTTTGGAATTAGTTCTAGTTGTGTAATAGCAGCTTTTTCTACAGAGCCAGAAAACTTAAACAGTACTTCTAAGGGCATATGATCAGAAAAGGGTTTAATCGCTACTCGAAAATCACTAAAATGCGTTAGCCAGTTTCCAGATAAAAAGCAATAATCGATAACTGAACTCGCTGAACCTCTTATAAACGTATATTCACCAAGCGTGTCACCACCACAGCTTCCATTCAGAACCTTACAGTCAAAAGCGTCTGATAGCTCTAAAATCTTATCACCTTTAGCATCACTTGATTCATCTTTCGATTTGCGATTATAGTGCAACATTGGTGTTACCATTCCTAAGGCAAAGCTATTTTGAGACAGGCCTATCCTTCCGTTGAAATCGCCAACAAGCATTAAATCTGATGATCCCAAATTATTTAACGAATCCCGTAGTTTGTTGTAATCAGGCTGCCAGGTAAGCTGGTTATGTCATTAATTTTAAGCTCCAGAATGCACGTGCCTTCGATTGTAATAAATTTAACCTGGACTCCACCTAGTTCCTTACGATATCCATAAAGCTCTCCACCACTTCCTCTTCCAAACAAGGAACTTTTCACCGCCGGTATATATTCTAATTTATAGTTTGTAAACATATTTTTAAATCTAATAACTTCGTTGCCTAAAACGTGTGTTTCAAACAAAACAAAAACATCGAATTCATTTATATAATTGAAAAAATCTACATATAGAAATTTGTTTTTAAGCCCTGCAACATTATAACTTAAAATTCTTAATGTTGAAAGCTTGGAAGTTGTCTGATAGACGGGAGCATGTCAATGACTTGTAGCCCCGTCTAAACTTGACGACGATGCTTGAACATCCGCATCCAGTACAGCGGTTGTTTCCCTTGTGTTTATACCTTGCTGTTTTTGACACAACGAACTGACATATCTTCTCTTTGACGTTTGATTGTTATCAGTTTTTGTTATGACTTGAATACAATTCAGTAAACGTGCCGGGATTTCACCAAAAAGTAGATTCAAACAACTTAAACCATCTTCCATGCC
Source organism: Melangyna quadrimaculata (assembly GCA_949320155.1). Lineage (NCBI taxonomy): Eukaryota > Metazoa > Arthropoda > Insecta > Diptera > Syrphidae > Melangyna > Melangyna quadrimaculata. The sequence continues at coordinate 19,703,109 of OX439486.1, forward strand.
ACATTTCAGCCCTTCCGCCAAGTCCCAAGTAAACATCTTGCCTGATACCAACAGTTTATCATCCCTCAAATTGATTTTCATCATTGGGTTCAACTCACGAAGCACCTTCATGACAGCCACCAACTTGCTCCTTTTTTGACGTACATTTGGAGGAAGATCCTTATGGATGCTTATATTTGTTCCTTTGAGATTTTTTGTGTTTCGGAGGACATTAAAAGCTGTGTTGCGGGACCTAGTTCTGATAGCTATAATAGCATTTCGGGCATCTTGTCTGTTCACCCTGTAAGCAGATTCAATGGCATCCTCGGTTCCATGAGTGCCTAATAAACCAACACAGATAGACCTTGCCTTCGCGACCGGATCGGTGTTAGCTTCTGATGGAATATGAACAATTAGATTTTCCTCAGTGCTTTTTTGTAACAGTTTGTCTATTTGTGCCTCAAGAAACCTATTTCGATCTTCCAAACTATTTACTTTTGCAGAGACTTCTTCGTGTTTGGATTTTAATTCACTCAGTTCTGAGTATATTAAGTGGAAATCAGTTTTAGTGACTAGTTCGTTACAAAGCTTCTTATTGTTTGCTTCCAAAATTTCTTTCATTTGCTCAACGGTGATACTAGTTGAAGACATAGTTAAAGTTTTATTTTCTGTTGTAGGACGTTTGTTTATCGGGGAGTTATCGGGTGAAGTATTGTCCCTCAGTCTTTTGTTCATAAGTGAGGTTATTTATATGCCGATTTTAATTTTTTCTTTTTATGGGTCTTATGAATTAGAACTTACTCAAACTTCAGTGATTTGACAAAAAATATCACTTAAAGACTTGTTTAAACATTAAAATATTTTAACTTTTAAATTCTTTACACTTAAAAAAAAGAAATAAATACAGAGCTAATCAAAGACAAACCACTTTGACAGATTTCAAAATGTCAATCATATTATTTATTTATTATTATATCAATGCTCTTTGTAGGGAATTTGGTTTTGGTATCGCATATTGTAACGCTGAGGCAGATCGGAAGATGGAAGTTTTGTGTTGTGTGAAGGAAAATATGATTTGAAAATAGGTAGGTAGTTGGGTAGTTTTTTTTTTCTATTTATGGTATTGATTATTACAATTACCTTATCATTATCATTATTTAAACATTATACATTATATAATCTATTCATTTAAATTCTTGGTTGAGCGGCGACAAACCTGGTAACTGAGAGGAATCGCCACTGCTGAGGCCGATGCACTACGCATTGCGCCCCCGAGGTCACCTGATCATGCCCATCCAATATAAGGTTTTGTCAGGTTAAAGTATAGGTGATTGTGTTGATAAATTGAGTTTTTTCCTGTCCACCAATTTTATTTCATGAGTATAATGAGTGGTTTATTCCCTTAACGTAAATTCTTTAAAAATTGTTTGCCTGATGAAGAGCATAAACATGCTCGAAACGTTGCACATCAAATAACATCTTTAATTTATTGACCTATACCCCACAAAAAGTTATATCTATTTTTATCGATAAAAAGGTCACAAGTAGCTACTATACAATTTAGTAAGGTTTTGTCTTTATAAATTGCATTTTGAGACAACTAGCATTTTAACTAGACGCACACAAGTTTGTTGTTGATCATTCGGGTTCTTTCTCTTTTCTCCGTTTAGGCCAGTCGAATTGTAATTTTTAATTAAAAAAATTAAATAGTGGATTTTCTTTCTTTTAATCGTAAGACGGGTTCATAAAGAGTGTTCAGTACGGTTTTCGACCGCCTAGCTCTTTTGCGTTAGCCGCCGTTTTGAATTTTCTGTAAATCGTTTTTCGTTAAATAACTCGTTTATTTTCAACTTTTCACTAAAAATGCAGCAAACAAAAGTTGTTTAAAATTTAATTATCTACAACTTTGGTGAAACTATTTTTGTCTAAGATTGATAGTTTTCGATATAATCCGGAAATTGTGATTCCGATCGGTTATTTATAGGTTATCCGCAATAAAGGATATTTTTGTATAAAAACAAAAGGACGACGTATTTCTTTTTTCAATAATAAAAATGGCCGTAAGGAGTCGAAATAAAAAAATTCGACGTCCTATCTCTTCAACTTTGGCCGCCATCTTGAATTTAAAGCAAGTTGGTTTTTGTTATACAGAAAATGCGTAATTTCTCTTGCGTTTAAATTAATAATTTTCGACTTCAGTTGAAAATCAAGTTATCCGAACAAAGACAAGAATTTGTTTCCGCATCACCGTTGGGTTTTAAAGTTATATTCCTAGTTTTTTTTAAGTTTTTTTTTTTTGTTGTATGTAATTTTTTTTTCTGGATTGTTATCAGGATTATTCTTTTTTTTAAGTTGGACCTACACTTAGGGTTACCATTGCCCCCCTTTTTGGGGGACAGTCCCACTTTTTCATCTCATCAAGAAATTTGTCCCCCAACACAGAAAATTATAAAGGGGGACGCAAATGTACCTCTTTTTAATATATCTGAGCTTATGTTACTTTTTTAAATCATTTATTTTTTTTTTTTTTCTTTATTTTTTTAATTAAGTAGGTACATATGTATGTATGTGGGAGGGGTGCGCCGACAAAAGCCAGTTTTGTTTAGTAAAACTGATTTAAAAGTTTTATTTTAAATTCTAAAATAAAATAAAAGTACAAATTATAGTTAATTCAGAAATATTAAATTTAAGTTAAACTTCGGCCCCCTTATGTATTGAAAATAAAAAAAATACTTTATCCTTTTGTTTTTATACAAAAATATCCTTTATTGCCAATCGGAATCACAATTTCCGGATTATATCGAAAACTATCAATCTTAGACAAAAAACAGTTTTCACCAAAGTTGTAGATAATTAAATTTTAAACAACTTTTGTTAAGGGCATTTTTAGTGAAAAGTTGAAAATAAACGAGTTATTTAACAAAAACCGATTTTCCGACAATTCAAAATGGCGGCTAACGCAAAAGAGCTAGGCGGTCGAAAACCGTACTGAACACACTTTATGAACCCCTCTAACGATTAAAAGAAAAAAATCCACTATTTAATTTTTGTATTTTCAGCACTTATTTTTGTTTAATTCGACTGGGCTTGTACACGATTTACAAACCAATAATTCGTTGGACAATTATTGTAAGGTGGGAGAATGTATGAAAGATTTGACACTGGTCAAGAATTTATTTCATTCAATTGGGTTTTTAGTATGATAACACACTCGCAGTTAGGCTGCATAGCTTTCGCATCGTCGTTTATAGTATTTATGAATGTTTGAATGTTCAGCAACCACAAAATTATATATTATTTTTTTTTTTTTTTTGAAATTCGTTTCTTTGATTAATTTTTCATTAAAAAATGAAAACTAGATGGTTTTATATCTTCTAGTTTTTGAGAAAATTAAAAATTACCAAACCTTCTTTTTACTTGACTTTTATTCTCTAATTATTTTTCTTTGTGGATTATTAAAAAATAGTTCTTTCAATAATAGGTATAGTACAGTAAGAAATGTAATGATTTTTCGTTGGTCGAAACCTTAATCCTCAAATGATCAAAAAAACAAGGAAAAATTCCTAAGTTAAGTATAAAGCAGTGGATTTTAGCCGCCTTTGTTAAAAAAAAAAAAAAAAAACACTTTATTCTCACAAAGGCTGATTAAAGAATAACCTTTGTTTATATTAACTTGTTACAAATCATGTGCATGAAAAAAAAATAACGGGACAAATTTTAAAGCTAGTGCGTTTTTTTTTTCTATGATCGATTATGTACAGTCCGTAACACTTGAATGGTCTCACACGAGATTTTAATTAATATGAATGTTTGTTTGCTGTACATTTGAAGCTTTTATATTTTGAAACTTTGCTAGTTATTCAAATTGGACGAGGAATTTATGGGATTGATTGGAAGTTTTTTAAGGAAAATTTTGAATGCATAAGAAACTGTGCATATACCCAAACTTGCACCCACCCCAAATCCTATACCAAATCCTATACTTAACTATACCCCTGCTTGGCGGGTTGCACGGGGGCAGCATGATCATACTGTTTTTGCACTAGTGCAACCAGAATACAAAAGAACTGGAAACATAAATACAGCGCTGTCAAACAAAGTAAGACCAAGTAAATACACTCGAACTAAAAAAATTATAAAAAAGTAGGTTTGAGAATTTTTAATTTGCTTAAAAACTAGAAGACTTAAAAGCATTTGGTTTTTTGTGCTCGATTCAAAATTGATCCATGCATTGACTGCTAAAATTATATTTAGGAACTCATTTCACAATTTTGCAAAAAAATTGGTCTAAACTTTTTTTTGTATTTTTTTTTATCAATTTTTGAGTTTGCATGCGAATTTTAAAAAAATTAATCCTTTAATGATTTAATTTAAATGTAGGATTAAAAAACAGATTTCTGGCTTTCAAAACCAGTATAATACCTTATGTTCAGTATTGCCATTTTTTTTTTAATAATTTTGTCTTCATTTTAAGTAATTTTTTCTTAAACTGACCCTCCGGCCCAAACGGGGGAGATAGACACCTCCCCTCCCAAAGTAAAAAATGGTTGTAGTGAACTGTACTACAAAAACTGTTTTTATTTCCTGGCACCTAAGTTATCCTACTCGTGTCATAATTATTTTTCATTTTTAAAAAACCTATAAATATTCAAAACTTAAAAAAATTCCGAAATCATTTTACATTTTTTGTTGTTATACATTTTTTTCTAGTGGTAAAAGTATACTAAAATAAGCGATTCGCTGCTTTTAAGGTTAGAAGAGTGATTTAGCGTTAAATTATACTTTATGTCGTTTAAAATTACCAAAGAGTTGACTCTCGCTTTAAAAACAGTTTTTAAAGCCGACTCCCCTTTTAAAAGTGCCAGTTTTAATTGTTTAAAATTTTGCGCCATTGTGTTTATTTCACTCTGATCCGTATTGTTTTATTTTCATGGGATGATTTGGATCAATTTCGAAAAAAAACGGCTATTATTTTTTTTTTGTTTTAATTAAATTCTATGCTTGTGCTGATGTCAAGAAAGTGTTATTACGATCCTTACATCTGCGGTGAACAGACTCAAATCAGGAATAAATAAAAGATCCGAAATTCGAAGAAAAATTAAATGTTTTAGAAAAATCAGCTTGTCAATGATTCAAGAACGTGGTTGCTAATTTTGTTGGTAACCATAAGAGTGAGAACTATAATTTAGAATTGATTAACGAGCTTCTGTTGACATATTAAGAATTGTGCCGCTTAAACTCCATTTTCTTCACTCACATCTGGGTTTTGATCTTGAGAATTTTGGGCTTTAACTGATGAACATGGAGAAATGTTCCATTAGGAAATTTTTAAAGATGGTTAAACGTTATCAGGGTGTATGGAGTCCAAGGATGATGGCTGACCACTCCTGGATGACCAAAAGGGACGAACCACCAAGCTGAAGCCTAATATTCCAGAAAAACTCCCGTAAAGTTTTTTTTTTAGAGTTCTGGGTAGATTTGAAAGAATTCTAGAGTTCTTGCCCAAAAACAGCAATTGCTCCCAGTAACTTTGGCCAGAAACAGAAAAAAACTATATTTGGGGGCCAACTTCACGCGGCCAACCTTTTATCATGAAATAGAGTTCTGATAGGAAATTTCTGTTCTTGATGAAGAGTTTTGGAGCTCCCAATGGGTTTTGGAAATAGTTCTGCAAAATTAGAATTAGAAAAATTACAAATGCTAGGGGGGGCTAACTTCACACTTAATTTTTTTTCGCTTTATATTTTGTTTTTGTTTTGCTACGATCTTACCGAATCCGGCTTTAAATTTAAAAAAAAAAACATGTTTTTGGTGAAATTTGAAAGTGAAGATAATTTTTTCAAAGTCAAATAACTCGAAATGTACTTACTGAATCCATTTTTAAAATTAAAAAAAATGTTTTTTGATGAAATTTTACCAATGCTGGGAGGCTAACTTCATACTTAGTTTTTTCTATTTTGTCGGCGTGCTGTGATCTTCTGTTTAGAATTCTGGAAAGCCCTACAAAAGTTCTAAACAGAACTCTAACAATCTTTTTTGTCCGACTTATATATAAAAAGTTATAGGCTTAAACAGAGTACCAATGCTGAAGGGGCCAACTTCACAAATTGTGGGGAGTTCTGTTTAGATTTCTGGGTAGCCCCACAAGAGTTCTAAACAGAACTCTAACAAACTTTTTTCGACCACCTACACATAAAAAGTTATAAGCTTAAAATTAAGAAAAACTACCAATGCTGGGGGCCTAACTTCGTTGGAGTTCTGCGGAGTTCTGCTTAGATTTCTAGGCAGTGTTACCACTGGGACTCATATGAGTCAAAAGGGGCTCATTTTTTTAAACTTGGCTCAGGAACTCATCTTTTTTAGATTTGGCTCAATTTTTTTAAGAGTAAAAATAAACACTTTGGGCCTAACCAATAATCAAATTTAGTGACGACTTAAATATTTCTGTAAAATGAACCATAATGGTATGGAATCGAACTAATTAACTGTACATGGTACGACCTTAATATTAATGTTAACTCTAAATAGTGAATCAAATATGGGATTGACTTCAAAAAATTAAACATTCCATAAAAAGTACATTATTTGTGATCAATACAAATAAGGTTAATTTACTGGAATACTTAAGTCCTTACTAAATATGATTATTGTATATATAATACAGTTAAGCCAATTTTTAAGTTCAAGCGCTTTTATTTCGTTTGCTGCAAAAAATGTATGTTAAATAAGTTAGTTTAATAATATTTATAAATTAAATATATTGTTTTATGATTTCAAAGTAATTATTTTTATTATTAAAAATGAAAAAAGTCTTATCATACACCTTGAACAGTTTTTTATTGGGACTCATTTATTTTCAAAATGACTCATTTTTTCAGCATCTAAGACTCATAAAAAATTAAACTTGCGGTAACACTGGTTCTAGGTAGCCCTACAAGAGTTCTTAACAGAAATTTAACAATTTTTCAAAGTCAAATAACTCGAAATGTACGTAAAATGTTGATATTTTTTGCTCAATATTTTGTTTTTATTTTGATCAGATCTTACCGGATTTTTTAAAATAAAAAGTAGTTTTTTCTATTTTTTCGGAGTTTTGGGGAGTTCTGTTTAGAGTTCTGGGTAGCCTTACAAGAGTTCTAAATCGTACCTTAAAATTTTTTTAGTCCGATTCAACAAAGTACCAATTCTTAAGGGGACAACTCAAAGTGTATGTACAGTTTCGATTTTTTTTTTGCCTTATATTTTGTTTTTGTTTTGCTGAAATCTTACCGAATCCGTTTTTAAATTAAAAAACATGTTTTTGCTGAAATTTGAAAGTGGAGATATTTTTTTTCAAATTGAAGTAACTCGAAATGTACGTAAATTTTCGATATTTTTTGCTTAATATTTTGTTTTTATTTTGCTAAGATCTTACTGAATCCATTTTAAAAATAAAAAAAAAATGTTTTTGATGAAATTTTACCAACTCTGGGGGGCTAACTTTACACTTAGTTTTTTCTATTTTGTCGGAGTTCTGTGGACAGTTCTGTTTAGAGTTCTGGGAAGCCCCACAAGAGTTCTAAACAGAACTCTAACAAACTTTTTTCTTCCACCTACACATAAAAAGTTATAAGCTTAAAATTAAGAAAAATTACCAATGCTGGGGGGCTAACTTCACACTTAGTTTTCTATGTATTGTCGGAGTTCTGTGGAGTTCTTGGGAACTCTTTTTAGAGTTATTGGTAGCCCTACAAGAGTTCTAAACAGAACTCTAACATACTCAGACTTATACATAGATAGTTATAGGCTTCAACAAAGTACCAATTTTTAAGGGGCCAACTTGAAATATACGTACAATTCCAATTTTGTTTGCTTAATATTTTTTTTTTTTTTTTTTTTTTTGCTAAGATCTTACCGAATCCGTTCATAAATTTTAAAAACAAAACATGTTTTTGGTGAAATTTGAAAGTGGAAATAATTTTTTTCACAGCCATATAACTCGAAATGTTCGTAAAATTTTAATATTTTATTTATTATTTTAATGGGCCCACTTGAAATGTATGTATAATTCCAATTTTGTTTGCTTAATAGGTATTTTGTTTTTATTTTGCTAAGATCTTACCGAATTCATTTTTAAATTAAAAAAAAAAACATGTTTTTGCTGGAATTTGAAAATGGAGATAATTTTTTTTTGAATTCTGTTTAGAACTATTGTGGGGCTACCCAGAACTCCAAACAGAACTCCCCATAACTCGCCACAATTCCGAAAAAAATAGAAAAAATTATTTGTGAAGTTGGCCCATTCAGCATTGGTATACCGTTTTTATGCCTATAACTTTTTATGTATAAGTCGGAAAAAAAGTTTGTCAGAGTTCTGTTTAGAACTCTTGTAGGGCTACCCAGAACTCTTAACAGAAGTTCCCAAAACTCCGACAATATAAAAAAAACCCAGCGTGGGTAATTTTTCTTAATTTTAAACTTATAACTTGTTTGTTAGAGTTCTGTATAGAACTCTTGTGGGGCTTCCCAGAACTACAAACAGAACTCCACAGAACTCGCCACAATTCCGAAAAAAATTGTTAGAGTTCTCTTTAGAACTCTTGTAGGGCTACTCACAACTCTTAACAGAACTCCACATAACTCCGACAAAATAGAAAAAACTAAGTGTGAAAGCAAAAATCCCGAAAGTAAAAGTCCCGAAAAAAAACTAGAGTTGAAAAAATCTAAAAAACAAAAATCTAGAAAGCATAATCTCAAACTGCAAAAATCTAGAAAAAGAAAATCTAGAATGCAAAAATCTAGAACAAATATTAATTGTTGAGACAATGAATATTAATTCTAGATAAGGAAAGTCTCCTTAAGAGAATTAGTACACTGCAACTGCACATGCACCCATCCAACTATACAAGTAAAGTAGGTGACTAAATTTAGTGTTGCTAGGGACGGTCTCTTATAACAACGTAAGTTTTCTGGTCATGTGCTGACCAAATTAAACAGAGCTGACCCAGAACACAAAACAGAGTTGGGTCCTGACATAGGAGGCTCAAGGTTTTAGTTGGAAGGCCACATGTTGGACTTTATAAATTAATTGCAGTTTTGGCTTGTTGAAAAACGACGTCATGGCTTTGATTCTGGGGTGGAATCGGCTAAGGTGATAGTTGGTTATCAATTGTGGTGATCATGGTTTTGAAGATAGCTGTCTCTATCACATCTTAAGGCAAAAATAGAGACAGCAATAGTCAAAACGACGATCACCACAATTGATAATCAACTATCACCTTAGCCGATTCCATCCCTGATCTATTTAGTGATTTTTGTGTAAGACAAGGACCTGGATATGTGATTTTTGTATTTGATAAAAAAGAGACTAACATTTTTCTTTGAAAAATCGCAAAGAAACTTAAAATCAGTAAGGAACTGACTGAGTTAAAAACCGTTTAGTAGCATAAAAAGCAAACAAAATATTATATATATTTTTTTTTTTTGTTAATCAGCCCGTAATTATCGTAATACCATTTTTTTTTTCTTTACTAAATAAGGAGTAGTAGCCCGTAGCGTAATGTTTAGTGCGTTCGACTGTCACGCTGGAGGTCTGGGATCGCTTCCCAGCCTCGTCCACCTAAAAACTTAAAAGTTTTTTTTTCAGGGCTACTGCCTCTTGCAAATCCTCCAAGAGTATCACTTGTCACGAATAAGTGCTTCTCGTCTAATCGTTCGGATTCGGCATAAAATTGTAGGTCCCTTCCATTCCTGTCGAAAGGCGCACACAGGAATGGTTGCGAGTTGTTAGTCACTAGGCCCTGGTTCTTCATGAGCCGTTGTGCCACCCGATTTATTTTATTTTTTATTTTATAAATAAGGAATAAGCTTAAAATATTTCAACCCCTTATAATAATATATAAGGGTGGGTTTGAGGGTGGTTTTGTCTTACTTTTACGAATTGCAAACGAACTTTCAAAACAATACCTACTTTTGTTCTGATAAATAAGGTAAAAAAGGATATTTTTTTGCATTTCTCCAGAGATGATTTTGACATCAAACATATTACTTAAAAACCAATATTTGTATATTTTACAAATTAAATACTCCAAAAACTGCTTTTTGGTTCTTGCGAAACATAATTTTTAAAATCTAGAAAATTTCAGGTAGTGTTTCATGGGTTCAAAGAACTTACTTCCAAGAAATGGCTTAAATCGAGCGAAAAATACACAAAATATTAAAGAAAAACTATGGAAAAAAGGAATTTTTAACCTAAAACCCATTAATCAAAATTAAATAACTTTTGTCAAACGGTGAATTTGGACAAACGGTTAACGGATAATGAATGCATTCTTATTGGTGCCGGGCCCAATTTGCCCATTGTCCTTTGTGCTGTCTCTTATTTTTGCAGGAAAAGTATACGATTGCCTTCCTGTCTCTTCTTCTAATGCAAGCTATTAAGGCCTATTCTGACAAATCTGTTATTCTGTTATGAATTTTCTGTAATGATGCATAACTAGGGTGACCACCTTTCTCAAAACTGATTTGGTACACAAGAAAAGTTTTTTTTTAATCTTTGTTTAATTTATAAAATATTATAGGAGTATTTGAATATGTAAATACAAATAAATATTAGAAACATCGTCCTTTTTGAGTGAATATTTCCCATCCGACAATTTTTCTCAAACATTTTTGGCTGACCGGTCAAGAACTCGAACAACTCAAGACATTACATTTGTCTTTCATAGTTGAAATGCTCAAGCGGCTGGGATGGGTCGGCAGACCACATTTCGATTATCCAAGAGAACACTCTCTATTTTGGCTGAAACAGAAAAGGGTTTCTTGATAAAATTGTATTTTTCTCTTAAATTTCCATTGAACAGATTTATTCCACGCTTTCTTGTTTTTTTTTTTGGATTGAGTTTAATTTTTGTTAACAAACAAATAAAATCAGTAGCGAACACCGGAAGAACCGAAAGACAATGGTTGAAATACAGTTAAAAACAAAACAAATCGTTCATATACAAGAGTAATGAGAATGCAAAATCTAAAGTTATGTTAATGAATACAGTTGCAAACACGAGGAACGTAATATTAAAGGATGTGCTTACACTATTTAGATTTTATCTCAATTTATTCATAAATTTCGGAACACGAATTTGATTTCAGTATATTTGTGTGTTACGAGGCTTTACTTTGGTACACAGCGTTAATTTTCGGTACTGTACCGGTCGTTTCGGTACAGGCGGTCAATTTATGCATAACAGATCTCCACCATAAAAGATTGTTTTAATTGGTATTCAGGAGTTCGATCTTTAATAAAAGTCTGATTTGGAATGGAACTTCGAAAAGGAAACATTTATACGAACAGACCTAAAATCTGCTATCAGCTGTAGTAAATAAAAAAAATCGGCAATGACGAGTGATTAAAATAAAATTAACTTGTGTAATGGTCGTATTTTGTTTCGCGTAGATAAATCATTGTTCTATTTTATTTGTCTATAACAGTTCCTGAATTGAATATATAATTTAAAAAGTTATACGAAACGCATACCGGCATGATAAAGCGACTACTTTTTTTACGTTTCATCCATAATATGAAAATAAAAATAATTTATTTTGAAATTTATTATTTGTGTTTGTAATTATGCATTTTTATATTAATTTGTTATATCTGTATCTCATTATATTGAAATCTTTTATGATAAAAGTCAAACAAGCCTGTCTTTTATTCTGTTATAGTTTTTAACAGATTTCATAACAGAATTCGAACTGCAGAATACCAATTAATAAAGGAATAAAAGGGTTTTCGACAGTTCGAAAATTTGTATGCAAATTAATTAAAGAATATCAGAATGAAAGATTGCGCCGAATAGGCCTAATTAACTCATTTAACTTTTAATTCATATTTCTGTCTGTTGATATTTTTATTTTAGTTTTTTTTAAGAATAAAATTTATTCCATTAGTTTTTTGTAAGTTGTACCTTAATCTTGAGTATAGGTTTAATAATAATAGCTTGCATGCCTAAGTAGCAAATTCAATTTTGATAATTAACACCAAATTTGAATCGTTTGTGTTCGTTGTCGAGCTAATTGCGGACAGCTATTCCAGATTGTTTTTATTTGCGGTGAAAGACTGAAGTGTTGGTTTCATAAAAATAAAGTAAGTCACAAAATTATAATGAAAAGATCAAATTGATTTTACTGTTTTGAATAGTGGAACATAAGAAAGGTGAGTGTGAAATTTCGTTAAGCAAAAACAACCATAAGTATTTATAATCTTTAATCTAGGCGTCACCGTGGACTCATCAGCTATATTCCTATGATGTCTAACGCTTCTAAGATATAATTTAAGAAAAAGATAATTTTTTTTAAAAACATATTAAGTATGATTTCGTTGTAAAACATTTGTCAGCGCATTTTTTTTGATAAAGGCCATAACCCAATAGGAATGTGCATTTTAAAATAAAAAAATTGTGGTATATTTATCAATCGGTAGAGGAGTTCATTAGGAAGCTGTAATGCGTTTTACGATCGACTAGAACTTTAAACGGATCGTCTTGAATTTAAGGTAAATTGGTTACTGGTAAATAACTCGCCCATTTTCTAGTTTTGACACAAAATTTATTCAAAAAGTGTTCAAAATTTAATTTTTAACAACTTTGGTTATAATATCTTTAATTAAACTTAGTACCGCTTATTACCTTATTTAGGGAGGATTAACAAGGATTAAGTACAATAACTAAGGTGGCAGAAAATAGTAACGGATTCTAAGTGGTGATTCCTCTCAGTTAACAGATTTATCGCCGCTAACGAAATTCCCGCAAGAATAAAGCCGTGTGGTTGGATGTCTTTAAAAAAGTTGATGTTTTTTTTTGTAAAACTTCTATTTTCAGTGTCTAATTTTTAAAAATAAAACCAACTTAACTGTAGGTACCTATGAAACTAAGGAAAGAGGTCCTAAAGGAGGTTCCTAATTTGTGCTCATCATTGAAAATAAGATAAAGGAGGCCAAAAACGGTTTAGTCCTTTTTGTTTTTGCCCGTAGTCCTGTGCTTCGGCGTATTATCTTGAGAGTTGTGCTGTAGCCACGCTTGCCTGAAAATCGTGAATTTAACAGTTAATATTTTCAATCAGAATCGCGACGTGGTCAAGGGGCGCTTCCCCTTAGCCCTGACTAATCAGTTTCCCAAAAAGTGTTTTCACGCAGGCGCAGGAGGCTCTACCGGTATGGGAGTCGTCACATCTTGTTCACACCACTTGTGTTATGATCTAGATGGATGTGCTTGCCAATTGGATACCAAAAAATCAATGATTATGTGTCCATAATTCTATTGATGTTTTTCCTTTTCACTTGCGATATTTGTATAGAAACTATTTGGCAAGTTATGGACTCGAAACATTCGGCACGGCGGCGGCGGAGAAACATTCGCAGTTGATGTGGGCACTCTCATTTATCACCATGTGAAGCGTGGTGTTATTCTTGTGTGAATGTGCAGCTGATAGTGTACGTGTGTGTGTCTCAACGAAAATAATCGATGATAAGCTAAAACGCGGAGGGGGGCAGAGCCAGGCGAACACAGTGTTCAGCATGTCTATTGCAACAGCGACAACGAGAAAAATCAGTTTTGATAAAAACAAGGTTTACTCCAACTTTAAGTTGTTTGCTAACCAGCTTTTTTGAACAGACTCCGATCTTCTTACATTTCGTTCGTCCTTTTATAAAGGGTTTTCTAAGAGGGACGGGTTGATTTTGACAGCTTGTGGCGGCCATATTGTTTCTTTTACTTTCTGTCAAAATATCGTCTTTTAATCAGTTACTAAAGACAAATCATCGTGGTAAGTTACAGCGTCGAGCAACACGTGGAAATGATAAAACTTTATTATCACAATGGGTGTTCCCTTGATCCCAATTTTGGTCGAAAAATCATCTTTAGCGATGAGGCCCATTTTTGGATGAACGTGAATAAGCAAAATTGCCGGATTTGGGACGACACCAATCCACGCGAGATTCACGGGGTGCCAATGCATCAAAATAAAGTTACTGTTTGGTGTGGATTTTGGGCTGGAGGCGTCATCGGTCCGTACTTTTTCGAATATGATGCTTGCCAGGCCATCACTGTCAATGGCGATCGCTATAGGTCGATGATCACCAACTTCTCGTGGCCTGAATTGGATGATATGGACACCAAAGACATATGGTTTCAACAGGATGGCGCTACGTGCCAAACAGCTGAAGACATAATCGATATTCTCCACGAGCGGTTTCATGGTGATGGTTATCTCGCGCCGAGGCGTGTCGTGAATTGGCCACCAAGATCGTGTGATTTGACCCCTTTCGACTTTTTCTTGTGGGGCTTTTTTATGCGAATAAGCCGCAAACCATCGTGGCCCTCAAAGACAACATAATCGATGCTATCGGTCAAATTCAGCCTGATTTATGCGCCAAAGTCATCGAAAACTGGACCTTTTAAATCTGCGCCACCCAGCGAAGCTGCGGTGGCCATTTGAACGATGTTATATTTCAGACATAATGTCATTGATAGGGCTCTCAAATAAAGATAAAACCTTATTGATATCTCATATACAACTTGTTTTATTCAATTTTAAAATCGACCCGCCCTTAATGGAAACCCCTTTACCTAATTTTAGTAGCACATTACAATTTGCTTTTAATACATAAATACGTGCTTTGTTTTAAATAAATTAACACTTTTCAAGTTTAATAAGGTAATCAAAAATGTGCGGATTATGAAAAAATACATTAATAAAATAATTTAAAACAAAAGGTAATTCAAACAAATATTATATGTTTTCGTTCGTTCTAGAGGAATAAAGTGGTACAATCTGGATAAAGTAAAAGGCGAAGCGTTTGTCTCTTTTATGAAAGATTATCTCTTTTATGAAAGCTGATCTGTATAAGAACATCGACAGACATGCAAATGGAGGGTGTGGAGTACAAAAAATGTGGATCTCTCTGCAAGAAAACTGCCTGCGGGAAGCGAAATCACTGCTAGGAATTGTCAGAGGACACTACCAGCACGACAAAGTAACATGGTGGTGGAATGATGAAGCCAAGGTAGTAATGACTAGGAAAAGAACGGCTTGGTCAACTTGTCCCTCTCAGAACATAAATGAAAAAGCACGCCTTGGAGTGGTTTACAGACGTTGCAAGAAAGAAGCAAAGAAAAAGTGTGCCCAACTTGAAGCAGGGAGTACGAAGAGCATGTATCGGAAGCTGGAGGAAATATCTGCACCGGCTGCTGATGCAAACCAAGCTTTTCAGGAACTGCGCCATGCCAACATGAACAAAGGCGCAACTTTTTTCATAATCGCCGCACAGACAAGGAAAAAAGCTCAGGAGATTCGTTCACCAAAATTCATTAACAACGCTCAAGGCCAACTCCTTGTGGATGACGACTGGAAAAAGATGTGAGACATCAGGTCTAGATGGTTCATGAATCTCATCTCCAAACTTATCTGCGGTGACCGAATGCCTAATCAGTGGAGGGAAAGTTTCCTTCTTCCAATCTACAAGGGGAAGGGTGATACACAAAATTGCGACAGCTACCGTTCGATCAAGCTGATGTCACACACCATGAAGATCGCTGAGTGGATATTGGATGACCGCCTACGAAAAATAATACGGCTATCTGACGACCAGTGCGGGTTTGTTTCGGGTAAATCAACCATGAGTCTATTCAGAGTATAAGAATCAGAATGAAAAAATATCGGTATTCCTCGAGAGATTTAAATATAGTATTGGTTGATTTTGAAAAAGCATTCGACAGACCACCACGAGATCTGATATGGGTTGCACTTAGGCAACGAGGAGTTCCGGAAGGCTACGTGCGGATGGTCATGGACATGTACGAGCAAGTTAAAACAAATGTAAGATGCCCCGCAGAAATCACCGAAGAGTTCCCAATTAAAGCAGGTGTGCACCAGGGAAGCGTCTTGAGTCCTTTGCTCTTTATTACTGTCCTAGACTTTCTGCTTGAGGATAAGGTGACGGACCCCAAAGTGAATCAGTTATTCTTTGCTGACGATGGAGCCATCATAAGTGAAGATCCTGTGTCCTTGTAACGGACACTTGATGTATGGGTGGGTGTGGATGATGGAGGGAAATGGATACCGCATTAGCGCGAAAAAGACCGAATACCTATGCTGTCCATTTTCTCATTCACACAGGCCTATTCCGGACATCTCTTTGAATAGAACAGTGCTTCCCAAGTGCTTCTTGTGATGAAAACACCAAACATCGCGTAAGCGTAGGGATAAACTGGCGGGAAAACTCTGCCATCTTCTGTGATAGAAAAATGCCCCCTAAGCTGAAAGGAAAGCTCTACACCGCAGTTGTTCGTCCAGCGCTTACATACGGTTCACAGTGTCGGACAATGTACAAGAAGTATTAGAGTAAATTGACGGCAGCTGAAATGAAGATGCTTCGCACGACAGCAGGAATGACAAAGTGTGATCGAATAAGATGCAAGAGAATCCGAGGAAGCCTACACGTCAAAAATACCATCTTGGACAAAATACAGCATGACCAACCATCTTTAAAGCAACTTTAGTATGGGAACAACGATCGACTAGCAGTCCAGATATAGTATGTCAGAGTTTTTTTGCTTGGATAGTCAAATTAGATACCAGTGAATCTTATGTCATCTTCAAATGGCGTAAAAAAAAAAATACTGTTATCGGTAAAGAGAATCTACTATCCAGTGTATTAAAGAGATCAGTGGGTCATACGCGCTCATACTTCAAAGCCGGAGAAGTTTGGTTTCACGAAAGAATCAAATTCACACTTAGGGACTTAGCCCGTCGCTCAGTTTCTGAATTCTGTGACGTGCAAAAATTTGCCACTGTGCACTAACGTAGTAACCAATACTCTAAAAAACGCTTCGATAGCAAAAACACGCTTTTCTCTCCCAAATAGATACTAGCATACAAAGTTTTAACTACAAAATCGGAACGCAAGAGACTCAAATGTCACCAAACTGCTTACACTCCGATATAATTGTTTGAGATTTAAACGTTTGAAATCATAAATCTCCTGCCGGACACCCAGTATATTCTTACCGACCCGAAGTCTGCCGACTAGGTGCGAACGCAGGGGGGGGGGGTTAGTGGTTCAAACACCCCCCCCCCCGAAATGTATGAATTTAAGTTCCTCGCCATACAATTTCGCTCTTAATTTTGAGTTTTCAGTTTAACCCAGCCCCCCCCCCCCCCCCAAAAAAAATTTGTTCAAACCCCCCCCGCGCCCGGAAATTTTTTCCTTAATATATTTTTCTCGACGATTGTTTTTGGAAATAAGTGGAACTATTTTTGTGCTCTTTCAGAAATAAAAAAAGATCTTGTTTATTGTTTTATTACCTTCATAATTACTAATTTTTAGAAATACAAAAGTCAATGCAAGTATTCGTATCCTATTATTCCATCAAGCAAGATACGTACGACCAGGTCGTGCACTTTATTTTATGTTGATTTCTTCTTGAAGAATGTTTGCTGCTTACACGGAGAAATTCCACAAATAGCTATAGGTTTGTACATGACTTGGGTGGATTTTGCGATAATTACTTCGCAAGAGTTGTTTCTTTTTTTTTGTCGAAGGCTCATTTATGTAGTTAGTACATTAGCGGTTTTGATGCGCTGTTTATCATGTCTTTAGACTGTTAGGTAATTTTGAGTGAGAAAGTGAGATGAAATTTCCATTTTACACATTTGTCTTTCTCATAGGGAAAGCAAACACTTCTCGTGCTCCCTTTTGTCGTGAACTTTCAATAAATTAAACGGTTGCGTTACCAAGTGCGGGGTTCTACCTGGTTTTATTTTTATTTTTGTGACGCCCTTGCCCTTGTTCTAGGACAAGTTTTAATAATTATTATCTTATGGATACTAAGGAAACATGAGCTTTTTTCTTTCAAGTTTTTCATTTGTGTTTCATACTTGCCGCAAGATACCTATGTTTTTTACTTACAATCAATGTCGAGATTATCATCGAAATCTGTCGTTTTTGATATGTGGTTGTGTGTGTTTGACCAATTTTTTTTAGTTAATTATTTGATTGTGTTTTATTAGGTTTTTTTGGTCTTTTTGATTTTGGAATGCGAATAAAAACACTTATTCCATTCTTACACCCAACGTTTCGTAAGTATTCCTTAATTCTTCAGGGGTTTATTTTATTTATTCCAGCTGTTAAATTTACAATGATAAAAACTTTGTTTCAAAAATTAAACTAAAACATTTGTATTACTTTTGTATTAAATCATACTATATATCTTAAATAATCCCATTATTGCATCAACCCGACGGCACTGACACAAAAATTGAAAATAAATTAACAAATATAGGTACGAAATAAACAGAAAAAACTATTCAATTAAACGAGAAATGACATAAAGGTTATCACAGATTATCAGGTACTTTTGTTATAATGCTGCAGCATAGTTGTGCTTGATGTTATCGGTGTCTTCTTTTGTATTCATTGTCCTCTCTATTTTTTGTTGTATTCGTAGGCTTTCTAGTGTCAGTCTTGTGTTCAATTTCCTCTCCCTGTCTCGAAGCTCGCTGAGTGCCCACTTTTTGCTCTGTGCTGCGCAAGTCCTGTTGTCTCTTTCTTTTTCCTTATGTCTGCTTCGTGTTCAGTTAGTCTTGTTCCCAAGTTTCTCTTAGTTTGTCCTATATATACCAGATCACATTGTTCATTTTCTTTCCCCTTGCATTTAATTTCTTAAACTACGTTGTGTTGTTGTTGGTTTTGTACTTTAGATTTGGTGTTAGAAAAAACTGATTTAAGAGTGAAGTTTGATTTATGTGCGTATGATGCATTCTCTTTCTTTATCATTCTATGTAGATTTGTGTTGTCCGTAAGCTTTGGAATATATGGTATAGAAAAATACTTTCTTTCTTTTTCTTCTTCTTTTTTATTGTTATTATCAGAATTTCTATGTGTTTCTTTTGATCTGTTTTCTGTTTTTTTTTTTTTTTTGAAAAGAGCCTAACAAAACACAATCAAAATAAGTTTATATTGAATGAAACATAAATAAAAATAAATTTATCACTATTAACGGAAAGGTATATACCTACCTATGTACCTCTCCTTTTTGGTAGAGAAAATATGTCTTAAGAATGGTGCACGACTGGATCGTACGATCTTGACCTTGCAGTCAACTAGAATGTATAGCTAAACATTGACAGGCCTAGTACGCAGATCGGGAAAAAATGTATCTCCCATTCAAATTGTTTCCTCAGGACTAATTTTCGGCAGTGGGTTTTTCCTGTGGGGTGCTCTGTGCAAAATTCTGTACATGAATAAGTCTCTGATGCTGCAAAATCAATCAACAGAATTTTCCACTCAGCCAGTGGCGTTGCTAACGGGTTAAATGAGCCCCAATACCAATGCTTTGAATCTCCTTTCTCCACGATAATTTATTGCTAAAACAAAATATTTAAGTCGATTACAGAATCCGCAAATATGAATATGCCTCAACACTTTATTTCCGTTTTGGTTTTTTTTTTTTTAAATCTCATATATGAAGTATTATTAAAACTGTTTTAGAGAAGTTAATATACGAAGTTAAATAAAAATGGTGATGGACCTAATAGTCTGGCAGCCAGCGACCGTTTGCAGTTAGTGATTTTAGCGAAGCTGGTATTCTCCCATATTGTTGATTTGGTATCACTCATAACACTGGTCGACAAAATTGAAGTTTTATCGTGCCACACGAACTTTTTTACTTTTTAATGTACCTATAAGTGTTGTGAATGGCCTCGTTCACGTTGCACTGAGATATGTTATCTCGAATACTCGAGTATCTGTATATGTTTGTGAACTACTAGAACGGGATAGGTTAACTAAGCACACAATTCAACGTATAAATTAAATTTGAAGTCGGCTGTTCTTGACATTTGTCTTCAGATAACTGAGTTCAAGAGTTCTTGCCAAAAAATAGCAATAGTTCCCGGTAATTTTGGCCAGAAACAGAAAAAAACTATATTGGCGGCCAACTTCACTTCATCAAAAAGAGTTCTAATAAGAAATTTCTGTTCTTGATGAAGAGTTCTGGAGTTCTCAATGGGTTTTGGAAATAGTTCTGCAAAATTAGAATTAGAAAAATTACAAATGCTAGGGGGGACTTACTTCGCACTAAGTTATTTCTATTTTGTTTGAGTTCTGGGGAGTTCTGTTCAGAGTTCTGGGTAGCGCTACAAGAGTTCTAAACAGAACTCTAACAATTTGTTTAGTCCGACTTATACAATATACATACAAAGTTATTGGCTTCAACAAAGTACCAATTCTTAAGGGGTACTAATATTTTGTTTTTGTTTTACTAAGATCTTACTGAATCCGTTTTTAAATTTAAAAAAAAACATGTTTTTGGTGAAATCTGAAAGGGCTTGGGCGGGTGGGGCAATTTTATAAAAAGGCACTAAAAATGAAAAAAAATATTAAAAAATAACGGTAATAATTACAATTAAGTTTTATACCTTGTTTCAAAGCCAACACTTTTTACTTTTAGGTTGTTTTTAAATCAAGTGTAATCTATGCACAGTTTCGAAAAAAAAACGGGTTTTAAACTCAAAATTTGGAAAAAAAAAAAAAGATAAAACAAAAGTTTTAAGTGGAATTTTTTAAAACACTAAAGTTATATATTATTTTTTTTTTGTCTGAAATTCGTTGCTCTGACTAATTCTTCATTAAAAATGAAAACTTGATGGTTTTATATCTTCTAGTTTTTGAGAAAATAAAAACTACCAAACCTACTTTTTATTTGATTTTTATTTTCTAATTATTTTTCTTTGTGGATTATGAAAAAAAAGTTCTTTTTATAACAGGTTTTCGTTGGTCGAAACTAAATCCTCTAATGATCAAAAAATGGAAAATTCCTAAGTTAAGGAAAAAGCAGTGGATGTTGAGCCGCCATTGTTTAAAAAAAAAAAACACTTTATTCTCTTAAAGGCTGATTAAAGAATAACCTTTGTTTATATTAACTTGTTACAAATCACGTGTATGAAAAAAACAAAATAACGGGAAAAATTTTAAAGCTTGTGCGGTTTTTTTTTTCTATGATCGATTAAGTACAGTCCGTAACACTTGAATGGTCTCACACAAGATTTAAATTAATAAAAATGTTTGTTTGCTGTACCTACATTTTAAGCTTTAATATTTTGAAACTTTGGTAGTTATTCAAATTGGACGAGGAATTTATCTGATTGCTTGTAGGTTTTTGTATGGAAAATTTTTAATCCATAAGAAACTGTGCATATACCCAAATCCTATACTGTGCAAAGCAGGGGGATTGCAGGGGGGCAGCATGCCCCTCTTAACTATCATACTGTTTATGCAATAGTGCAACTAGAATACAAAAGAAATGGAAAAATAAATACAGTGCTGTCTAACCACCAAGTAAGACCAAGCCAAGTAAATATACTCAAACTAAAAAAAATTATAAAAAAAGTAGGTTTGATAATTTTTAATTTCCTTAAGAACTAGCAGACACAAAAGCATTTGGTTTTTTGTACTCGATTCAAAATTGATATATGTATTGACCGCTTAAATTATATTTAGCACTTCATTTCAAAATGTTTGTCCCAATTTCAGAAGCGGATCCAGGGGGGGCTATAGGGGCTAATGCGCCCCCCACAGCCAATTTGTAAAATTCAATTCATAACAGCCTGAAAGGTTTTACATTCTGGGCTAAGCAATTAATATGTTTGCAGTGTTTTTTTAACCCCCACCATTATTTGTTTATTCGATGTAAGAGCTAGATAATTTTCAAGATAACTGGTATTTTTCTAAGCCAAAGACAATTTAATGAAAAATACTATGTTGGGGCTGAATAATTTAAATCCCTAGCCCTAGGTTTCCGGCTAAGCCTCAAGTGAAAATAGAATAGTATAGAAAAAAAAAAAATCAACTAGGGGCTAGACAATTTACACTTCATTTTCATTATACGAATTTGGGGCTCGATTTTTTCTACGAAAGCTGTTATTTTTTCAAGCCCCAAGACTATTTTCTGGAAAAAAAACTAAATTGGGGCTAAATAATAAGCCCCAAGAAAATTTATAAAAATAAACGAACTGGGGGCTAGACAATTTACACATTATTTTCATTATACGAATTTGGGGCTCAATAATTTCCACGAAAGCTGATATTTTTTCAAGCTGTTGTTTTGCGTTTTTGTGGTTATTTGTTGAGTTTGATTGTACCTGATGCTGAGTCAATTGTTTTTTTATCGTCTTCATTAAATAATTTTCGTTTCGATTGTGTGAAAATTGACGTGTATGGTTGATAAATTAATGTTCTGATAGTTGTTGGTCCTGGAGTATCAGATGGTTACATTTTATTTTGATTGTTGCACTTATATCTATGTGACATTTTCCCTCAGTATGTCGTCAAATATGGAAATTTGTTCATTATTTTTGTTACTATATTGGATTCAAAAATTTCTGTTATCAGCGATTTTACACTATGTATATTATAAAGTCCAAGTCTTTTAACGAAATACTTTAGTTGAAAATAATACTAAGGCATTGTAAAATGGTGTTTTCCGACAGCCAACTTTCTTTTTCCTCTATTAAAAAAAATATATTTTTCCTTCTTATTTGGTATTCTAGAACATTGAATTTTTCTTCGTGTCTATCAAGCTTTATGTTCAAAATATTGAATTAAGAACTTATTTTTATTTAAAACTGTAAATATGGAAATATGTTAATAACAAAAACACTTAATTTATACTTTATTGCTAAAACTTTACTTATTTACAAATGTAAATACATATGCATAAAATAACAACACAACATAATTTTTCAGTACATATTTTTTTTCTTCCACTAATGAAACTTCACTTATCTTTGTTTCTTCTACTTAGAATAATTGATAAAAATGTATTTATTTCAAAAACTTAATATGTAATTTTAAAATAACAAAAAACACATCATTTTCAAGTGCATTTGTTTCCTAAACTAAACTAAACTTATTTAAAAAATGTAAAATGTAATATAAATGTAATTTTAAAAATGTAAATATGTATATAAAGCGAATACATGTAACGAGTCGATGTTATTGTTTCTTCTACTTGGAAAAGAGTAGAATAATTGATAAAGATTGACTTATTTCAAAAAATCAATATGTTTTTATAAAATAACAAACTTATTTAAAAAAATGTAAATATGTTTCTTCTTTAAAAGAAAAAATTGATAAATGTTAACTTATTAACAAATATGCAAAGCCATATTATATTTATTTTCTTAAACGGTTGGCCAATTAATAATTATTATTAAATTCATTAAAAACGTCGGTTTGACAACTGATTCCTCTGTGGCTTAAAAAGCTTATTTTCAACTTTTGAGACTGATAATTTTTAAGTGTATATGTTCCAAGAAAAGCCTTAAAAATATATATTTATATTATATACAAAAAAAATGTTTTCAACTTTATTTCCTTTCTAGTATTTTGTGAAAAAAAAAATAGCATAGGACAATGGGATATACCATTCCATTGAAAGTATTTATGAATAACGAAAGCATTTGCATTTTTTGACAAAGACTCAAAGGAAACTAAAAATAGAAGAATGTAGGTATTTGTGCTTCGAAATTAGTCAAACGGCAGCATTGATTAATGCATCTAATAATTTTTGATTTTTGATTGATTTGTATAAGACAATAAATATTCCGTTTTGGAACAAAGATATTTAATTTTTTTTTAAATTCATATGTATTTCTTAAACTGGAGACCCAAACCCCCCCCCCCCCCCCACAGCCAAATCCTAGATCCGCTACTGCCCAATTTACAGGGGAATGAAACACCATTTCAAATTGATTTAATTTGTTAATATTTAGTTTTCTTGTAAGTTTTGTCGTATTTTATTATCATTATTGATCCATATAGATAATCCCATGAAAATAAATCAAATGACAATAGTGTTATCCACCTCTCTGTCCCTCATATTTGTTTATTTAGTTGATTGTTTCTGTTGTCTGGTTTCTTTACATTTTTATCTTAGTTGTGGAAGAGCCTTCTACCCGCCAGAGCAACATCTTATTTGTGGATCATGAAACGTGATCCCGATAAAGAGTAAGAAGAAGAACTCATATTCCTTGTTGTTGTAGGCATGTTATTTGATGATCTATATGGATCATTTCTTAAAAAAAACTCTTGATGCAAATTTATTGTAATGAACTCAAATAATCAGCTGTCAAATAAAAAAAAATAGCTTCCTACATATAATAACAGCATATATTGTCTACGATAATTTATACCTTTCTAGTTTTACAAATATTTTTTTTTTTAATCCGTATAATTTTGCATTATCGATAATCATTTTTGAGCTCGTTCAATAAACAATTAAGATGATTTTTTTTTATAAATAGGAAAATAAAAATAAATAACTATAAGTTAATTTTAATTGATTTTGAAATGAAATCTACTTTTAAGTAGGTAGGTACTCAATAATTTACTTTTGTATGTGACTTTTTTGTACCTATAGGACACCTATTTTAATGAAAGGGGCAGGGGTTCATTAATGTACGTATGTATCGGTTTAATAAATTTAATGCTAAGCAGCGTGGGCCTTTAGCAAATATTTCAAGGACTTTTTTACAATTTCTTTCTCCTTTTCTTAACCACTTTCCAGTGAACACTCGGCATACATAACCCTGTAAATTCAAACATTCAATAACCTATGTTTTGTTAGTTTTTAGATGATTAAATTACCAATTAAACGATTTTCGAACATGGTTGAACGAAGCCAAGTTTTGACTCTTCTTAACGTACTAAACATTCTTTCGACGGAACTTATGGTGCATGGAAGCGCGAGGACAGTATACTGAGCAAGTTTTGTTGTGGGGTAAAAGTCGTCTGATTCTTCTAGGACATCTAACATGTCTAGTTTATGGAGTTCTACTGTGGATTTTTTTTTATTCCAAATATTATACCACAATTTGACCTGTCCAATAAAGCTTTGGAAATTTTATAACTCAGAAAAACTCTTTGATTTTTCTTTAAAATCGTGTATGCACAATTTTAACATATTCGCTGGATGTAACAGAAATAACGAATATGCTGGTAGGTTTTTGTCTGGGAATTTACGTTCAAGTGCTGCAATTAAAGAATCAAGTAAGGTATCAGGAGCGATCTCTTCCAAAATGTATCTGCATTTGACGAAGGATGATTGGAGCCATGTGTCTGGCGGTTTACTATAGAAGTCTTACTTCAATTTCTTCTGAAATAGATTTCGAATCAGTCATATATCCAGTCATAGTCATAGTCCAGTCATAGTCCATATATTCCTGATCTCTATGATCTTTTGCAAGTGCTATAATTTGTTGCACATGTTTCGTGCATTAAGGATATCTAGTTTTTTTGGCTGGAGATTATTTGCAACTGGCTTAAGATAAGCTGAATATTTAGCTATAAGGTCAAGACATTATAAAATTTGTTTGTGTAATAGAACTTCAATAGAAAACTCCCCACAAATTAATTTTTGTTTTGCGATATTAAAAAAGTTTTTTTTCAGGACTATTGTCTTTTGCGATGAATTGACAAATCCTCCAAGAGTATCACTTGTCATGAATAAGTGCTTCTCGTCTAGCCGTGCGGATACGGCATTAAATTGTAGGTCCCTTCCATTCCTGTCGACGCTCGCACACAGGAATGGTTGCGAGTTGTTAGTCACTAGGCCCTGGTTCTTCACGAGCCGTTGCGCCACCCAATTTATTTTTTATTTTATTTGCAATATTAATTATGAAATATAGGTACATAATGTGCATACCCAACATGTATGTATATTGCTCTCATGCATTTTGATAAAAATAAAAGGATTGAAAGGATATTCTTTCGAACTAGTTTAAAAATTTAGGGGGTGCACTACCCCTCTGTTCCCCCCTGCGTACGCCCTTGTACACGGATCGGCGAACGGCAAATTGTCACATATATTAATATTTTGTAACTTTTTGGTGTCAGACCAAAGAATTATTTGATTATTTGTGGACTGGAAGGGAGGGGGGAGTAGTAGCGCTGTTGACTTTTGCTGGGCAGACAAATTAGAAGGGACTGTGCTGTTTGTAGGGACATGGAATCGTGCAATTTGTTTGTAGGATTAAAACAAACAAAAAAGAAATACAAAAGCCAGAACAAGTAGTGTTATAAATGGGCGGACAGAAGCAGGGCGGTACATAATTTTTTTGTTTTTGCTTTATTTTATATTTGTATTCTGTTTGTAAATCTCTGTCTTTCTATTGCTGTATGCAGCAGGTTGCAAGACAGTGTCCTTCTTTTTGGTTCATTCAATTTGATTTAAGTTTTTTAGTGGCGGAATAAATATTACGCAGTGCAGCATGCCCACCGATTTTCACCCCTGGAAGTTCTTTGACTTTTTTGTTTATTTTATGTAAATTCTATGATGCACGCAATATTTCATAGTCTTTGAGTAAACTATCCGCAATTGAAATAAAATTCACTTAAAATGGTTATTATTATTAGATTTATGTGATTTTATAACGAGTAGGTATTTATATGTTGTTGCTGAATTGGACTTTTGTGCGTGTGACAATTTTGTTTTATTCTTGGTTTTGTGGGTATCTATTAAATCACTGGTGGCTTAATATTCTTCTCAATTGATAGGGTTAGACAATAATTAGACAGCAATTGCAGGAAATGTCACAGCACACAAGTTGTTGTAGCGAAATGTTTTAGTGTTCATTAAAATGCTCGCACCTAGTACGTGAAATTGGTTTTGTATTTTATTTTGATTTGATAATTGACTCAGATTAGAGAAGATAATGTATGTAGACATATAAATGAGAAAAATTAAACGGGGAATGTGATTCATATCAAAAGTTAATAAGATATAGGTAATAGGGAGATCAGTTTTGCATTTCGAGAACTCAAATATTTTTGAACTGGATGCACCAACTTCTTGGAAGGAAAAATTGTTATGGCAGGTTGCCACTGAATGGCACAGTTTGACAAAACAAAGTGGGTGATTCCAACTACCTACTACTGTTTTTTTTGTGGGTATGAGCCACACCTGTCTTGTCAATGTTTGTTTTTTGAATTCAGTTCAACCTTGTTGAAATAGCCAGTTACATTCATCCCCTTAAACAATTCAACCGTAATACTCGTGCCAACTTCGAACGTACTGTTAAGAATAGGTAGAGATTCATACTTGAATCGTAGCACAAGAATCTGGAATATTTTAACCGGCTTTATGTTTTCCTCTCATTACAGTATTCAAACATTAAAAACTAATGCGAATCTGTATCTCCTTATTTCAACCAATATGAAGTTACATTAGTACGGGGAATTTAGACCTTTGCTGGGAAATAAATCCGAAGTCAGGTTTGACTTTAACATTCGAAAGAATATTGGTACACGAGTCTAAAACCACATTTTGCACAACTGTACCTAGTGTCATTTAGCCGCCATTTTGTTTTTAATGGTCGCTAGGGTTTTAGCGCGTAACTTGCGTATTATTCATCCTATACGAAAAAGTTTTGCTACAAACTTGTAGCAAATTTAATTATCTATAAAATATGTTAAGCAAATTCTTTCGCTAATCTTTTTATGGTTTAAAAGTTAAAGAGCTTTTTGTTCAAAAAAGTAGGTGTTGAATTTTTTTATTTTCATCATCTTATTTTTTTTTTACCAAAGAAAAAAAATTGGCCTGTCAAAAGTGGTAGAGACTTCAATTATCTATAAATTGTACCTAATCGTTTTTTGAATTTGAATAACGGTTATCGCTCTGGATCCCATATAAAATCGAGAATTCCGTATACGGGATCATTTTATCAATACGAGATTTTCGAATGATGATATTACTACGGCTGGCAAAAATGCGAGGCAAATTTAGCTTTCAATATACGAAAGAGTATTGTTACACGAGTCAAAAAACACATTTTGCACAACTGTACCTAGTGTCATGTAGCGCCATATTGTTTTAAATGGTCGCTTGGGTTTAGGCGCATAACTCACGTATTTTTCATCATAGACGAAAAAGTTGTGCTATAAACTTGTAGAAAATTTAATTATATATAAAATATGTTAAACAAATTTTTTGGTTAACGCCTGTGGTTTTCATGTTATAGAGCTTTTTGTTCTATTTTTTATTTTTTATGTTAAACATTTTGTAAAAAAAATTTAACATCGCCGGAAAATAAGGCTTTTCTCTGAATTCAAATTAATTCAAACAAAACTTTAGAATTCGAATGTAAACAAAAACTGCTGAAAATGTGAAGGCTTTCAATAAACTGATAAGACGTGAAAAGAAACGATTTAATTCCTGACAAATCGGTTTCAAAAACGAAAAAAAAACTGTTAAAAAAAATGTCATTAACGAAGGACCCTGCGCCTCAGGCACTTATGAAATTAGTCGCGTGTTCATGCAAGACGGGTAGTTGAGGAGCTTATGGTTGCCCTAAAGCTGGGCTTCATTGCTCATCTGTTTGTAAGATCTATGAAGGGGAGACATGTGGGAACATCCAGGAAATCTCTGTCGAATTGGATGAAAATGACCTAGAACGTGACGAAGACGCAGTGGTTCAGTGCAATACTTTCAAAAGAAAAGAAGAAGAATTGCCAATGGTGAGAATATTTAAATTGACTCGTGGACTAGGCCTCATGGGGAAACCACACAAAAAAAACGCGCCGACGCGACGCTGTAAAACGAAAGTGATGCATATGGTTTACATATAGGTAAGTCGTTTTTGGCAGTGAAAAAACTCTACCTCCTGGTAGAAATCCATTATTTGCAAAGAAATCTGTTTTGAAAAAGTTAAGATGATTGAAAGCTCTACCATTTTTATGGGAAATATTTATTTAATTTTTTTAGTGACAAAAAAAAGATATGGTGCAAATAAAAAATCAACACCTACTTTTTTTGAGTAAAAAGCTCTATAACTTTAAAACCAAAGGCGATAACCAAAAAAATTGGTTCACATAATTTATAGATAATTAAATTTACTACAAGTTTGTGGTACACCTTTTTCGTCTAGAGTAAAAAATACATGAGTTACGCGCCTTAACCCAAGCGACCGTTAATAACAATATGGTGGCTAAATGACGCTAGGTACAGTTGTGCAAAATGTTGGTTTCGACTCGTGTACTAATACTATTTCGTATATTAAAAGATAAATTTGCCTCGAATTTTTGCCAGCTGTAGTTATATCATCATTCGAAAATTTCGTATTGATAAAATGATCCCGTATACGGAATTCTCGATTTTATATGGGACCCAGAGCGATAACCGTTATTCAAATTCAAAAAGTGTTAAGGTACTAATTATAGATAATTGAAGTCTCTACCACTTTTGTCGCGACAATTTTTTGTTTAGTGACATAAAAAAGATATGGTGAAAATAAAAAATTCAACACCTACTTTTTTTAACAAAAAGCTATTTAGATAGGTAGGTAGCAATGGCGGCCACGGGCAGTCTAGCTCATAGCCCAATTAGCGCTTAAGTGCGCCGTTTTGATACCATAACTTGTTAGAACCTGTGGATGGAATTGAAGAGAGAGAACATGGGCATATCCTCAGGATATCGTCCATTTTTATTTGATTTTATAATAGGGTTTTGTTGTAGCTTTTAGCACAATAAAAGCTATTTAACTTTTAAACCATAAAGATAAACGAACCAATTTGCCTAATATACTTTATAGATAATTAAATTTGCTAAAAGTTTGTAGCAAAACCTTTTCGTCTAGGATGAGTAATACGCGAGTAACGCGCCAAAACCCAAGCGACAATTAAACACAAAATGGCGGCTAAATGATACTAGGTACAGTTGTGCAAAATGTGGTTTTAGACTCGTTTACCAAAACTCTTTCGAATGTTAAAGTCAAACCTGACTTCGGATTTATTTCCCAGAGCCCCATATAACGAATTCTTTTACATACATAATGTACGATTTTATTGGGCATCCAGAATAGCAACGGTCTAGCACACCATACAATTGATGTTTAATAAATACGTTTATGGGGCTATGATTTTTTTAACTAACATAAAATATGTATTCAAACATAAATTTTGTTATGGTGTTATTGCTAGAGGCATAGACTGATTTGATTCAAATTTGGTATTTAAAGATAAATGAGATATTAGAATTTTTCCTTTTATTTCATCTAAAGCGGCTAGCTGCCAAACAACGAACTTTCTCGAAAACAACTCAATGAATTTTGAAAAAACTTTGTGTCTAAAATGAATAAAGTAATTTTAATTAAACTGCATTGCAATTGACTCAAACAGAACGGAGGTTGCTCCACAAATAAAAATTATTTTACAAAAATACATTCTTATAAAAAAGCTAAATATAGTCAGGGCGTTAAGGGGGTTACTGGCAGATCCAGTGGCGTAGCTAGCCCTCAAGGGGCCCCGTATCAAGAATAAGTTGCCCCCCCCCCCCCTACAAAATTACAAATCAAACAAAAAAACAATTTTTACAAAACAAACAAAAACACTCACAATAACAAATCCAGTATATTTAAAGGTACAAACATATGGTCTTTAAATAGATTCATACATAAATGTAGGTGCTATAAAACTTAAACTAACAGCAGGTAATACAAAACTCAAATAAAAACTTTTCTTGCCTTTGTTTCCGCAAATTTGTTAATTAAATCATCCATTTCTGACGATGATTTTAATTTTTCAAGCTTTTCAACTTCTATGGATATATCGCTAAGTTTAGAGAATGTTCTCTCAGCTGTTCCTGTCGTTACCGGAAGCGTCAAAAATAAAAGGCGTGCCGTTATTACTTCCGGGAAACTGGATGCAAGGCTATTGTATTAGCAATAACTCTGTGAGTTCCTTAGTTGACTGAATTTCTGATTTCAAACAGGATTTTAAAGCAATTAGTTGTTCAAAAAGATCAACTGACGGTCCTCATTGTATTTAGCAACCAGTTTTTCTGCTTCCTTTTCAATTTTCTCATTTGAAAAGGATAAAAGTTTTTCTGGTTGTAAAACTTCAAATAAATTACTAAGATCATAGAGGCTCTGAAATCTTTTTTCAGTAGTTTTAGAAATCAGTATATCTAAGCAGCAATAGTAAACATTGACTTTGAAGTAAGAATCTGGGTATGATATTCTCTCATCTTCTGTTAATTCGTCAAAAAAGCGTTTCGTTATTTTCCTTCTTTTATTTTTAAAAACCCCCACTCTTTTCCTAAATCTCTGGACTCGATAAGCAAACTTAAGAATTATTTTTGATTTCTGAATTCTCTAAGTTATTTAAAAGATTACTTAGTAAAATACTTGCTTTTTTAAATCATTGTCTTTATGCTGTAAGACTTTGGGCACCTGGGTTAATGATTTCGAATGAAAAAGAAAAAAACGAGACCAATACAATAAATTATTAGCTCTCTTAAATGTAAATTATATTTTTTACTTTCATCACGTTCATCTTTTTTTTTGAAACTAAATTGAGTTGATACAATGCTTTCATTATTAATGATATGAATAATTTATCCGTAAAGCGAATAAAGCGCCATTTCTTGATGACCATCTAGTAGGGCAAAACCCTTTAAGTATAAATTTATATTCCTCAGATGACTCGTTGTTCAATATTGACAACTGTCTTATGCTATTGCCAAAAAAAGAATATATTTTTTCCAAATTGTCAAACAATTTTGACACTTCTAGGACGTGTTTTGCAACACCAACGAAGATGCAGTGCATCGAAAAAAACACATTTTTTTGTTGGTTTGTAGACTGTGTACCTATGATATTTCATGCAGAACATTTTCACTTGCGTTGGCCTAAGTAGGTAGGTACATGAAAAAAAGAGAGAAAACAAATTTTGTTGTACATATAGGGTGTAGCAAAAAATACCTGCCAAGAAAAGAGATTTTTGAATTTATTAATTTTTTTCAAATGTATTTCAGATTCTTACAAACTTATCTCGGTTCGGGGGCCCTTGTATCTCGGGGGCCCCATATAATGGATACGGCTGATACCGCGGTAGCTACGCCCCTAGGCAGATCGACGATATGAGGCTTGCCTCCTGACCAGGTTATAATAACGAAATTCCACATAAATTTACCCATTAATCTAGAACCAGATATCGGACGATCAAGCGCGGATCCAAGGTGTGGGGGGGGGATGATGCTAAGTGGTTATGCATTTTGTAAAGGTACCAAAACATTTTAAAACGCTTTAAAAACTAGGTATTTAAATTTAAGTTTCTCGAAGTAACTTGCAAATGTCCCCATATGTAACGTTTATACCGGCACCCAACAGGCAAGACACAACGTCAAAGTAAATAACAATTTTATTGGATCGGAATTTCATCATCTACGAGTATTTCTTAAATTTCTTTTTTGTTTCGGGTATTATTGGCCAAACAGATTTAAATTCACAATCAAAATCATTTTGAAATCTCTGACCGCAATGTACTAGCCAATTTCTAAGTGCGATAAAACATTTAACTTACCAAGTGCTTTGAAGACACGTTTTGACGTTGATAGATTAAAAAACAACTCTGAAAACTATGAAACTCTTGACCTTTTATTTGTACATAATGAACAAATTGTTTCAGGGAATTATGGTAATATTTGGAATGCAATATTTTAAGAAAGTTACAATGTAGGTACTTCATGTTTCCAAACCTGCAACAAAAATTTAAGTATACTGGCTAGGTAAATTGGTAGTGTAGCTTTAGCAGAAGGTCCTTCTCTACGATTCTTCCATTGATAATTTGCTTCCGGTCTTCAATGGTAGAAAACCACCTTACAGTTAACCCTCTGTAAGGTGGTTTTCAACCATTCCTACTTATTTCCACAAAGCCTTATAAGCTTTATCAACAAACTTATTGCGTACTTAAAGGACATATTTACATATAGTATAAACGCTTAGAAGCCAAAGACATACTTATGTATGTACCTACATTTTTTTTAACAATAGTTTTCACTAAAATAAAAAAAAAATTAACGAAATTTGTTCAGTGTAAGGCTTGATTGGGGTTGTATGTACATAGGCGTCGGTCGTGACCTCCCCCTGGCTGAAAGTCTGGATCTGCCCTTGCGGACGATGACGCGGAATGTATTGTTGCTTTCTGTGGGCAAAATAAAAATAAAATCGATATTCAGAATTTAAGCAGGCAGATCTGCTGCAGTTTTCTGCGATTACGAACTCGCCCTAAGTTCTTAAGAGTTGGAACCTACCCGTCTTTGAATACAAATTTGCTCATAAAACGACCACAATTCATACAAATGTGAACAAAATATATAATTTATTTCTCAAAAAACGTCGGCCTAATTCTCGGCAGGAAACGATTAAAATGAAAGAAACAAACAACCTTCTAACAGTACCTACCTTAAATAGATTTTTTTTTTTTTATTTTCGACTTTATTCTAAATTGTATTGATTCCCCTAAGGGTTACAAACTGTCCTTCTCCATACTCTCCTTACTTTCCCTCCTCTTCTCCGATCTCTCTCGTCTTATCATTGCTCATCTCCTCTAGTTCCTTTATCCACTTTTGGCCCCTACCTGTTTCATACATTATTTCCCTCATTTTTTCGCCTATTGATTTCCCTTTATCACCGGCTGACCTGCATCTTTCTACTAAATGTTACCACGTCTCTTGTTCACCCTCACATACTCTGTACACTCTCTCTTCTTCTCTCCTCCAGTACCATCTTTCTCTCACCTCATTTCCTAGTCTGACTCTTGCTATTCTCCTTGTCCTTTCTGTTTTCCATTCCTCTTTCAAATATTGGGGTACCCCTCCGTCATCACTTCTTTATAGCACCTGTTATACCTTGATTTTTTGATTAGTTCCCATCTTTGCTTCTCCTGCTCTTTTCTGATTTCTATTTCTAATCCCTCATATCCATTCAAACTCTCTTCTCCTTCATTTTTTCTCGCTCTTCTCCCCATCGTGATCTTCTCCCATGTCCATCTCTCTGTCTTTTTTTCATCTCCTTTAAATATTCCATTGCTATTTCACTTCCTTTTCCACCTGCTAATTTCTCTTCATAATTCCATGCCCTTTTCCCTGCTCTTATCATAATTTTATCTCTTTTTCGTTTCCTCTCTAACTATGTATCCTGGAGTTTGAAATTCTACCCCTAGCGTCCATTTAAGGTACCTCTTTTGCATCTTTTCCATTTCTTGACTCTCCTCCCATCTCCATACTTCCGCACCATATCCCATCACCGTCCACACCAGGGTGTCGAAAAGCCACAATTTCCTCTCCCATATCTTCTCAAATTTCCTTCTTCCAATTCCCCAAGCTTCCTTCATGACCGCTGCTGCCTTCTTTATCCTATCCTATATATATGTGCCTCCTGCCCACCATTCTAAGTATTTAAATTCTTTTACTTCTTCTATCTTCTTTCCTCTCCATCTCCAGTCTACTGTTGTGTTCCTTCCTCCTCCTTTTCCGAACCTTTTAAGTTATCTAATAACCAATATGATCTCTTCTTTACTGATCTCAGTCTCGTCTTCCGCTCTTCTTGTTCCCTCTGTTACCATTTTCACTCTTTCTTCTACCCTTCCAATTAAGCTCATAAAATGACTTTTCCATTCCTCTTCTTCAATCCCTTCCCCCATCGTCTTTCTCTTCTTTCTGTCTCTATTTATTATTTCCCACACTTTATTTTCAGTATTGGCCTCTGCAATTTCTCTTATCATTTCCTCCTGCTCCTCCCTTTTTTTTTCTCTCAATCATGAAATGATATTCTCTTTTTTTATCCCTGTATTTTTCTTTCGTCCCGATTCCTTTCCTCCAACACCTTAACTCCTTCCTTACTTCGTCTTTTTTATCCCTACATTCTTCGTCCCACCATCCTCTCATATTCCGTTTCATTTTTCTTCCAGCTACCTCCTCACTTCGATCAATCTCTTTCTTTATCCTCTCCCCTATCTATTTTTCTGATTCTTCTTCGTTCTCCTCCAGTCTAACTCCTCAAATTCTCCTCTCGAGTTCCCGTTTCGTCTCCTCCGACCACCTTCCCGTTTTTGTACTGGTGTCCCCCTTTGCTTTTACTTTCTTTCTCCTTCCAGAGGATGATGATCAGACTCTACTCTATCTGCTACTTCCACCTTTTCTATCCCTCTTCTCGTCCTCTCGTCACCCAAACATAATCTATTACTGTCTTCCCTCTGCCATCTGTTTACGTGAACTCTCCTTCTTCATCCCATTCTATGTTCCCGTTAAAAATTTCCCAGCCTAATTCTCCCAACATTTCCGTTAGCTTCTTTACTTCAGCGTACACTTTCTTATCTTTCGACCTCCTCCCAGTCACTTCGTCTTCCATATCCCTCACTCTCCCACCCTCTTGTCCTGTTCTCGCGTTAAAATCACCCCCTATCACACTTTCTTCTTCTAATTGCCTCTCCATCCACCTTCTTAAGCTTTCTAACTTCTTGTCTATGTCACCATTTACGTACGTTGCTACTATAACCCATTCGTCTTTCCCTGCTTTCACTTTCCTGCTTTATTCTTAATAATAAACTGATTAAGATTACTATGGAAATGATTATGAAATATTGTTTTTTTTTGCGATTTAAAACAAAATCTAAAAAATAATGTGCTGTCTAAGGCTGGCAAGTAATGTTTTAATTCAGAGAAAATGTTTTTTTTTTATGTATTTTAAAAATAGTTGTTTTCATTTTCATTGGAGTTCAAACATTTTTGCCCTTCAAATCAAGATTTCGACTTTTCGTGATAAATTATAATATTTATGAACATGTTAAATTTTTCAAAACCCCTCCCGAAATTTTTTCCAGCGTTCACGCCTGCCTTTTGAAATCCTTTTCCATTTTCCTAAACGCTCGCACTGTGTTCTGATGTACATCATGTAAAGCAGTACCGTTTCTTGACCAGTATCTTCCGGCTCAGTGAACGTTTTGTAACAGAAAATATTTTTCAAAATCTGTCAACTGCATACTTATTTGCCGAATTACCAATGCTACGATATAAGACATCCAAGGAAACTGTATTTTTTAATTGATGACATTTCAAAAACCTGCCCTTAACTTGAATCAGTGGTTGACAATCTTCTCATACTCTTTTTTTTATAGTTAATAAGTCGCATTCATAGCCATTTTTTGGAGAGAGAGAGCTGTCAAACTAGTCGAGTTAATTTTCAAGTGCTGTGCAAAAAAAGGTTAAAAAAGTTGGAAAAAATTGAGAAACAAAATTGCTTAACTATAATATATTGCTCACTATAATAGATTCACTATTGGCTAAACAAGGCTTCATTGCTAGAAATCAAAAACCGCGTAAGTTTTAGACTTTTTATTTAGCTATAGCGAAATTGTTTTTTCGCATGAATTCCAACGCTGAAACCCTTACATCAACAAAGCGTAAAGTATCAGAAACATCCCCTGAATACAAAGAACATCGCAGGTTTAAGACTATAAATCAAAATAACATGACTTTAGCTAGCATATCAATCGATACTTTTAATCAGATGCTTGATGGGCGCTTCAAAGATCTGCCAACCATAAAATACCTGGAACCAGTGCTACTCGAGGAAACACAGCTTCGAGAGAGCAACGCACGGCTACGAAATCAGGTTCGGGCTCTTGAATCTAAATTTGAGCAATTGGAGCGGCGTTTTGAGGTCTCCGAACTGCAGGTGAAGGACCGAAATATAATTTTCCACCTCCCAAGTACAAATCGAGAAAATCCAGAGGAACAACTACAGAACACCTGCTCAAGAATCACTCAAAAACCGATAATCTGCGAACTCTTTCAGGAGCTAAGCACCAAAGCAACAAATGCCA
Organism: Melangyna quadrimaculata; assembly: GCA_949320155.1. NCBI lineage: Eukaryota > Metazoa > Arthropoda > Insecta > Diptera > Syrphidae > Melangyna > Melangyna quadrimaculata. The sequence continues at coordinate 19,739,779 of OX439486.1, forward strand.
AAACGGATCGGTCGATATTCTGAGCCAAGGAAGGAAGCTTGCAAACAGTGGCGTTTCTATGCATAAGGACTTCCCTGTAGGTATGCGCCGTCGACGGAGCATTTTGTTGAAGGTCAGAAGAGAAGTAAAGCGCCAAAATCCAAATCTCAGAGTCAATCTAGTGGATGACAGATTATTTATCCAAGATCAAATTTTATCTGGAATGAGGCATGTGGTTTAATGTGTGGGAAAAACGATGGATTTCACAATCTTTCGTTAAAATATAAAATTTGTTCGCATCGAGAAAACTTTATCATAAACTAGTTGATGTTATGCATATTTTGGGAGAAAAACATTGTATACTCGTTGGTGATTTTAATGCCCGCACTGGACAAGAGCAATGTGTTTCTGAACTCAACCATAGCTTTAGGGTAAGTTCGGGCATTATGGCGCAGTGGGCATTATGGCGCACCTCGCAAATACCACACTTCCAAAAGTCCAATTGAAATAAGAACGATGCAAAATCTTGCGTCTTCACCGAAAACGTGTCGGGTTAAGTTCGTAAGTTGATAGGACTACTTTAGTACAACAAAAAAAAAAGTGAACAAAAAAAATAAAGCGGTTCTGGGTGGCACTAGAATTTGGCTTTGTTTTTGATTGTGTGTATCTCAGTTACCATACAGCGCACATGTTTGATGTGAATAGTAAGTAAAACGCAGAGTACTGTTTTGGCTTTCTTGTGTAACGGGAAATATTGAAAAAGTAAAAAGAAATTAGGTTTTTGTGTACTTTATTGTAAATATGTGTGCTTTCTGTAATATGGCGCACATGATGTGAGGGCATTATGGCGCGGCTGAGCCAGAATGCCCTTATGAAGCTAACATGTAAAATTAGTTTCATACTAACTCTAGTGGCTGCAAAATTGAACATGAAAAACCAAAAGGCTATAAGATCGCTAAACAAAGGAAGCAAAGCGACGGCGCGTTAAAACGTTAAAATCCAGCTAGTCGACGACCCTGTAGGCCCGAAGATTTTGGCGCAACTGTTTCCGCCGCCGGTTGTGGTGAAGACTATACAACGACAACAAAAGACGAATGGAATGGACACACTGTCCTTTATGGTCAGTGGTCTCACGATTTATGTGCTACATTGAAGGATGTGGACGTTCGAATCAGAAAGAAAAAGCTGATGTCCATATTGCTCTAAGGGGTTCGCCATATTGCCCACAGGTGGGTCATTATGGTTTTTTTTAAACAATTTTTTAATAAATTTATTTTTTCTTAAAAAATATGATTTGCTCCCTTTTTTGTGTTTCGTATGTTCCGGTTTTTTTAAATTTAATAAATATTGTTGATTGAATCAAAACATGTTATCCGGAGTAAAGTTATTTCAAAATGAAGTTAGGTGCGCCGTAATGCCCGAAGTAACCCTACTGCAAGAAAATCGAAGGACACGGAAATTAACGCTCGAGGAAGGACCATCCTGGATTTTGGAAGTGCTTTTGACGTATTTGTGATAAATGGTACTGGAAAAGGCGACGAGGAAGGAAAGCTCACTTTTATACGAAACCCTGGACAGTATGTAATCGATTACCTTTTTATGCCTCTAGAATGCTTCTGTTTACTATCCAACTTTGAAGTGGGTAGCCGAATTTACTCCGACCATATGCCACTGATAACCACACTCAAATCTTCAGAATCACAAAACGAACAACAAGCTGATGCGGTTAATCTTCTTTTACCAAAACTAAGATGGCGAGAAAGTGATGCTGAAGCATACAAATAATGTGATACTGCGAGGAAAAAATCTTTTGCCCTTCTCAAACTTTTTCAAAAATATAACACCGTTTGTTTGAAGAAAAGCTACCTGGAAGCTAACCGTGCCTACAAAGACTTGTGCAAGTCAAAAAAGGAAAGTTACAGTAAAAGGCAACTAGAAAATCTACAAAACTGCAAAAGCTCCTCAGACTTTTGGAAAGCCATTCGGGATATCAAGGGAACCCAGTTCAACTCTAATACTTTGCTGTCCATATCAATACTCCAAGATCATTTTGAAAAACTTGGAAATGCTGATACCCATGTTCAAAAAATACAGTATGCTAAACCAGCTTTCGAAAATGAAATTTTGGACGGAGAAATAGGACTTTCTGAGCTTAAGTCAGCCATCAATAAAGCAAAAGCTAACAAAGCCCCTGGTAGTGACCGGATTCCAAACGCATTTTTTAAACACGCAACAGATGAGTTCCTGAAAAGACTAACCAGAATGTTCAACGACATTTTTCAATATGGAAACGCAACAGATGTCTTTAAGAGAACAATTATTTTCCCCTTATTCAAAAAGGGTGATAGAACAGAACCCTCTAACTACCGAGGTATAGCTTTTTTAAATTCATCTTTAAAAATATTCATAGTGATACTGCGAATTCGTTTGACAAAATGGGTGGAGAGTATCCATCTCCTGAGTGAATTCCAAATTGGTTTCAGAAAGGGATATTCTACTGTTCATCACATGTTCAGTCTTTCAATTATTGCAGATATGTACCTCAATAAACGCAAGAAATCATTTGCCTTCTTTGTGGATTTCCGAGCGGCTTTTAGGGATGCTCTTATGTACAAGCTATATAGGGATGGAATGTCACTTAAGTTTGGAAGCATGATTGAGGGGATATTCAGTCAAACATTGAACGCAGTATGGGATGGAAAAAATCTTTGAGACTGGTTTCTTTCTTCTGAAGGTGTGAAACAAGGATGCAATTTGTAGGGTGTCCATCTTATCTCTTTAAAAGAGAACATGTTCTCTTTTTTCACTCTGATCTTTTTTACACTATCTTTTTCTTTAGGGATCTATTTTTGTTCTCTATTTTTTTAGTGAAATTCGCTTTTGTTTTATTGCAATAATTTGTATTTCAATGTCAATTAATAGACTTAATGGCCCTATTCGGCCGTTGCGAGGCTCACAGGTCGCAATTTTTTTGTGATTGAGGTTTCTTATAAGGTGGTCACAAATCACAATTTCGTATTCTGTGGGAGCCCCCATTAGAAACCTCACAACAACAATAAGATTCGTGATCTGCCAGGGAGCAGATCATAATTTTTACGTTTTTATAAGACGATTCACCACGAGTTATAAGGTTATTCTGACTTGTGAGGCATCAGTGAGGATGCCAGTAAATTCTTAGGTAAATTTAATAATAAAATAGGAATATGTTGTCAAAGATTTTTAAATGATAAAGTGATAAAAGAAAAAGTACAAGAGAAAAATAATAAGACGGTATTATTGATGATTAAGGCAATTCTAGCGCCTTATCAAAAGGAGCAGACCGCATTTCTTACCAACTAAGGCCTATTTTTTATTTTACTTTTTAGTTGTATTTTGTTCAGCAATTCATACATCTACCAACGTTTGTATGATTCTTGAGAATTAGGACACTTGATTCTTTTATTTTTATTTTTTTATTTTGTTGTGTTCTCTTTTTAGTGCTCTTGCTCTAAATGTTCTCTTTTTTATAGCTCTTATAGGAAAATATCCTCTTTTTGTAAAGTACCCAGGTGGACACCCAAAATTGAAGCCCACTTCTATTTTCCTTATTTATTGAAGATTTGAAAACTATTGCATTAGATGGTCTCTTCAAGTTAAAGTTCTGATGTATGCTGATGATTTGGTGCTACTGGCAGAATCTCCTGTGCCACTCCAGCTGATAATCAACAAACTGCAAAACTATTGTGTTCAGTGGAGCTTGAGTGTCAACTTAAAAATAAAAAAAAAAATTGGGTGGCACAACGGCTCGTGAAGAACCAGGGCCTAGTGACTAACAACTCGCAACCATTCCTGTGTGCGCCTGTCGACAGGAATGGAAGGGACCTACAATTTTATGCCGAATCCGAACGGCTAGACGAGAAGCACTATTCGTGACAAGTGATACTCTTGGAGGATTGTCAATTCATCGCAAGAGGCAGTAGCCCTGAAAAAAAACTTTTTAGATTTTAGGTGGACGAGGCTGGGAAGCGAACCCAGACCTCCAGCGTGACAGTCGAACGCACTAACCATTACGCTACGGGCTACTACTGAGTGTCAACTTAAGTAAGTCAAAAACATTGGTGTTTCGAAGAGGGTCGTGGAGGTAAGCGGCAAACGAAAAGTGGCATTATGGCGAAAATCCTATAAAGACGGTGAAGGAATATCAGTACCTAGGTTTTACCGTAACAAGCAACCTCAACTTGGAAAAGCATTTAGGAAAAAAAAACTATCGGCCTCAAAAGAACGCGATTGGAACAGTTTGGCAAAATGTTTATGGAAATAAGTCGATCTCTTTTTACCACCACATCAGAAGCAATTATGCTTTATGCAGCTAAATCCTGGGGATGGCGCCGGTTTGAAACAACAGAAAAACTCCTGAAATTTTTTTTAAAACGTCAATTCCGACTGCCAGAAACTACTCCAAACTACATGTTACTTATAGAAACAGTTCTTTCACCCTTATACTTGATTTCATTAAAACTACACTTCAACTATATCGTGAAATTAATGTTTAGCCACACGGAAAAAATTGCTCGTAAGGTAGCCGTATCAGTTGTAAAATCCAACAGTTCTTGGTTTGATGAGTGGAAAAATACAGCTGAAGGGTTTGCGCTTCCTTTCAATTTAACTCTGGTAAATCTTGCATTGTGAAAACCATATTTCGACAACTTGCTTGAAAAGCTTCACCAAAAAATGAGAGAGGACAACATCGAAAAGGCCAAAAGTTCTTTGCACAGAGAGATTTATTCTAAGCTCGAACACAATCTAGGCGAAGCTTACTTCTTCAAGGACATCCATACAGCGGAAAAAATTTCGATGATCTTTCGAGCAAGATTCTCCTCTTCTCCTCCCCCCTAAATTTCATACCGCACCGTAATGATTTATCACTTAATTGCTCTTTGTGTTACAACCGCGAACGAGAAAATGTAGTACACTTTATTGGAAAATATCCCATGCTGGTAGAAATACGTCAACAAATTTGGCAAAGAAATTTCCTTGATCAATCAGAAGTTCTAGCTTTATTAAATGGTAAAGACTGGCAAAAGTAATTTAATTTTATCAAAATATCTTTATTGTATAGAAATAAGATAATAAGCGAAGATTTCTAAAGTTTAAATACTTTCTTTTTTAAAATTGTTTGATAATAATAAGTTATTAGCTGGCTGACGGCACTTAGGCCATGCCCTCAAAAGTTGTAAAAAAAATTGTAAGACTGTACATGTAATCTTGTTGATGAATAATAAATCTAATCTATCTATCTATCTATCATAGCCATTTTAAAATATTATGCTTAGTTAAAAGAAAACCTAATCCTTTTATTTTCGAAAATTTTTTTTTGTTTTTATTTTGATTTTTATTTTGTGACGTTCAATAATTTAATGAACTTCTGAATTTGAATAATTGTTATAATAGATTTTATTTTAAGTGTACTTAAGTAAAACAAAGGTTTAGCGAAACCACTAAGAAAACGACTCCTTAATAATTCGTAGTAAAAGAATGTTTTTTTGAAAAATATAACCATTTTTGATATTGTATTAACTTCTACTAAATTACAATTATGTTATTAGACGTGTTTTTTAAGAGATTGTATAGCAACTCAGCAAAAAGTTTACACGCAGAACAATAACAAAACAAATTATTATACAGAATTTTGTTTGTGTTTTCTGTGTAAGAAATTTGTTGAGTTGATATACACTCTCTCAAAAAACACGGCTTCTATAATATATGAGCTAACAAAGTAAAAACAGAAATTGTATTTATTTAAATATGAATACAATTTTCAACCACTCCTATTTGAGTTCCGATCTACAGCCCTCTGTGAGCGGTTGTGTGCGTGAGTGATGGAAATACCTGCCAAATACCCCCAGTTCAATAATAATTAATCCAACAAAAATATCCAGTTGTGCTTCTCTAATTGCCCCTTTCGAAAAAAATAAATAATAAATCCATAATCTAATAATTACAAATAAAAATTAAAATCAAACTATGTACATATATAGTCGCGCCGAGTAATAAAAAAATAAAAAAAAAATAGCACAAATCAACATCGCAGTGCAATTGCCAGTACCTAGTGCCAAACAAAATCCAACAAAAAACCATATAAAAACCAACAACAAAAAAAAGTGCACTCATGCGAAGACGTTGATGCAGCAGCACACCATAGCAAAGCGGTAAATTTTCCTATCTCTCCTTCCCACATCTCTCACAGTGCTTTGGCTCTGTCATTGCATGCAGAGTATGAGTATGTATATCATCTTATACAAAGCTTGTAATTGATTAAGCCAAAGCATATCAGATAAATTGCTGTTATTGTTTTTGGGTTTCCAGGGGCGGATCAATACATACTATTAAGGCATAACACTGGTAGTGTTTTGTATTGTGGAGTTTTATTGGGCCCCAAACTCAATATCAACATAGATAACTGTCTGATTTGTTTTTTTTACGTTTGTTGTTTCGTAATGGTAGGTGAATTTAGGGTCGATATTAGCAACATTCGGGGGCTGAGAAAGAATTTCTGTGCTGTGTACGAACATACTGTAAAAAACAGGCCAGCAGCCTTGGCACTAAGGGAAACCCAGGTAGGTGAAAATTCTGATTTCTCCGAATTTAGCCTACCTGGTTATAGCTTAGTGCCTTTATTTTTCCTACACCATGGTCTCGCAATATATGTACGTATTGATGTAGCTTATCAGCGCTTCAACCATAATATGGCCCTTGTTTAAATACAAACTTTAACTTCATGTGGTTTAAATTCACCGTCAATAAGCACATCATACATACGTGTTTCATTTATCGTAGCCCAAGTTTGGATATTAATTCGACTTCTAACGAATTCGATGCGCTGTCCGATTCAATCCAGAGAATTGTTTCCCATTATCCGCACAGTGAAATCGTTGTAACGGGCGATTTCAATGTACACAATTATTCGTGGCTTTGCTATTCTGGTCAGACAACACCCGAAGGAAGGTATGTCGAGATTTTTGCTGAGTTAAACCACCTGACTCAGCTTGTTGACGAGCCTACTCGGATTCCTGACGTTGCAGGTCAAATCGCCAACACTCTAGACTTGTTCCTTACCTCTGACCCTAATAAAAACATTATTAGTGTGTTATCTCCTCTAGGCTCATCGCACCATAGTGTCATATCTGCAAATTTCTCGTGCCACCGAATCACAGTTAAAGAAAAAATCCCAAAGAGAACCGTTTGGCAATACGAGAAAGCCAACTGGGACGGTCTCAATAATTTCTTCAAGAGCTTTAACTGGTCACTATGCTTCATCGATAGTGATGTTGACGCCAGTGCAGATATGATTACAAACTTGATTCTTTGTGGAATGAGAAATTTTATCCCGAATAGGGTGAAATCTATCAAACCCAAAGAAAACTCATGGTTTGATTTGAGCTGTAAAGAGGTTATTAGGGTTAGAGAAGTAAGCTTCCGATGTTATAAAGCCAACCCTACTGAGGAAAACCGGAAAAAGTTTCAACAAGCTAGAAAAACCTGTAACGTTCATATTCGAAGAACCAAATTTTTACATGATCAAAAATTACGGCAAAAAATACTAAAATGTCCCAAAGGAAGTAAAAATTTTTGGTCATTTGTAAAAAACATACGAAATACCACCTCGTCCTCGGTTCCAACGCTCGTCTTCAATGATACTCCTTTTGTCAGCTCACAAGATAAAGCCAATTTGCTTGCAACACAGTTTGCTGTTAATTCGACGCTGCCAGAAAGTGTTACGACTCCTCCTGTACTTGAGAGCGTAAATGATTTTATATGACAAATCTTCTTTCGCACTCGTGCAGTTGCTAGAGTTCTAAAGGATCTCGATGTACACAAATCCGCTGGACCGGATAGTATCCCTCCCATTGTTCTGAAGAGGTGTTCTTCAACGCTGGCAAAACCACTGCGTAAGCTTTTCCATCTGTCCTACTCTACTGGTCTCTTTCCGAGTGGATGGAAAACAGCAGTCCAGCCTGTCCCTAAAAAAGGCGTATCTTCTTCACCCTCTAACTATCGACCAATTGCACTTACGTCCCTTCTTTCCAAGGTCATGGAAACGCTGATTAATTTCTCAAGAAACATCCCGAGGAACGAAAGGTTCTTAATGACCGACAGCACGGCTTTCGTAGCAATAGGTCCACTGGTGATCTGATGGTATATCTCACCGAACAGTGGAACAAATCTTTACATCGTTTTGGAGAAAGTAAGATTATTGCACTTGATACTTCAAAAGCGTTTGATAGAATTTGGCACCAAGCTCTCTTATCGAAAATGCGCGCATTCGGTTTTGATGAACCTCTTCTTCGTTGGATTAGAAATTACATTTCGGACCGTTCAATTGGTCGGTTTCAAGTCTGAAATCCACAAAATAAATGCTGGTGTGCCCCAGGCCTCCGTTTTCTCTCCGACTCTCTTCCTTATTTTTATTAATGATCTTTTGTCTGAAACTTCTAATCCATTAAACTGTTTTGCTGACGATAGTACCCTCAGCTTCTCATATCCATGTCCTTCGGATGTGGAACTTGAACGGCAGCGTATGATAAGCTCATTAAATTCTGATCTCGACAGCATTGTCCAATGGGGAACTTAAAAACCGCGTAGAATTTAATGCTTCTAAAACTCAATGTTGTCTCCTGTCGTTAAAGCGAGACCCACCCACAATGCCGCTATCCATGGGCGGCACTTGCATCGAGGAAACCGAACAGCTCTCAGTTCTCGGTATGTGTGTCATAGACCACCTTTTGTGGAATGACCACATATTTGATGTCGCCAAAAACGCTGCTAAGTGTTTAGGTTTTCTCCGTAGATGCAAGAAGTTTTTTTCCCCTTATGATCTGGCTGTGATCTACAAAGCCTTTATTCGTCCAAAACTTGAGTACAATTCTCCAAAAACTCACTTGAGTTTGTTGGACAGAATTCAAAAGAGAGCTTTAAAAATGATAGGCGAAAGATCTATAATAGAAACAATTACATCTCTCGAACACCGCCTTAATGTTTCGTGTCTTTCTCTATTTTATCGCTATTAATATAATCAGTGTTCTAGTGAAATAGCCAGTTGCATTCCTCCCCTTAAAAAATTCAACCGTAATACTCGCGCTTCTAGGAATGCCCATCAGTTCACCCTCGAGCCCAACTTCGGACACTGTAATGTACAGAGATTCTTTCTTCAGTCGCACCACACGAATTTGGAATGCTTTACCTGACTCGACTTTCCCCTCCCATTTCGATGTGTAAACGTTCAAAACCAATGTGCATCGATATCTCTTTCTAAATCCTCTCCTACTTACCTAATCGCTCGTGCTGTGTTAAAAACATTTTAAGGGTAGCCATAACCCCTTTTGCACGCGTGGAATATAAACAAAAAAAATTACCGTTGTCGTTGTTTAAATCATGTCTATAAAAGTGGATTTTTGTCCTTTAAGAATATTTGACAAATAAAGTTTCATTTATCATAAAAAAAAAATCAAACAATGTTGGCGAAAGGGGTTACACGCATTGTTTTCAATATCAATATATAGATATGCAAAGAAAAGTGGAAAGATGAAACTGAAATTACAATACACGTTACAGTTATAGCTTCGATTCTATTTTGCAGTCCGGATTTGATTTAAGAAAAATAATTGATGTTTCACTTTGAAACGATTAAATCGATTAAAAGTTTGCATGTCGTCCAACTCCCTTAAATATAAGGGAAGTGAATTCAATAGTCATCGCGACTAAGGAATTCACTTGCAAAAACTACATTGCAAAAACTACAGTGACCAAAAAAAGCCGACGGAAAGATTATTTTTAATCACTTCCAATCACAATTATTTTTAGAATTCACTTCCCTTATATTTAAGGGAGATAGACGTAGACGACATGCAAACTTATCTAAGGAACTTACAATAATAATAAGGTAAACCTCCTTCTATACTTTGCATTATGATGCATAATTTTATTAAAGTAGGTATTTTTAGTTCTTTTTAATAATCACTCTTAAGTATCGGTTGTTATAATAAAAAATCCCTCTCCCCCCAAACGAAATCTAGCGTACGCTCCTGACGGTGGGTATCAAATCAGTGCTGAATATTAAGTTAATCCCGTTTTTTCGATGAAATAGAAAACTAAATGTACTTTTCTATGTATTACTGAAACTGAATAATAATAAACAATAAAGTGTAAGTATTTTTTTATTTTAATTTAATTTTCTATGATAGCTAAATTTATATTCTTTTTTTACCAAATGCTTGAATTTCACAATTTAGATAAATATTAGATATGGTGATATTCTACGTTACTAATCGTTAATATAAATAAGTAAATAATGGATTTATTGAAATTTTATTCGAAGGAAAAACTACTAACAAATAACAAAACCTTCATCCAATGTAGAAAAAAAATTACCCGACTGGATGGCACAAACTTGCTTTTGTAGCTATAACCTGTTCAACAAAAATTGTAAGTACAGGGCTTATGGGCGAGCATTTTTCAAAACACTAAAAAAGGCGATGATTCTAGAAACCAAGATGGCATCACAGATCGTCAAAGAAGAACCCGTTAATCTGATCATGAAGAAATGCACGTGGCCAAAGAGTCAAGCACGACGCAATAAGTCGAAAAATGTTGGAGGAATAAGTGGATCAAGGGCAGATAGCAGGGAGCAGGAGCGGGCAGCAGTGGATTTGGAGCAGGCAGGGAAAGTGTTCGAGGAAGCAGACAAAAACACCGAAAAATGTGCACTCATTGTGGATGGCGCAATCACAAATCTCAATTTTGTGAATATAAAACGAGCAAATGCCATTCATGTGGAAAAATTGGGCATTTAGCACCAATGTGTCAATCAAAAAATAATAAAACTGTAAATTATGTATCAGATTGTGATATCATTTCATGTCATGGTATTAATAATGATGTATTCGATCTTTCGATTTACAGCGTGGCTTCAGAATCATCTAGTGGTATATACGTATACTTCTTGGAGGTCATGTTGGATGGAATTCAGTTAAAAGTTGCTTGTGACACCAGTGCTCCTTCCACGTTGGTTCCCACTTCGATGTTCAAAAATATAGTGAAAATTCCTTAAGACCATGCCAAGTTCCATATATGTTGACTATAGTGGTAAAAGAATCCAACTTTTTGGTGAGTACGACGCTTTAATATCGTATCAAGGTAGGTACTACAAAAAAAAATAATAGTTGTTACAAATACAAAAAGTCCACCATTGCTTGGACGTTAATTTTTAAGACACTTTAATTTCGAGCTGATCCCGGTGAATTCAATCTCAGTTTATGATAATTTACCAATTGTCATCAGTCAATTAAAAAGCGAGTTTTCAGAAGTGTTCCAGGAACGACTAGGAGAATGTACAGGCGACAAAATTTCTTTGAAAGTTTTTCAAAATACAAAACCTATATTTTTTAAACCTAGGCCTCTACCGTTTGCGTGGAAAAGTAGAGTAGAAAATCAATTAAAAAAGTTAATTCAAGATGGAGTTCTTGAACAGGTAGACAATTCGGAATGGGGAACACCTTTAGTTCCAATTTTAAAACCAAACGGAGATTTAAGAATATGTGGTGACTATAAAATTACAATAAACAAATGTTTGCAAAATTTTATTCATCCTTTGCCACGAATTGATGAAATTTTTGCTTCTCTAGAAGGAGGACAATTATTTAGCTAGCTCGACTTATCTAATGCATATAACCAGTTATTACTGGATGATGAATCACAAATTTTATATACCTGGAGTACACATATAGGTTTGCTGAAAGTCAAAAGACTTCCTTATGGTATTAAAACCGCAGCAGCCCCATTTCAAAGAGTAAAAGACTGTACACATGAGAGCGACCAACGACCGACGAATGAATTAACAAATGGGATTTTAAACATTAGCAAACCTAAATTCTTTACAAAATCTAGACAAAATGGATGAAATATAATTGAGGATTATTTTAAGATACTAAAATATTCATTTTAATTGCTACAACAAGAGAATTTTAAGAAAACAATTTGTTCGTAACGAATAGCCGCAATTCGTTACGACCAATTTATTTTCTCAAATTTCTGATATTTAAAAAAATAAAAATTCAGATTTTAAAATTTTAAAATTAATCTTAAATCGAATTCTACCATTTTGACTAGATTTTGTGAAATATTATGGTTTATTAATATTTTAATTCCCATTTGTTTGTTCATTCGTGGGTCGTTGGTCGCTCTCATGTGAATGGTCCTTAATGGAGAACTTATTACATAGTATATCAAGATGTAATAGCTGTAACTGTCAAATACATGCAACAACACATTGAAACTCTTAAGTTAGTTAGAAGAAACTTTGTTCAGCTGGTCTACTAAATGTGAGTTTTTTTTAACCCAAAATAGGTTATCTAGGATTATCAATAGATTAAGATGGTTTGAGCAAAAACAATGAACGCGTTTCAAGTGTCTCGTTGGTACCGATTCCAAAAGACATTTCCGAACTAAGAGCTTTCATTGGAATGGTAAATTATTACTCCAAATTCATATTTTTTAGTACGAGCTCTTTAATACGAGCTCTTACGTAAAAATGTTCAGTACTGTTGGTCACAAGAATGCCAAAATGCATATGAATTAATAAAATCTGAGAAAACCTCTGAACAAGTGTTGGTGCACTTCAATCCAAGTTTACCTATAGTTTTAAGTACCGATGCCAGCAATTATGCTGTATAGGTAGATGGAGTTTTGTGTCGTAGAATTCAGGAAATCCTTAGGCCAATAGCTTTTGTGTCCAGAGCTTTATAGAAGAGTAAATGTAATTACAGCACCCATGAAAAGGAAGCTCTTGCCTTAATCTTTTGTGTAAAAAATTAAAACAATATCTTTTGGGTAATGAGTTTGTCCTGCGAACTGACCATAGACCTTAATAGGCATATTCGGTAAGCATAAAGGGTTACATATTATGCCTTCAGCTCGTATTCAAATATGGTCGCTCATCCTTTCAGGTTTTAATGACACTATTAAATATGTGAAAGGGTCTTTAAACAATGCCGATGGACTTTCAAGGATGCCGCAGATATCAGTGGCAAAAGATTACACAGAAAGTAATTATATAAATTGTATAGAGTCTCAAAACAATGTCGATCTCTTTTTGAATTTCAAGGACATTGCTCGAGAGACAAGACGAGACCCAATCTTGTCCAAGTAAAGTGAGACTATTCTAAAAGGCACAGTTCATATGTTAAAAGGAGATGAATTCATTCCGTATCGCAGCAAAACTTATGAACTTTCAGTAGAATATGATTGTATTCTATGGGGCTATAGATCCATTGTACCAAAAAAGTTACAAGATTTCGTTCTCAAGGCACTTCATGTTTCACATTTTGGAATGGTTAGGTAAAACTAAAATGTTAGCCCGTTTCTTATGTATGGTGGCCAGGGATAGACGGTGAAATAGAAAAGTTAATACATGGTTGCATTCCTTGTCGAGAATTGCAACAAAGCCCTAAGAAGTCCTCTTTGATACCATGGAATACTGCTAGTTCTGCAGTATGGAGCCGAGTTCATAATTCATATTGACTTTGCTGGGCCCATTAAGAATTTTTATCTGTTTGTTGTGATTGATTCTTACTCTAAATGGGTTGAAATTTTTATAACAAAAGAAATCACATCCTCCTTCACAATAACCAAAACGAGGGAATTTTTTTGTCGTTATGGTTTAATAGACGTCCTTGTAAGTGACAATGGACGGCAATTTACTTCAGAAGATTTTAAACTTTTTCACTAATTTCCAGGACATCCAGCGACGAGTGATCACGCCGAAAATTTTATTAAAACACTAAAAAAATCAATTTTAGCAAGTATCAAAGTTGACACTAATGCTTGTTTAGATACTATACTAAACAGATTTTTGAAAACACGTTTAAGTGGATTGAAGCCAAATTCAACTGGACAAAATATAGTTGAAAGTCAAAATAATAAATTCTCAAATTTCAAAGGGAAACGCAATGCTGTGTTTTCAACAGCGCAATGCGTTATGATAAGAGATTATAAAAACCCTAACAAACCTTGCTAGACTCAAGCTACTATAAAAAAAACAACTTGGTCCTCGATCGTAAGAAATGAACCAAAATCAAGACATTGGAACCGGTGTCCAAGGAGAACTGCGTGATGTCGAAAACAATAATTCGGATACGGTAGAATGCAGTATTATCATTCCTACGTTAAATCAGACTCCAGAAGCCGCCCCTGGTAGAGCTTTGAGACCACACCAAGAAGGACTATCATATAAAGAATTGATTAAATAAAATAGTATATATCGAGCCCTAACCGCCAATTTATCGTAAGCGACAAAATGTAAATTTTACAGGAAACACATTTTTTTGTTTTTCTCCCAAATTGCAAAACGGAACGAGTTGATTTTCAGTATTTCGTTATATTTTTGCAAATGGAATAAAGGCAATATAAACTAAATACTGCTATTGCCAAATTTATGTTGCTTTTGACGTTTTTGGCGTTTACGATACTTTTGGTGTTGACTACTTACTAGCTCATGATTAAGTTTTGGCGTTTACGATAAAAGAAATCACATCCTCCTTCACAATAACCAAAATGATGGAACTTTTTTGTCGTTATGGTTTAATAGACGTCCTTGTAAGTGACAATGGACGGCAATTTACTTCAGAAGATTTTAAACTTTTTCTAAAAAAAAATAGCATAAGGCACATTCTTACTGCTCCAGGACATCCAGCGACGAGTGGTCACGCAGAAAATTTTATTAAAACACTAAAAAAATCAATTTTAGCAAGTATCAAAGTTGACACTAATGCCTGTTTAGATACTATCCTAAACAGATTTTTGAAAACACGTTTAAGTGGATTGAAGCCAAATTCAACTGGACAAAATATAGTTGAAAGTCAAAATAATAAATTCTCAAATTTCAAAGGGAAACGCAATGCTGTGTTTTCAACAGCGCAATGCGTTATGATAAGAGATTATAAAAACCCTAACAAACCTTGCTAGACTCAAGCTACTATAAAAAAAACAACTTGGTCCTCGATCGTAAGAAATGAACCAAAATCAAGACATTGGAACCGGTGTCCAAGGAGAACTGCGTGATGTCGAAAACAATAATTCGGATACGGTAGAATGCAGTATTATCATTCCTACGTTAAATCAGACTCCAGAAGCCGCCCCTGGTAGAGCTTTGAGACCACACCAAGAAGGACTATCATATAAAGAATTGATTAAATAAAATAATATATATCGAGCCCTAACCGCCAATTTATCGTAAGCGACAAAATGTAAATTTTACAGGAAACACATTTTTTTGTTTTTCTCCCAAATTGCAAAACGGAACGAGTTGATTTTCAGTATTTCGTTATATTTTTGCAAATGGAATAAAGGCAATATAAACTAAATACTGCTATTGCCAAATTTATGTTGCTTTTGACGTTTTTGGCGTTTACGATACTTTTGGTGTTGACTACTTACTAGCTCATGATTAAGTTTTGGCGTTTACGATAAAAGAAATCACATCCTCCTTCACAATAACCAAAATGATGGAACTTTTTTGTCGTTATGGTTTAATAGACGTCCTTGTAAGTGACAATGGACGGCAATTTACTTCAGAAGATTTTAAACTTTTTCTAAAAAAAAATAGCATAAGGCACATTCTTACTGCTCCAGGACATCCAGCGACGAGTGGTCACGCAGAAAATTTTATTAAAACACTAAAAAAATCAATTTTAGCAAGTATCAAAGTTGACACTAATGCCTGTTTAGATACTATCCTAAACAGATTTTTGAAAACACGTTTAAGTGGATTGAAGCCAAATTCAACTGGACAAAATATAGTTGAAAGTCAAAATAATAAATTCTCAAATTTCAAAGGGAAACGCAATGCTGTGTTTTCAACAGCGCAATGCGTTATGATAAGAGATTATAAAAACCCTAACATACCTTGCTAGACTCAAGCTACTATAAAAAAAACAACTTGGTCCTCGATCGTAAGAAAAGACATGAACCAAAATCAAGACATTGGAACCGGTGTCCAAGGAGAACTGCGTGATGTCGAAAACAATAATTCGGATACGGTAGAATGCAGTATTATCATTCCTACGTTAAATCAGACTCCAGAAGCCGCCCCTGGTAGAGCTTTGAGACCACACCAAGAAGGACTATCATATAAAGAATTGATTAAATAAAATAATATATATCGAGCCCTAACCGCCAATTTATCGTAAGCGACAAAATGTAAATTTTACAGGAAACACATTTTTTTGTTTTTCTCCCAAATTGCAAAACGGAACGAGTTGATTTTCAGTATTTCGTTATATTTTTGCAAATGGAATAAAGGCAATATAAACTAAATACTGCTATTGCCAAATTTATGTTGCTTTTGACGTTTTTGGCGTTTACGATACTTTTGGTGTTCACTACTTACTAGCTCATGATTAAGTTTTGGCGTTTACGATAAATTTAAAAAATAGGAAAAAAATCTTATTTTTATGAAAAAAAAAATTTCTACAATTTTAGTCAAATTTAAGTTTCCAAAATACAGCTTTTCGAAATTTAGCAATCAAAAATGTATATAGTAACAAGTAGTAAACACAGTATAATCAAAAAACATGATGTTTAGTTGGGTCAAATCTCCCATAAGATATTACTTAAAATAAAAAAATAACTAATAAGGAACAAAAATAATATATGTACATACATAATGTAATATGGTTTTATTCTTTTTCTTAAAGCACGAGATTGATTTTTAATTTTTTTTTGATACGATCAATAACTTCCTCTACGTCTAGTGATAGTGACACATCTTTGGGGACATATGCATAAGTGCTAAGGCTGTCTACCATTGAAGACCTTAACCAGTTTTTTAATCGACTTAACTAAGAGAAGGAACTTCTGCTGTAGTTACATAGTCCTTAGGGAGTATATTTAGCTTAGCAAGTATATTTGAAAATTGTTTGATGTTAGAAAACCTTTCTTGGTCGTATTTTGCCATTATCTCCCTAATTGTTTTTGTGTGGAACTATTAATGCACTCTTTGCCATTATACCATTCATAGTCTGTATTCACCTTCATTTAACTTGATGTGTTGTCTATAAATCACAGATATCTTTCAAATAAATTTGATAGGTAACGTCTTTATAGATATGGAAAGAACAATTATTTTATTTACATATATGAATATAGAGCAGGTATTAAGCTCAAAAAGTCACTTAAAAGTGCCAACAACGCCTTCTTCCGGAGGATTAAATACATATTCAAGTCTTCGGATTTTTCAAAGCCTTTTCGATCCATCACTATCTTAGCTATTCGTACATGGAACTCAAACTATAATGGCTTGAATAAACATTAGACGAAGTACCTATAATTTGAAATTCATTCCAAGCATAACCCTAGTGCCATAAAAACACTTTTTTCGGAACAAAAAAATAAAAAGTCAAAATATTTGAGGTTTTCGGAAATTTTTGAATGTATCAAAGTTTCAGGGACTTGAGAACATGTTGCTTCATCACGTAACAAATAATATTGCAGACAGAAATACCCAAAATATGAATTTAAACGTTTTTGGCCAAAAAAAACCGAAATTTAATATCAAAGACATTGATTTTACAATTCAATAAAATTATTTTTTACTTTGACTCTGCCTCTTGCCTGGGCGCGGGAATGAAGCTCAAATGGAAACATTTGCAATTCAATAAAATTATTATTCACTTTGACTGTGCCTCTTGGCAGAAACATTTGCAAGGATAGGAACTCTAAAGAATACCGAGATGAATACACACCAAAGGTCAAAAAACCCCAGACGGATGACCATAAGTGCTCTAGCTTTAATTAATTTAACACAACTCACAAACAAAAACAAAACTCGAATCTCACAGGGGGGATAATGACTTTTGACCTTTGAACACCCCCCCCCCCCTTTGGATCCGCCATTTATGTAAACAGATAAAAAAGCACCATCACTTTGGTTAACAATAAAGCAAAGTTGATTAAATAGCAAAAACAATCTATTGCATTTGCGATATTTAGCTGTTAACAGAAAATGTAAGTGTCGTTTACGATAAATTTTCTTTTCTCTGTAACTTTTTTTATTGGAAAACTTACGATGTCGATAGATGCATAATAGTATTACCATAAGATGTTTTCAGTGGAGTGAATAAATAAAATTCAATTAAAAAGTACAAGTTGCATAATTAACTTGATTTTGTTAAAAATGTCGCCTACGATAAAATGGCGGTTAGGGCTCGATATAGATTATTGTACAAAGTAGTAGAGATAAGTTTTTGAATTATGAATTACAATCCAATGAATTATCTTTTTCGTTTATGGATAGTCGTAATATATTTAAACAAATTGTCATCAGATAATTTCATAATTATAAATTATTCACTATATTGTGTAATTATCTTAAATATTTATCTTATGGAAGGACATTTAGAGTACTGCCTTATTGGCATCACTTATATTATCTAAGAACATGAAGATAAAGAAGAATATTTAATGAAATGAAATAAAATGACACTCGTTAGGGATTGGCCAAACTGCTAGTTATCGGTAACTGTTACTAACTGTTATTGCTACTTCCCAATACCTGTTACTGCAATAACAGTTAAGAAATCAAAATTCTCCTGGAAACTTGAAAGATCGAGACATTTTTTTTTATCTAATTTATGATTTTTCTCAACTGTGCTTTCGCTTATCAGTGATTTCAGTTGTTGTTTATTACTAATTTATCTTGTCTTAGATTCTTCTTCTTATTATTTCAGAGTCATCACGTTAAGTCAACAAGAAATTCTAGTTTGCAGAGTTTTCACATAAATTCTACAAAAGTTCCAATACTGATTTTGCTTAGAAGTGATTTCAGAGTCATCGTTAAAATTTAACAAAAAGTTGTTTTTTATTACTGATTTTGCTTAACTGCTATTTTGTTTATTAGTTATTGCAGAGTTTTCACGTTATTTCAACAAAAGTTTCAATCCTGATTTAGCTTTGCAGTGATTTCGCTTACAAGTGAGAGTTAACGTGTAAATACAACAAAAAATTGTTGTTTATTTATTGTTTCCATGCAGCGAAAATAATTAACACAGGTTCTTATGGGAGCAGATTCACTCAAGAGCTGCATGCAGCGCAGCGCTGCACGATGTCTCTATTTTTTTTTTTTTTTTTTATATTAAGCGCGTGCAAAAGGGGTTGTGACTACCCTTAAGATGATATACACAGCACGAGCGATAAGGTAGATTGGAGGGGATTTAAAAGGAGATACCGATGCACATTGGTTTTGAACGTCTGTAGATCACAATGGGAGGGGAAAATTGAGCTGGGTAGAGCATTCCACATTCGAGTAGTGCGACTAAAGAAAGAATCTCTGTACTTAAAAGTACGTCCGAAATTGGGCTCAAGGGTAAACTGATGGGCATTCCTAGAAGCGCGAGTATTACGGTTGAATTGTTTAAGGGGAGGAATGCAACTGGCTATTTCACTAGAGCATTGTTTATGGAAATAACGGTAAAATAACGAAAGACATGAAACATTTCGACGGTGCTCAAGAGATGAGAATGTTTCCGTTATAGTTCTTTCACCTATCATTTTAAGAGCTCTCTTTTCAATTCTATCCAATAAACTCAAGTGGGTTATTGGAGCACCTGCCCAAATGTGAGAGTTATACTCAAGTTTTGGACGAATAAAGGCTTTGTAGATCACAGCCAGATCAGAAGGGGAGAAAAATTTCTTGCATCGACGGAGAAAACCTAAAGACTTAGCAGCATTTTTGGCGTTGTTGAATATGTGGTCGTTCCATAAAAGGTGGTCTGTGACACACATACCGAGGACTGAAAGCTTTTCGGTTTCCTCAATGCAAGTGCCACTCATGGATAGTGGCATAGGGGGTGGGTTTCGTTTTAACGACAGTAGACAGCATTGAGTTTTTGAAGCATTAAATTCTACACGATTTTTTATTCCCCATTGGACAATGCTGTCGAGATCAGAATTTAATGAGCTTATCATACGCTGCCGTTCAAGTTCCACACCCGAAGGACATGGATGTGAATCTAAGAACGAATATGAAAAGCTGAGGGTACTATCGTCAGCAAACCAATTTAATGGATTAGAAGTTTCAGATAAAAGATCGTTTATGAATATAAGGAAGAGAGTTGGAGACAAAACGGAGCCCTGGGGCACACCAGCATTTACTTTGTGAATTTCAGACTTGAAACCATCCAATACAACTTGTATTGAACGGTCCGAAAGGTAATTTCTAATCCAACGAAGAAGAGATTCATCGATACCAAATGCACGCATTTTCGATAAGAGAGCTTGCTGCCAAACTCTATCAAATGCTTTAGAAATATCAAGCGCAATAATCTTACTTTCTCCAAAACGATGAAAAGATTTGTGCCACTGTTCGGTGAGATATACCATCAGATCACCAGTGGACCTATTGCTACGAAAGCCGTACTGCCGGTCATTAAGAAGCTTTCGTTCTTCGAGATATTTCTTTAGCTGAAAATTAGTCAGCGTTTCCATGACCTTGGAAAGAAGGGTCGTAAGCGCAATTGGCCGATAGTTGGAGGGGGAAGAAGACACGCCTTTTTTAGGGACAGGCTGGACAAATGCTGTTTTTCATCCACTCGGAAAGAGACCAGTAGAGTAGGACAGATGGAAAAGCTTACGCAGTGGTTTTGCCAGCGTTGAAGAACACCTCTTCAGAACAATGGGAGAGATACTATCCGGGCCAGCGGATTTGTGTATATCGAGATCTTTCAGAACTCTGGCAACTGCACGAGTGCGGAAGAAGATTTGTCCCATAGAATCATTTGCGCTCTCAAGTACAGGAGGAGTCATAACACTTTCTGGCAGCGACGAATCAACAGCAAACTGTGCTGCAAGCAAATTGGCTTTATCGATTGAGCTGACAAAAGGAGTATCGTTGAAGACGAGCGTTGGAACCGGGGACGAGGTGGTGTTTCGTATGTTTTTTACAAATGACCAAAAATTTTTACTTCCTTTGGGACATTGTAGAATTTTTTGCCGTAATTTTTGATCATGTAAAAATTTGGTTCGTCGAATATGAACGTTACAGGTCTTTCTAGCTTGTTGAAACTTTTTCCGGTTTTCCTCAGTAGGGTTGGCTTTATAACTTCGGAAGCTTACTTCTCTAACACTAATAACCTCTTTACAGCTCGAATCAAACCATGAGTTTTCTTTGGGTTTGATAGGTTTCACCCTATTCGGGATAAAATTTCTCATTCCACAAAGAATTAAGTTTGTAATCATATCTGCACTGGAATCTACGTCACTATCGAGGAAGGATAGTGACCAGTTAAAGTTCCTGAAGAAAACATTGAGACCGTCCCAGTTGGCTTTCTCATACTGCCAAACGGTTCTCTTGAAAGTTTTTTCTTTAACTGTGTTTTGGTGACACGAGAAATTCGCAGATATGACACAATGGTCTGATGTGCCTAGAGGCGATAATACACTTATAGTGTATTTATCAGGGTCAGAGGTAAGAAACAAATCTAGAGTGTTGGCGGATTGACCTGCAACGTCAGGAATCCGAGTCGGCTCGTCGACCAGCTGAGTTAGGTTGTTTATCTCAGCAAAATTCTCGACATACCTTCCTTCGGGTGTTGTCTGACCCGAATAGCGTAGCCACGAAGAATTATGTACATTGAAATCGCCCGTAACAACGATTTCACTGTGCGGAAAATGGGAAATAATTCTCTGGATGGAGTCGGATAGTCCATCGAATACGTTGGAAGTCGAATTACTATCCAGACTAGGACTACGATAAATAAAACAAGTATGGATGATGCACTTATGGATGGTGAATTTAAACCACATGAAATTAAAGTTCGTATTCAAACATGAACCATATTGTGGTTGAAGCTGATAAGCTACATCACTGCGAACATACACGGCGAGACCATGATGTGGAAAAAATAGAGGCACTAAGCTATAACCATGTAGGCTGAATTCCGAGTGATCGGTATTTTCCCCTACCTGGGTTTCACTTAGTGCCAAAACAGCTGGCCTGTTTTTCACAGTATGGACATATGCAGCACAAAAATTCTGCCTCAGTCCCCGAATGTTGCTGTAGTCAACCCTAAATTCACCCACCATTACAATAAACAGACATAAAAAACCAAATCAGACAGTTATCTATGCTGATATCAAGTTTGGGCCCCAAATGACTTCACAGTACAATACTACTAGTGTTATGCCTAAAAAAGCAGTGTACTGATCCGCCCCTGGATACACAAAATCAATAACAGCAATTTATCTGATATGCTTCGGCGTAGTCCATCATAAGAATTGCATGTAATGATACATACATATACTACATATAATAACTAAGCCAAAGCACTGTGAGTGAAGTGGAAAGGAGAGATTAGGAAATACCGCTGTGCTATGAATGTTTGTGGTTTGAGCATCATAATCTTCGCTACACGGGTGCACTTTTGTTGTTGTTTTTATGCACTGGCACTTGCACTTTTTTTTTTATTTGTAACTTGTTTAATTATGAATGTAGGCTATTGATTCTATTGATTTGCGCGGCGCGATTTGTGTAGGTTTTGTATTTCTAATTTTTTTCTAAATTTGCTGTGCAGCATCATTGCAGCCACAACAGCAAAGAAAAAAATCTAAAATAATTGGTATTTGGCATTACTCATATTGACATCACCTGCCATTCATTCAAAATATTGTTTGTGTTGACGATTTTTTTTTTAAGAATCCATGAAAAGAAGAAAACCTCGTTCCAACACTATTGTCTCACATCGGCAACACTGTGCTTTCATGTATTTGTTTGAAATAACCATTTTATATATACTTATATATAGTTATACCTATAACATATTAAAATTTAAGATTTTTCCAACTACCCATTAAAAATATAAAAATCAGAAACTTTGAAAAATTGACCAACAAAAATGTATGTTTTTCAAAAATCATTTTCGACACGAAAAAAAATCCTATCGAAAATTCCTTAAACATGAATAAATGCTTTATTCATCTTCTACAAAAATATGGAAAAATAAAAAAAATAAAAAATCTACACCCATGCAACTACTTAGCACTTTACGAATTGACTATTTTTGAATTTTCATCATTAAAACATCTAAAACTCGTTTTGCCGTCGGTAGTTGGCATTAGGGATATGGTTTTGCCGTCGGCAAAACGTATATGAGTTTTTTTTGTTTTGTTGATCTTTTTTTGATCTTGTTGCATGTTGCGTTGCAACACTATTAAATTTAAGAATTAAAAAAAATCCATTTTTTAGTGCACTCCTACATAAAATTATTATTATTATAAAATTATAAATTTTAGTACCTATATAATTTTAATACTTATAAATTAAGCTGTAGCGTCATTGGGAAAAGTAATTGTTATTTATAAGTAGTTGCTATACATGTATGTATATAATAGGTACCTATAACATTGTCAACTGATATTTTTACCTTCCCATTGGAAGTTATTGTAATTGGTGCGATTTGTTGAACTATTTAAAATACTTAACAAATGTTTTTTAACTCACATATTTTGAAAAAAAAAAAACATTATATCGATTTCAAATTCTTACCAAAATTGTATACCTATACCATCTAAGTGTTGTGTAATTTTGAGATTTTTAAAACCACCCTCTAAAAAGCTAAAAATCAAAATGTTTTAATTCGAAAAATGTTTAACATCAGAATCGAAATTTTGCATATGATTCCTATAATTTTTAAGCTATTTACAAACAAATTTTACTATTATAAATATAGCTAAAGTACAAAATATAGGCAATGTAACATTTTGCCCTGTATCTCTATATCTATACCTACCTTTATACTGATTATCCAAAAACCCAAAGTTATTACACTATATAATATATAATTATGTAATATAGGTATACTCTACCACCCACCACTTAGGTAAATATGTATGTATAATATGGTTTTCAAGTGCACCAATGGGAAGTTGCTAGTGTGGGTCGACCCCAGACTCATTTTTCAAAAATATTTTTTTTACCCAAAAAAAAGCTTTTTATTGAAAAAAAAATTGAGTTTGTTGAATTGAGTTTCAAAATGTTTCTAGGTACCTATTTACGTAGGTAACTACTTACCTTCAATTGAAAATAATTTTGTTTATTTTTTTAATACATACCTACCTACCTTTCGACCTTACCTATTTTAATTGATAATACCTATGTAGGTACATACATTAAAATAACCTAACGTACCTACCTACTTAGGTATATCAAGTTTTAATTTACCTACCTACATACCTCAATTCAAAATATTTAGGTACCTATGTACCTACCATAACTACCTATTTTCATGCTTTTTTTTGCAAAAAAAATTAATTTCTTTAAATACCTACCCAGTATAGCTACCTACTAATTTATAAAAATGTACATACATATCTACCTACATGATACAATATGGTACCAATGGCCAATATATTAACCTCGCAAAATCGTGCAAAAAAACCATATACCCATAGCCATCAAAAGAAAGCAACAAAAACTCATTGAAAAAAACTGGAAGAACATAACCCAAGAATAAGCCCATAGGAAAACATATATTTTCATTTTCTCATTTTCTTCCCTTATTGCATTGTATATATAAGAGTATATATACAATGAAATAACTATGCATCATGAATTTCAGAAACTATGCACTTGTGTTTCGTGTGCAGCTCTGCATGCATAGATGCGTGCATCTGTTTAAGCCTTAACTAAGCCTTTACTGATTTAACTTAGCTGCGATTCTGCTCATTAGTTATTGCAGAGCTTTCGCGAAATCTATAAAAAAGTTTCAATACTGATTTTACTTAACTGTGATTTCGCTAATTAGTGATTTTAGATTCATTACGTAAAATGAACAAAAAGTTGTTGGTTACTCATTTAGCTTAACTGCGATTCTGCTTATTAGTTATTGCAAAGTTATCGCGTAAATGCACCAAAAATTTAAATATGTATAGGCTTTGCTTAGCACTGATTTCGCTTATTAGTGATTTCAGAGTCATCGTGTAAAATCAACAAAAAGTTGTTCTTTATTACTGATTTTGCTTAACTGTTATTTTGCTTATTAGTTATTGCCGAGTTTTCGCGTTAATTTACCAAAAATTTCAATACTGATTTAGCTTAGTAGTGATTTCGCTTATAAGTTGTTGTTCTTTATTACTGATTTAGCTTAACTGCGACTATGCTTATTAGTTATTCCAGAGAGAAATTCACCAAAAAATTCAATACTGGTTTAGCTTTAAGGTTAGACCACACACAACTGCAGCGGAACTACACTTCACAACGCGGCAAAACATTATTTGTATGAAATTGTATGAGCTATATCGCACTAAGCGGCAACTGAACTTCATAAAATTTTATACAAATTTCGTTTATTAGTGATTCCAGAGTCATCGTGACGCCATAATAAAATGACGCCGGGCGTCAGCGTCAAAAATAAAATGACGGCCGAGCGTCAAAAAAAATTGACGACCGGGCGTCAAAAAAAAAAAATGACGCCCGAGCGTCAAAAATAAAATAACGCCCGGGCGTCAAAAATAAAATGACGCCCGGGCTTCAAAAATTAAACGCAAACAAAATTTAAGCCCGGTCGTCAAAAATAAAATGAGGCCCTGGCGTCAAAAATTAAATGACGCCCGGGCGTCGAAAATAAATTGACGCCCGGCATCAAAAATAAATTGACGCCCGGGCGATAAAAATAAAATGACGCCCGGGTGGCAAAAAAATATAACGCCCGGGCGTCAAAAATTAAACGCCAGAAAATTTAAGCCCGGTCGTCAAAAATAAAATGACGCGCTGGCGTCAAAAATAAAATGAGGCCCGGCGTCAAAAATTAAATGACGCCTGGCTGTCAAAAATAAAATGACGCCCTGGCGTCAAAAATACATTGACAAACCGGGCGTCGAAAACAAAATGTCGCGCGGGTGTCAAAAATAAAATGACGCCCTGGCGTCAAAAATAAATTGACACCCGGGCATCAAAAATAAAAAGATGCCCGGGCGTCAAAAAAAAAATGACGCCCTGGCGCCAAAAATAATGACGCCCGGGTGTCAAAACTAAATTGACGCCCGGGTCAAAAATAAAATAACGCCCGGGTCAAAAATAAATTGACGCCTGGGCTTCAAAATTAAAATGACGCTCGGGCGTCAAAAATAAAATGACGCTTGGTGGTCAAAAATAAAATGACGCCCTGGCGTCAAAAATACATTGACAAACCGGGCGTCGAAAATAAAATGTCGCGCGGGCGTCAAAAATAAAATGACGCCCTGGCGTCAAAAATACATTGACAAACTGGGCGCTGAAGATAAAATGTCGCCCGGGCGTCAAAAATAAATTGACACCCGGGCGTCAAAAAAAAAATGATGCCCTGGCCCCAAAAATAATGACGCCCGGGTGTCAAAACTAAGTTGACGCCCGGGCGTCAAAAATAAAATGACGCCCGGGTCAAAAATAAAATAACGCCCGGGTCAAAAATATATTGACGCCTGGGCTTCAAAATTGAAATGACGCTCGGGCGTCAAAAATAAAATGACGCCTGGGCTTCAAAATTAAAATGACGCTCGAGCGTCAAAAAAAATTGACGCCCAGGCGTCAAAAATAAATTGACGCCCAGGCGTCAAAAATAAATTGACGCCCGGGCGTCAAAAATAAAATGACGCCCGGGTCAAAAATAAAATAACGCCTGGGTCAAAAATAAATTGACGCCTGGGCTTCAAAATTAAAATGACGCTCGGGCGTCAAAAAAAATGACGCCCAGGCGTAAAAAATAAATTGATGCCCGGGCGTCAAAAATAAAATGACGCTCGGGCTTCAAAAATAAAATGTAAAAAATAAAATGACGGGCGACAAATATAAATTGACGCCCGGGCTTCAAAAATAAAATGACGCCCGCTCGTCAAAAATAAAATGACGCCCAGGCGTCAAAACAAAATGACGCCCTGGCGTCAATAATAAATTTACGCCCGGGCTTCAAAAATAAAATCAAGCTCGGGCGTCAAAGAAAATTGACGCCCGGGCGTCAAAAATAAAATGACGCCCGGGCGCCAGAAATTAAATGACGCCCGGACGTCAAAAGTGAATTGACGCCCGGGTGTCAAAAATAAAATGACGCCCGGGTGTCAAAAATAAATTGACGCCCGGGTGTCAAAAATAAATTGACGCCCGGGCTTCAAAAGTAAAATGACGCCCGGGCGTCAAAAATAAAATGACGCCCGGGCGCCAAAAATAAACTGACGCCCGGGTGTCAAAAATAATTTGATGCCCGGGCGTCAAAAATAAAATGACGCCTGGGCGTTTTTTTGCATGGGAAAAATGAGAGTTTTGGGGATTTCGGGTGACATTTGGAACCTTCTGTTACCGATTTCTCAAGCCATAGACTGTCAAATTAAATTGAAAGATTGCTAAGGGGCCAGTTACAGCTATCATTGAAAACCATCATTGAAAAAGTTAGCAGTTGATTTTGAGACCCTTCGAAAGTTTAATCATTTAATATTTTAATGCAGAAATATAGCTTACGACTTCAAAATTATTTTTCCTCCAAAAAAAATTCATTTTGACCCATATTTTCAATGATAGCTATAACTGGCCCCTAAGGAGATGATGCATTGAAAAACGTTAAGATATTTGAATTTTTTGAGATTAAATTTTTTGCGCGCGGGAAAATCTGTCAACGTATGAACTGTCAAATTCCTATAAGGGATGGCTACGATGATGATGGATTAAAAAACCTCAAAAAAATCAATTTTTTTTTTTTAATTATTAAAAAAATAAATCGAAATTTTTGAATTAGATGAAAATCAATCCATGTTACTTTGACGCAAAGAAAAGTCTGTAAATGCATCTGTCAAACGCTTTGGCAGTATTATGCGTTGACCATATCACAAGACTTGATGCAGAATTCGGCGTTATTTTTTGTAAAGTAAGAAAAAATCGAAGTCCGATGACAAAGCAAATTCAATAATAATGTGTATTCAGAATCCTAGATAGGCTATCCTAGTAAAAGCTGAACGTGACCGCAGATACTTGAAAGCAACTTGCTTACAGGTTGCTTGCCGCCTACGTCACAGCATATTCACGTATACGAACTTGACAGTCAATCTATGTAGCCAACTCGCTTGCCAGTACTGGCTCGTGTAGCCTCAGGGTTAGCTGCGATTATGCTAAGGTAGCGAGTTATTTTGTAAATTCAACAAAATTTTTAATAGTGATTTAGCTTAACAGTGATTTCGCTTATTGGTGATTTCAGAGTCAACGTGTAAATTCAACAAAAAGTTGTTGTTTATAACTAATTTTGCTTAACGGTGATTTTGCTCATTAGTTATCGCCGAGTTTTCGCGTAAATTCACCAAAAATTTCAATACTGAATTTGCTTAGCAGTGATTTCGCTTATAAGTGATTTTAGATTCATCGTGTAAATTCAACAAAAAAATAGTTGTTTATTGTTGTTTCACCAAAAATTTCAATACTGATTTATTTCAGAGTCATCGTGTAAATTCAACAAAAAGTTGTTCTTTATAACTGATTTAGCTTAAATGCGACTTGGCTTATTAGTTATTGCCGAGTTATCTCGTAAATTCACCAAAAATTTCAAAAATAAACAACA
Source organism: Melangyna quadrimaculata (assembly GCA_949320155.1). NCBI lineage: Eukaryota > Metazoa > Arthropoda > Insecta > Diptera > Syrphidae > Melangyna > Melangyna quadrimaculata. The sequence goes on from OX439486.1 coordinate 19,768,356, forward strand.
ATTTTTTGTTTAATTTACACAATGACTCTGGAGTCATTAATAAGCGAAATTACTGTTAAGCTAAATCAGTATTGAAATGTTTGGTGAATTGACGCGATAACTCTGCAATAACTAATAAGCATAATCGCAGTTAAGCTAAATAGTCATAAGGAACAACTTTTTGTTGAATTTACACGATGACTCTGAAATCACTTATAAGGAAAATCACTACAGTGCTGAAATTTTTGGTAAATTTACGCGATAACTCTAGAAAAACTAATAAGCAGAATCGCATTTAAGCTAAGTCAGTAATAAAGAACAACTTTTTGGTGAATTTACACGATGAATCTGGATCACTAATAAGCGAAATCACTGTTAAGCTAAATCTGTATTGAAGTTTTTGGTGAATTTACGCGATAACTCTGCAATAACTGATAAGCATAGTCGCAGTTTAGCTAAATCAGTAATAAAGAACTACTTTTTGACCGCTTTCACACAAGGAATGTGAATTGCCAGAAGCCAGCTAGTTTGTCGGCGAGAAGGGCGAGAGGGGAGAATTTTTTTCATTTTCACTTAACAGATGTTTTCCTAAGTATGAGATCCTTAATTCTTTCAGCACTGGGCATATACCCACAAAATTACAGATATCATCTCCAACGCGCAGATTACACAATATAATATAGGTAGGTAAATCTTTACGATGTGGTTGGAAGTTAAAATAGATGAGCTTACCTCTTTTAATTTTGTAGATATTTGCGCAGTAGGTACTATACTTATAGCGTCATAGTCATAATTGTTGTCCAAAAGGCAGTGATCCAGCTTCCATAATTTGATCGATGACTCGATTTCCGCTTTGAACTGGCAATCTTTCAACCAGAGGTCATCCAGACATTAAACAAGCTCGTATAACTATTTTTTTCCAGGATTCCAAAATTTCGTTTGCGAGATACTTATTCATGACAGTTGATACTCTTGGGGGATTTGTCAATTCCTCGCAAGAGGCACTAGCCCTGACAAAAAACTTTTTAGTTTTTAGGTGGATGAGGCTGGGAAGCGAACCCGGACCTTCAGCGTGACAGTGTAACGCACTAACCATTACGCTACGGGCTACTACAATGATCATTTCATGACTCTTTTTAAAAATATTTTCCAAGCACTTCAGATTAATTATTGTATCATTGTTTTTTTCAATTTCATCTTGTAATACCATACCACGTTGAGGGCTTCTTTATATTTTTAAATCAGTGACGGTACCTGTTGTGCTAATTCAATTTTGTGTTACGGGATGGAATACTACATGAAACGTTAGTTTATTATTAACACAAATCAGATGAGTACATATCAACATAATTTGAGTGACAATTCATAGCGAATAATATTATTTGAGTGTAATTATTGAACAGTACAAAGTGTCACTGAGATACAGGAGATTCCCCTCATCTAATAAGGAACAAATCGTGAAGGCGGTATTCGGTCTAGTGCAGATCTTCGAGGGGTCACAGCGATTTGTTCTTGAACTGTAACGTCTCCTTCAGTTTCTGCTGTGGATGATGATACAGGATCTGGAGTAACTATGTTCATGGTAATTGGGCTATTGGGACTCTCCGTCACTATTGAGTTGCTAAAATAATCATTTGGCTCTTGTAATCTTGTAAATTACCAGGAACAGGAGATCTATCAATAGTATAATCTTTCAAATTAGGATATAAGATTAAATTACCTTGGTCAGAATTTCCAACCATAGCACCAGTATTCTTTTCTCCTCTTTGGTGGCGGAGTTGGTTTTGGTTTCTACGGCAGAAAGATTCTCCGACTTTGACCAAATAAATTTTCCTTCCCATGCATTTTTGAACAACTCATTTTGTCCACTTGTGGCTTCTTGAATACGGCGTAAAAACACAGGTTGTTGCTCGTGCAACTTCGTTGATGATGTGTTCTCATCAATTGGTTTTGATGCTGAAAGAATGGTCCGATGTATTCTGCCATGCAACTTCTCTGCCGGCGATATTCCATATTCATTGGGAGTGGAACGATAAGTTGATAGAAAAACTTGAAGTGCATCATCCTTCTGGTCGGTATCCATCAACAATTTGGAAAGCGCTGTTTTGAATGTTTGAAGCGTGTGTTCATCAGCAACGTTGGATTCCGGGTTGAATGGTGCCGACATTATATGATGTATTGTATCGGCCTTGCAATAGTTTTGGAATTCCATTGACATAAATTGAGTGCCATTATCGGATAACAATGTTTTTGGTAGCCCTTCAATGGAAAAGATGGCCCTCAGTGCTTGCATAGTTGCAGAAGATGTAGTGGAAGACATTTTTACCACATAGGGGAACTTAGAGTAAGAATCAACCACTATGATCCACATGCTCTTTTGATAGGGACCGGCATAATCCACATGGGTTTCTCTCATGCATACTTCGACTCAGGCCACTTTGAGTATTGTCTTACAACTCGACTCACATTCAGCTAACAAGCGTCACACTTCTCCACCTTCTTCTGAATGTCTTTGTCAATGCTAGGCCACCAACAACACCTCCGCGCCATCTGCTTCATCCGTGTCATTCCACAATGCCCTTGATGAAGCATTTCCAAGACCTTTTTTTGAAGATGCGCTGGAACAACGACTCTTGTAAAGCTGTCAGTCTGAAAAAGAAGAACTTTAGAGTACCCACACACATCTCCCGGCCTTTGTTTTTAATTAGTGGAGACTCTAGTAGCGTCACACGAAGAGTTTCTCATGCCATTATGAGTTTCTTGGTTAACCTCAAATATAACAAAAATCGGTTATTTTCATGTTTAGACTGGAATATCTGAAATCAGTGTATCTAAAGCTTTCGGAAAAATAAACTTTAGTAACAAATTTGATTTTGTAATCATGTGTAATTAATGAGTCATTAATCTTGCTTAAAAACAATGGTGCAAAATTTTAAACAGCCTATTATTAAGGGTTTAGTATGATACTACTTATCATTTTTCTAATTCTTTAACAGATTACTAAATTTTTATATTATAATTGACCAATTTCCTTCATAAACTTGTCGACGTGTTCAGTTGACACGTCGACAAAAGTGAAAGCTCGTACAAAAAAATCTCAAACATCCCTGATTTATAAACGTGAAAGTGTCATATGGATTTAGAACGATACTAGACCGCTTTCACACAAGGATACTGAGTTTCCAGAAATTAACTAGTTTGTTGGCGAGAAGGGTGTGAGGGGAGATTTTTTCCTTCCTCGTACGCCCTTCTCTTCAACAAACTAAAAATTGCTGGCAACTCAGTTTCATTGTGTGAAAGGGGACCTAAACACATTAAATAGCCGTTTGATGATTTAAACTATACTTAAATGTTAGGAAATAGTATACGATGCTAAATTCGTTTAAAATTAGTAAAATACAATTTTTAACTTAGTATCATACAAAAAACGATTTAACATCGTACTAAATCGACTAAAGTTTTGCACCAATGTTTTTTAAGAAGCCTAACTTGATGATAGCTAGTTAAATTCATGAATTAAGATTAAGAATTGAAATACAAACATTTTAATGTAGTTTGTCTCATAGCAGTGCAACTGCAGAAAGGTGCTTTTCGAGCCTCAACTATATTAAAGACGATCTCTTCTGTAGATGCAATAATGCAATCAAAAGCATTATTGAAGAATGTCGAAGGCGTTTTAACCTACTTGCGTCATTAGTTACCTACGCTCAAAAATGTTCTAACCACAATTCAACGCATTATATAAATCACTAATTATTCATAAAAGATTTTTTTTTAAGCGATTTATATTTAACATCATAATAACTTCATAAAATTCATGTTTACCTGATTACAATATTTATTTTAATTTATAACTGTTTTGAAGTTATTGTTTTCTTATCTAATGTTCTTTATTTGTTATTATCGATGAATATTTTTATTAAAAGATTTAATTATCTTTAAAATATTGTTTTTTATTTAAACAATTAGGATTTCCCTTTAAAAAAAACTAATTGGCACTACATTTTAAATCCGCTACGCTACATTTTGTTCCAATTGAGGGAGCAACACTAAATGCATTATTTTTCCATATTTTTTTTGTTCATTTATTGTATTCTCTTTTTTTTTGTATGACTAACGTTCCTGCATTTCCATTTCCTCAATATAATTTCAAACATTTACGTATGTGCCAACAACGATCACCATTATGGATAAGAAAAAAAAATTTCCTTTACAGAGACATTTAATGATAAAACATTATTACATTAACAACCAAATACAAAAAGCATAAGAAAGAAAAAAATTTAAATACAATAAACGTACTCGGTGTCCCGTTTCTTTCTTGGGCTGGAATTTTTGACTATAATAATTGTTTTTTATAGGTGTTCCATTATAGTCGATGAGCATAAAAATTGTCAGAAAGGAACACGCAGACATCAAGCAACTATATTATTATGAGTTTTAATTAAACGCCTGCCGTAAGTTTTTTTTTATTTGATTTTTTTCGTATTCTCGAAAAGAATTTTGATGGCAATTATAGTTGTTATTTGAAAAAAAAAATATATATTTACACTGGGTGGTAGGTGGCATTATACTGATTTAATGGTTAAGAAACTATCAAGTGCTTATGCATGTATTGAAGACGGTGACCAAACTTAAATTTCTATAACTATCCCATTTAAGGTTGTGTTAAAATTGATTTTTCTCGATTAGATAGATAGATAGATTTTTATTTCTGGTATTCAGATTTACATTTGGTAAGCTACCGCACAGTTTACATACAGAGATTTGATATACTATATTTGATATCTTTCTACTGAATACGTATTTTAATTTATATTGAGCTTAGGCTTTGATAAGAAATTAATTTATGAAGGAAAGTACAAACAAAAACCTTCAATTCAAATTTAAAAAAAGCAGGAACATTTTGACTTAGAGATATAAATAAAACTTTAGTTGTGAAGTATAGGTTAGTAGAATTTAGGTTAGTGAATAATAGGATAAATATATATATGTATATATATATTAGTAAGAGAAGTTAGTCGATAAATAATTAATTAAATAAATAAATAATTTAAATAAATAAATAAATAGAAAAATCAAAACAAAAATAAATAATTAAATAAATAAGTTAATAAATAAATAAATAACTAAATAAATAAATAAATTAATAAATATATGAATATATAAATAAATATATGAATAATAAATAAATAAATATATATATAAATAAATAAATAACTGTATAACTATATGTATGAATGAATGAATTAATAAATAAATAATTGAAGAATAAATAAATAACATCATTTAAATACAAAGATAAATAAGAAATCAATTATTCAATGATCATAACAAATAGTTACATTTACATATATAACAAATCATTGAATAAATTAAGTAGCAGATAAAACAAAAAATATCAGAAGTATGGTATCGAGTCAGTTGGTTAATAAGCGGATTATTTATTTATTCTAAAAGAAATCATTTCAACATTAGCTCTTTCGTGTAAATCTGAAGTAGAATGGTATCGAGGGAGGTTAAGCATCATTATATATCTTGTTATGCGATACTTCCAATTTTTTAAGATGGCATTTCGCACATTTTTCCCACATTTGGCAACCATACAAAAGAATTGCTTGAAAGATTACCTTATGAATTATCATTTTATTTGAATTGCTTAGACATGACTTCCTATTAATAAATGGGTAGAGCATGTTGATTACTATGCTTACTTTTTGTAAGGTTTTAGTAATATGTTCCTTAAACGTAAGTTTTTGATCTAAATGAACACCTAAATATTTGACACTAAAAGCCCAATTAATATTAACACCATTAATATTAAGCTGATTGCTGGGAAGACAGCAAGACTTTCTTTTTCTACTAAAAAGATAGCTTTTTACTTTCCGCTTTTGATAATATTGGGTCATAAGTTCGAATGCATGACGGAAATTTATCTCTATGTCGAGATAAAATTCATGCGACGAAAAGATGCCTGTATCATCAGCGAATATAGCTACTTGACATTCTGTTAGTCTGGGAATATCAGATGTGTAGATGTTGTACAAAAAAGGACCCAGCACTGATCCTTGTGGCACACCTTGGCCAACTTGGTAAGAGTCTGAAGGACTGTTATTGACAAAAACACTAAAACATCGGTTTGACAGAAAACTTTTAATTATTTTAACAACATGCATGGCAAATCCGAAAGATACCATTTTGTGCACAATCCCATCATGCCATACTGTATCAAATGCCTTTTCTATATCGAGTAGAATGAGACCTGTCGATTTTCCTGTTTTCCAAGAGAACGATTTTTTTCACATGTTCGCATACTCTTAAGATTTGACGCGATGTACTGTGCTGTGATGCATCTTGAATCCAGTGTTCATTTGGGAAAACATTTAAATTATCAGCGATTAGTAATATTTTTCGCTTAAGGACTTTTTCGAGTAACTTACTGAGGCAACTTATCAAACCTATCGGTCGATAGTTGGTAGCGAGTTTCGGGAGTTTTTCCGCTTTTGGGATTAGTATTTCCTTGCCGTTTTTCCAAATCTTTGGGAAGTATTGAAGCTTTAGACATATGCATTTATCAAAAACGTAAGAAAAACAAGCCCTGCTTTATGTAGTCTTTTTATATAAATATTTTTGATGTTGTCAAGACCATCAGACTTTCGTATTATAAGGTGGAAACAATATGTTTAACTTCCTGCCTAGATACAAACTGATCGATAGGAGTATCAATGTTTTGCGAATTTACCAAGTTCAACGTGCTACTTACAAGGTTTTGAGTATTGTCATCACTTAGGTGTTGCGACTCGGTATGATTATTCAATAATTGTGATGCAAAAATATTGGCTTTCATTGAGTCCTGGTAAACTACTTCATCATCATTTTCGAGATTCATTATTCGCCTATATTTGGTTTTAATCATTTTTGCAATATTCCAAAAAGGTTTTGCATTTTTTTTTAATTTGATTAGTTTATCATTCCAATTTCTGTTTCTAAAATTACTTATTTCCAAATTAATCCGGTAATCGATAACGTTGACACTGCCTGTTAAAAGAATTTCGTATACGTATAGTTCCATTATGTGTTCCGGCATTTAAATAGAAAATGGCTTTTTAAGTTTTTTTTTGGGACACACGACTGTACTGAGTCGAGTATTTGATTGAAGAAGGTATCGATATGGACATCAATATCTTCATTTGAACACACAGAATTTAAATTAGAAGAAGTTGTTGTAAGTAATTTCTGACCTGAAATGACTCCAATTTGCGTTTTTTAAGTCTAAAAAGGACTGATCTCTATGTTCTGCCGATTCATTCATCTTAAAAAAAATTGGGATATGATCAGAACTTAATTCGTTAATAGTTTAAGGCTGAGTGAAAAACAAAGGTATCTTCGTTATGAAAAAATCAAGGGCAGAAGGACGACCTCTTGACCCAGATGGAAAGCAAGTTGGACAAAACGGAAACAACATGGAATACGGATATTTTTTATTTGGGACAATCGGTAGAAATTTTATTCTTGCAAAACTGTGCCGTATTTAGGTAGGTCCCTTTAAATAGAATTAGTGAAATTAGATCGCCGCTGGTTATTCAAAACGAAAATGGTGCTAAGTTTTCTGCTTCTGCCGCCGCCATGAATAAAGCGATTCTACAAAAAGGATTGAAGCCATTCATTAAATCAAGTCGGAAAAAACATATTGTCAACAATGTCGTACCCCAGAGCTGTCCCAACGCCAACACTCTATCTTCCGACTGGCAACGTGAACCAGCTCATGCGTAATTATAACATAACCTCAAAGATAGTGATTAAACCTTATCCAAATTCTGAGATGGCTATACATTTTTGAAGAAAACACGGCTATCAAAATCTATTCTTTTAAAATCCAATAAGTTATCTGTTTGTGTCTTTTGAATTGCCAATTTTTGTTTGGAAAATAACAGGTCAGACTAGAAAAAGGGATAAAGGCAACTGTTTTAGGAGTTCATGATTAAACGGAAGAAACAAACTGTTTTTGATTGCTGGATCTTGGGTTGTTATGCCTGTGCAAAAACATAATAATTAAGGCCCTTTTTATTTCCCCGTTTTTGTATTTAAGTTTTAAACCGAGTTGTAAGTATTGTTATTTGTGATCGCTTGTACCTTTGTACATACATTTAGCCAATGTCCTATCCCTCTTTCTGCATTGCATGATAATGATTGTTGCTAAATAGAACAACTAAGCAAATATCGAATATGCAAATAATCTACGTATAGCTTTCAAATTTAAATCAAATATAATCAACAGTTTACGCTCTAGCTCGATATTCATAGTTTAACACCACAGACCATACTCAGATCATCTGCCTCATTAAACGAAGCTCAAATCTAAACTAAAAATCATGCAGTCTTGTTTTTACTTTAGAAATAATAAAATACAAACAAAAAAAATGTATTGCGCACCACACATCAGTTCTAATTCCACGAATATGGAGATTTTTCAGAAAATCTACAATCGCACGACCCAGGTCTCATCAATATCCCACACACCATGATATGTGAAGCTGTGCGAGCTTCCTGATGAAATGAAACCCTCAAGACCTCATCAACAACAACTCTCTCGACACTCAAGACACCCAAGAGCTCTTTCTATAAAGAATCTGTTTCAAATCGCCTTTGCCAAAAATGATAAACAAACGAAACACTTTTAAGAAAGCAAAATGTACGGAGTGGTGTCGGGCGGGGTTGAAGGATGATGATGCCGATATTTAAATCGCCACCCGATTCCAAGTTGCAATTCTCTAAACAGTTACACAGCCGGTAACGAGGATAGGATTTCCATGGAGCATCCATCAGTCGTTTGCTTTTTTAAGCCCCCAAATTCACAATTACCAACAAATTGTCAATATTGCTAGTCCTCCCGTGCGCCTCCGCGCCATGGCTCTTTTGTCTGAAGCTGTTGATACCACGTCCAGTTTTTTAAGACTAAATCATTGGCTCCGAGAAGCATGAAAAACCGTGGTCAACTGCAACTCAGCTGCTATTTTTTTGTTATTTTTATTTTTTTGTTTATTTTATGTAAAACAGTCACACTCACTTTTTGACGGATTCATGAGGAATTTGTGAACTAGCAGCGAGTTGGTCGTCTGTCCACCATCATCGTCGTCATTCCACATAACAATAATAAGTTGTGTATTTCAATGTGACTGGCAGATTGCAGATATTTTGTATCGGTAAAGATTTAATATACATATAGGTAGGCACAAAGAGAAATATAAAACGAAAATAAATAAAAATGAAATGAAAACATTTTCTCTGGAAGTATCTCGCCATAACTTTGATGATTGTGTCGAGAAACCTTTAGCGAGGAACTGTTGATTTAAAAGAAAAAACACAAATATTTCCGTAACTCCCTGACCCTGAGGCGTTTTAAACCTAGAACCTATTAAGTCTTGCTTACGATTAGGTTGTAGCTACGATCGCTGAAAGTAGCATTGATGAGAGAACAGATTAAAGCGAAGTTGAGTCTTTACATACTTTTGTGTGGGTTGGAGTTGAAATTCTGCCGGGTCAAGACTCTTTTTTTTTATTGTGCTTTTAAAAATTTGCTTCTAAAATAATGTTTTCCAAAATTTCGCTTTACAGAAATCTGCTTTTCAAAACTCTGTTTTACAATATTCAGCTAATTGTAAAAAATGTTTCAAAAAAGGGCATATCTATTATCTATTCTACATATAGCTCATAAATCATTATATTGAAAACCAGAAGTTTGTAAAACAGAACCAACAAAAAATAAAATGAATTTTGAAAAGCCTAATATGTAACAACAGGCAGAATTTCAAAACCAGAATTTAAACCCGCTGCCCTTTAATGTATGTAATACTTATGGCAGAGCTTCGATAACAACGAAAGTAAAATTACTGACGCAACACTTTAAACAGCCTATTATAAAGGGTTTAGTATGATAATACTTAACTAGCCCACTGTGTATTAATATATGTGAAAAAAGTGGGAAACAAATTATGTAGAATAGTGTAGAAACAAAATATGACAGCCCAGCCTACACAACCCGACATTCTATCGCACACGATTTGACATGTGTTAACATTCAAACTTAAGGAATGGTTCTACTTCTATCCCACATTTTATCACACTTTTTTTTAGGTCAAGGTAATGTATTAATACAAGCAGTGTACAAAATATGAAAAGTCATTATTTTCCCACAAATTTGGCAGTCGCGTGAGCTAGTGTGGAAGGGCTTTTAACATTTTTCTAGTTCTGTAACAGTTTGCTAAAATTTTCTAAATTTTAAATACTTTTTAACTAGTATCATACTAAACCAATTTCCTTCATTAACTTCAGCTGAACACATCCAAAAAAGTGACAGCGCGTGCAAAAAATTCACAAATATACATCATTTTGACATTTATAAACGTCAAAGTCTCATTTGGATTTAGTACGATACTAAAAAGATAAAATAGCTTTTTTGTCCTACGACCACTGATAAAGATGGTATAGCTTTTTAAAAATAACATAAAATGACAAAAATATTGTTTTTTTTTTATTTAGACATAACTGTTAAACCGTCAATGCTTTTGGAATAAAAGTCTGGGAACACTTTATAGACCACATAATGTTCTATAAAAAATATTAACAAACTTTGTTATCGGTAATTGCGCCGTAAGTACTTACGACAGAAACTTCGTTTAGGCCTTTATTTTTAGAAGAAATACCAGTCTTTGTAATTGCGTTTAAATAAATTTGACATCTTTTCTAAGTCTTAAGATATTCAGTTTTTAGCCTGTTCCATTTTTCCTGTCCATGCTAATTTTTGACTTTGGGGTAAATTTTCTCCAAAAAATGCGTAATCAACATGATGTTTAAATAATTTTTTTGAATGTATGTAACAATAATAAAAAAAATTTCAGCAACAAGTTTGCCGAAAAACCCATAGATTTTATGATAATTTGGAAAAACAGCGGCAGGTAAAATTAAAAAAAAAATGTTTTTTAGCTTAAAGCTCGAAAAGCTATGAATAAAAATTATTTGTGTGGTTTTAGATAATTTTAGTTTTTATAACGGGTGCACTTTGACATTCCTTGGTTAGAAAAAATGCTAATTTTAGTAGCCACTTAAGTTGAATTCTACAAACTATCTGCAGTTGTTGCAAAAAGATTTATCAGAACTATTGAAGGACATTCCATAGGTTCAACTAGCTTCATCTTATTCATAACTTGATGGTGCTTTTGCCCACTTTGCTCGAGAGGTTTAAAATTGACAAGATGAAGAGTAGGCGGTAATCGTTGGATAGGAAACAGTTAGAGCAGTTCAATAGCCTTCAAGATCACCCGACCCTACAATATTGGATGTTCTTGAATGGGGAATAATGAAATAAATCATTTATTCAACAAAAACAGCAACTTAAAGTGAATTAGAAGAGCGCATGCTCAAAGCGTCCTCAGAAGTGAGGCAGTAGCAAGGATCATTAATATCAATATCATTGAAATACGAAAACGGGCTCTAGCATGCATACAAAATCAAAGAGGACTCATTTGAACACCTGTTATAACTGTTTTAGTTCACACATAAAATACAAATTATCGATAACCACACATATCATTTTTTATTTATAGCTTTTCGAGCTTAAAGCTATAAAAAAACATTTTTTTTTAGTTTTACCTGCCGCTGTTCTTCCAAATTATTATAAAATCAATGGGTTTTTCGGCAAACTTGTTACTATCTTTTATTTTAAGTATTGTTACATACATTCAAAAAAATTATTAAAACATCATGTTGATTACGCATTTTTTGGAGAAAATTGACCACAAAGTCAAAGAATTAGCATGCGCAAGGTAGACTGAGACAAGGTATCAAATTTATTTAAACGCAGTTACAAAGACTGATATTCCTTCTAAAAATAAAGGCCTAAACGAATTTTGTACCATAAGTACTTACGGCGCAATCACCGATAACATGGATCAGGGTACCCCAAAGTAAGACTTTTCTTAAATTCCCGATAGATAATATCAAGATTGATGATAAGCCCTAACTGTGGAACAATTTTTTTCTTAGAATATATCCAAGAATCATATCCTAAAATACTCTTGACGAATTAAGGGATACCCTGTATAGTATATCTATATATAAATAGTCTTATAAATAAAATCTTATGGTACTATTTTCTGAAAAAGTATTCAACCGACTTCGATTGATCTTACATGGTTGCAAAGCCATAGTTGCGAAGATGTGCAAAATATAGCTAAATATAGCACTGACACACTGTGGGTAATATTTGTTTTTGCACTGCCGAAGCCGATCACTGCATATTTTTTATTTTAATTTTTTTTATTTTAAAATTTGGACATTTTTTTATAGAGAATTTTATGACCTACAAACTGTACTTGAACTTCTTTTCGATGCATTTGTCATTAAAAAGTTATTTCCTAAAAACTTATTTTTTCGACAATTGACCATGCTTAAAAAGTTATGCTCCTGTCGGATCGACGGCGACTTTTCGTCATTGCTGCGTTATAGTCACTGGAAGGCCCCTACCAAGTTTAAGCGTTATCGGAATTTTGTTTACGTTTTAAAATTTGTATGTCTATTTTGACTGGGCGACAAGATTTTAAAAATACATACAAATTTGGGATGCATCAAAATTGCTTGTCTCTATACTCTGTTCAACAAAAATTGTCAGTACAGGGCTTATGGGCGAGCTTTTTTCAAAACATTGGACCTGTGTATACTCTCACGACACTGAATTGAGAAGACTGCCAATAAAAAAGATTCTAACCCACTGAACAATGTACAGGAATTGTTGTGGTAATGCCCTGCAAAACATCGTACACTCCACAGTGTTGCCGGAGGAAAATATTAGAAGGTAGGTTAGGTTAGGTTAGGTTGATGGGCTGCCGGTAGATCTTGTTCCCGTCACACTTAGATCAATGTTGATCCCTTGTGATACCCTGATGGATTGGACCATCCCTTTAAAATATATAACCTATGAAATTCTATGGAGTATCGAGCCATTTGGAGGCGTTGATAAAGTTCATTAAATTTAAGATGTTCTTATCTGTTGACTTCGAGATTTCTGCTAAATTGCTGAAGAAATAGCTACCCAAAAATTGTTTCCTTATGTTGCAGAGTGCCGGACAATGACCTAGGTAGTGAAGGGTGTCCTCCACTTCTTCTTCGTCGCCGCACTCTCTGCATAGGTCTACAGTATTCAGTCCCATTTTGTTTTTATGATACCCTAAGAGATTATGTCCTGTGATAATTCCTATCAGAAGATGCAGAGATCTCTTTTTCAGGTTCATAATTTTCTCTGTTTTTCTCTTATTGTAGCTGGGCCACAGATTCTTTGTAGTGGTACAAGTTACAAGTGAGTTCCACCTGTCATTGGTAAGTTCCACTATCTTCTTACTAATCGTCTGTTTAACGGCACAGGGTGGAATTTTAACACTAGATTCTGTTAGGCTTAGATCTAACGATGAACCAGTCCTTGCCAGTTTATCTGCTTTTTTATTACCTGCAATTCCCCAGTGTCCAGGGACCCAACAGAGTCTGATGTTATGTTGTGTGGCAAGAACTTTAAGCTCTTCACGACAGCATGAAACCAGTTTGGATTTTATTTCTGTGGCAGATATGGCCTTGATAGCTGCCTGGCTGTCAATGTAAAAAGTGATATCAGCCCGTGGTATCGCAATCATTAGTATTTGGTCTGCACCCTTAATCACTGCCAGAACCTCCGCTTGGAAGACGCTGCTGTAATCGGTGAGTCTATAAGATTTGGCTAAATTGAGGGTTTCTGAGAAGAATCCCGCACCTACACCCGTATCCATCTTCGATCCATCGGGGTATATTTCTACCACCAGTTCATTAATTGTTGTAAACCAGCATCCCATTCCTCTCTTGTGGGGATGGAGACAGAAAACGGTTTTTTAAAATCTGTACGGGGTGTTGTGTAGTCTGTGCATACATACCCTTCCGTAAATTTATTGATAATTTGTGCGTGACCTACAGAGTTCCTTTTCCAGCTATTGGTTTGGTACAGTCAGGGCACTGTAGGTCGCGGTTTCTTGTACAAGTAGATCTAGGGGCTTTAGGTTGAAATTACATAGTCTTATCTCATGGTCGAGATAAAAAAAAACCATAATGTTTTTTTGTTCTTGTCTTTATATTATTCTTTTTTTATTATTTTAAATTAACAATTGTTTTATTTTAAACTCCAAAAGGAGGCCGCTGTCTTCAGCTAGACTGCACCTCACAATTGGATTGTCGGATTAGAACTGATTTAAAAAATAATTAAATCTAAGAGGTGAACTATTCCATAAACGCAAAATGCTTCCCGTGGGAAAGGAATGCGCGCGATCTCAGAATATTCATATTTCATATTAATAAAATGAAATATGAGTGTTTTCTTTGTTTGTCGGAGGAACGGGAAAAGGGGGTGTATCCGTTTGTGGATTGGGAATGCTGTGTAAGCAAAAATGGTGGGAAACCGTTATGGCTTAAATTGAGATGCCGTTAGGCAAAGGGGCGTGTGAGGGATAGCGGGTTTACCGTTGTAGGTGGAGGCTCGGACGTAACTCCTCCCCCCTTAAGATTCTGCTCCGGAGAATCAATATTTTTAACATTAACTTTAATATTTGTTTTTCGGTTTTTGTTTTTTGAAATGGTGAAAATTATTAAAAATTAAAATTGATATAACAATGAAGGTTGTTCCAAAATGTATGTACTCATGCGTGATTGATTTTAATTTAATTTCTTTTATCAATTTTCGATTTTCAATATTTTTGAAATGCAATGCTTCTGTGGAATAGTTCATTATAATATTTTTTACTGTTACATTTTTAAAATTCGGTATTATAAAATTATCATAATATAGAAAATTTTCGTATTTAACATTAATTATTGCTATTTTACAGTTTTCAAATCTTAAAAAGTTATTTCCTATTATATTTGTATTATAATCATGACAATTATGAGTTATTTGTGTAAATGGTAAAGTTTTCGTTATTACAATATTATTTTTTATTTGTTTAATTTCTTTGTTTTTGTTTTCTTTAAAATTACATTCTGGTTTTTCTTTTAAAATATTTTGAATACAAGAATCTTTTATTTCTTTTAATTCTTTAAATTTAATAGTTCCTTCCATATTTTCATAATTAATACTACCATCAGTTATTATTTTTTTATTCGATGTTGCTAACTCTAAATTATTATTATTCGTGATTGGTTCAATTAGAATTTTATAAATTTTTTTGTCAGAATACATTGGAATTAGTAGTATAAATATTATTTGACTTTCGTGAATAATTACAGTACTTTTTATGTTAGCTAGTTCATTTAGTGTTATATTGAGTTTGTATATTTCTTTTAATGATAGAATATCGTGTCCCAAAACTTTCAGTTGGGTCATGAGAATATTTTCTTTAACTTTTTTGACTTGGTCTTTCAATAGCTGTATGTCGTATTGGATTTGAAAGGCATGTTACATATTCGCTATTTCTGTAAATTCTTTGTTAAATGTGTTGCCTAAACTAGTTAATTGGCTTTTAATTTCTAATTGCTGTTCATTAATATGTTTTGTAATATTGTTGATAGCTTCGTTGAAGTTATGGTTGATTTTGATTCGTTCATTTAGTCCTTCAATAAGATTTTTAGTATTTTGTTGATTTGTCTCTAAAGTTTGTCCGATTTCTATTTCGTCATCATAGTCCATTGTACCTGCAAGAATTTTGAGTCCTTTTCCTACGATATTGACGAGTCCTCTTTTTATCCTGTCGTGATTATCTAATAGTCTTTCTATCTCTTGTTGTAATTGTATAAAGTTGTAAGTAAGTGTCGGGTAATCATTTTTGTGGTTTAATTTATTTATATTGTGTTCTATAATTTCTATATTTTCTATCCATGAAGTAATGTTTACGTTGTGAAGTATTTTTGTATATGTTGTTATGATTGGAATTTGTTGGTCTCTAATTATAACAAAGCCGTTTCCTGAATTTAAGTTCCGTATGTCAAGTTTCTGTCCATTTGTCAAAAATGTTGTCAGTATGAAAAATAGTACCTATAAAATTGTAACTTGTATCATTGTTCGTATTTGTACTTTCTTTTAACTTGAGACTTATAGAATTTACTTCCTCTCTCGTTTTGTAAATAATATTTATCTAGTATAATTGGGTTTGATTTTGAATGGACTGGTTTTAGCTTATTGTTTACTCTATTTTTTAAGTAAGTGTGTTTGTCTAGTGTAAGGTCTATATCTTCCCTATTATTGTTTATTTTATTAATATACTTTTCTTTATTTTTGGTCACTAATTCTATAATTTTGGGGTATTCTGTATTAGAAATGTTTCCATTTAGAAAATCTAAGGGTTTCCTTTTAGTAGGAGTGGATGGTGTTGTTGTAAATTGCAACTGCATTCAAAACTTTGTTACGTAAAGTGTAAATATTATTCTCATCAGCAGAGAAGGTTCGAATATGTTCATTCAAAGTTGAATGGAACCTTTCTATATCTGAGTTACCTGTTTTCTTATATGGGGTGCTGATGTGCAAGTGTACATTCTTTTCTTTAAGATATTCTTTAATAACTAATGAAGAGAAACCTGTTTCTCCATCAGTCACAATTTTGTTTGAAGGGCCAAAATTTGTAAATCTGTTTTTTAAAAGTATTGATGTTAACCACGTTCTATGTTTTATTTCATAGACAGTAACATGTTTAGTGAATTTGTCTATCATGGTTACATACATAAGATTAATGTGTGCATACCAAATATCGATATAAATTATTTGGTTCGGTCTTTCGGGTGTTTCTGTTAATTTTAAAGGAATTTTATTTGGTGACCTTTCGTACTTTGATTTATTACAAATCTCACAGTTATTTATAAATTTTTGTATTGCCTTTTTAAGATTGGGGCTATAGTATTTGTTTTTAATTTCTTCATAAGTTTCATTTATTCCACGGTGGTTGTATGCCTTATGTGTTTGGCTTATAACTTTTAAAACTTTTTCCTCATCATCTATATCGCCTAAAAATTTACTACATTTGATTACTCGTAAGAGTTTATTCTTACTAAAGTATTTAACATATACGTCTTGAAATTTAGCGAACAAATTGTCATTTCTTGAAAAGATACCTACTATTCCTTTATGGGGAATGAATTTCTTCATAATATCAATGATTAGTTTTTCATTGAAATCCTTTACTTCTATTACAATTCTTTTTTTCTTGAAAGTGTAATAAATTTTATGGTTATTCATTTTTTCTGTTGTATTTAGGATTATTTGGTTTTTATAAATATTAACGGGTGAATCTACGATAGGAATATGGTTACTGCTGTCCTCATTTGCGCTGTGAATAGTTGCAACCATTGAGTCTTCATCTTCGTTTTTTGTATTGTCGTATCCTACATCTATATTGTTACTACAGTCTGTTTCTTCTAAAGTGTTAATGGAACTTCCTACATTTTCGTTGAAGTAAGTTTCCATTCTTGATAACCCATCTGCAACTTGGTTATCCTTGCCCTTAACATACTCTATTTCAAAATTAAATTCTTCTAATTTAATTTTCCACCTTTGAAGATTAATATTCGGTTCATTGAGAGAACTTAACCAAACAAGTGGACGCTGGTCAGTTCGAACGGTGAACTTTCTCCCATAGAGATAAGGCCTAAAATATTTTATAGCCCATACTATGGCTAACAATTCTTTTTCAATTGTAGAGTATTTGACTTCATGGTCATTAAGCGTTCTGCTTGCATAACACAAAGGATGGTTATCTTGTGACAAAACAGCGCCTAATGCAAAATTCGAAGCGTCTGTTGTCAAAACAAACTTCTTATTGTAGTCGGGGTATTGAAGAATGGGGTCTGATATTATCAATTTTTTAAGAGTTTCAAAGCTCTCAACGTAATGTTGGTTGTTAATGGCAACTTTTGCATTTTTCTTTAAAAACGTTGTCATTGGTTTTGCTACTTTAGAATAATCTTTAATGAATTTTCGATAATACCCAGTTATTCCCAAGAATGCCTTTATTTGCTTTGAGGTTTTTGGTAACTTATACTCTTGTATTACAGATACTTTATTAGGGTTCGGTTTTATTCATGACCTAAAAACTCGGTTTCTTTTTTTAAAAATTCGCATTTATCGAGCTGTACCTTTAGATTTACTTCTTTTAGTCTTTTAAATATTTTGTTTAATGCTACAATATGCTCTTCAAGGCTAGTTGAAAAAATTATTATTATATAATATATATTTATATTATATTATTAGAACCATCCAACATACTTGTCCTATGAATTCATGAAGCACCGAATTCATTAAGCGTTGGAATGTCGAAGGAGCATTCTTCAATCCGAATGGCATACGAGTGAATTCGTAATGGCCACTTCCAGTTGAAAATGCTGTTTTCTTCGCATCTTTTTCTGCGATCTCGATCTGGTGAAAACCTTTCGCCAAATCGAGTGTTGTGAAATACATCGCTCTTCCTAATTTATCAAATATGTCATCCATATTTGGTATTGGCAATTTATCGTCTATCGTAACTTCGTTCAATTTACAATAGTCGATTACTATCCTCCATTTTTCTTTTCCAGATGCATCCTTCTTTTTTGGGACGATCCAGATGGGTGCAGAGTAAGGCGAATTACTTGGTCGTATTATGTCTTGCTCTAACATTTCATGGATTTGAGAATTAACTTCTTCTTTATGTACCTCTGGGTACCTATAGTTTTTGGTATAGATAGGAATTTCATTTGCTGTTTCTATTTTATGCTTAATCGCATTAGTGAATGATATTTCACTACCTTCTTGGTAAAATATTTGTGAATATTTTAAAACTAATTCTGATATTTTTACTTTCTCTTCCTCATTAAGGTGATCTATTCTAATTTGTTTAGTGATTGGTTCATGACTTCTTTCTGTGTAATATATTTCTAGTTGTGGTGTTTGTTTGTAATAATTGTCGTTAGAATTTTCTTCATCTTCGTTGAAGTAAATTGGAATTTTCGTTTCCTGGACAATTAATAATTTTGTATCCAAATCAATAATAGCTTTGATTGGACGTAATATATTATTACCAATCAGACCATCATATACGTCGTGGAATTTGTGTTCGAGAAACTCGGCTGTTTTGTTCAACATACCGAATTCTTCGAATAATGGTATTTTTACTTTATAAAATGAATGTATAGACGAGCTTGCTGTTTTGATTTTAACAGGCTTATCTAGTTTTGTTTGCCATTTTGGGTGGCACAACCCTGGGTTAAGGATACTAGTTTCTAACCCAGTGTCAATTAGCATCCTTAACTTATATTTGTTATTTTTCGTACTTATAGCTATATAGGGAAGTCCGCCTGAAGGCTTTCTTCCTGAAAATCCTGAATATTTACCTGTCTTTGGTAAGATGCAGGAGTATTATTATTTCTAGACTGCGTTGAATTGCTTGAATTATTATTCTGTCCTGTACTATTATTTCTATATGTATATTGTCCTGAATTATTGTTAGTATTACTGTTTCTATTCGTATATTGTCTTGAATTACTATTTCTGTTTGTATATTGTCCTGAATTATTGTCAGTGTTCGTATATTGTCCTGAATTATTATTTCTGTTTGTGTCTTGTCCTGAATTATTATTTCTATTTGTATTTTGCCCTGAATTATTATTTCTATTCGTGTGATATCTTGGATTACTGTTAGTATTCGTATATTGTCCTGAATTACTGTTTCTACTTGTATATTGTCCTCGGTTGTTATTTTTTGTGTATGCGTATCCTGTTTCGAACAGGATTTACATGGCGTCCTCTAAGTTTTTAGGGTTTCTACAGTGCAACAAACCTCTCATGGGTTCGGGTAATTTGTTAATAAACATTCTCAGTGCCGCACTGCAGTTTCGTTCCACTTCCAAACTGAAACTATTTGGGAATGTAATTCTTACTTTGTTATTGAGACGACGAAGGACTACCTTAACGTCGTTATAATAATCATGGCTATTGGTCTTGAATTGGACGGCTCTTAGATCATCGAAGAGCTGTTCAATCGACCTTTTGTCACTATAGTATTGTAAAAATAATTGCTTGAGTTCGTCCCATTTTTGGACGAAGTTATTTATTTCTAAAGCTTCTCGAGCTTTGCCCGTTAGCTTTCCTTTTATAATTTCAAAAAAAAATAAACTGACTACTGTCATCGTATTTACATAATATAGGGTAGATTCTATCAATAGAATCTAAAAAGTTATATAGATTTTCCCTGTTTCCATCATATTTATTAATATTGTTTAAATATTTTAAAGGATCTATATTAATAGATAAAGGTGTTACCATCGTATTTGTAAGTCCTGCTCGTGCTGCTGCTGTTTCTGTCATATTGTTGTTTAATGTCCCGGAATAGATTTGATAGTTCTGTCCATAAAAAAAAATTACACTTTTCGTTATCTTGTGTACTTAGATTTTATCCGTACTTAATCGTATATTTATCGAGTAGTTCACGTTATTTGTTCTTAATCGAATTTTTTTTTGAATTTGCACTTCTAATCGAATATTTATAGAGTAGTTCACGTTATTTGTTCTTAATCGAACTTTTTTTTTGAATTTGCACTTCTAATCGAATATTTATAGAGTAGTTCACGTTATTTGTTCTTAATCGAACTTTTTTTTTTTGAATTTGCACTTCTAATCGAATATTTATAGAGTAGTTCACGTTATTTGTTCTTAATCGAACTTTTTTTTTGAATTTGCACTTCTAATCGAATATTTATAGAGTAGTTCACGTTATTTGTTCTTAATCGAACTTTTACACTTTTGGTTTTCGTATTTAATCGTACATTTATCGATTGTTATTCGCGTTATTTGTTCTTAATCGAACTTTTACACTTTTAATCGTACATTTATCGAGTGTTATTTGTTCTTTTACGAACAAATAACACGCAATTTGTTTTTTGCGGGTTGACCGAGAGTCCACATTTCCTTGTCCAGCTACAAACTTTCGACAGAGTGTAGTTAATATGTTCACTGGTTGTGGAAAGAAATTTACCAGTCGCTAACAGCGCCAAGTCGTCTGGATTTCGTTCTTAACCAATATCCACAATAGTGGTGAGAGAACACCTCCTTTTGAAGTCCCCCTAGATGTGGATACTTTGATCTGTGCATCCCCTAGTTCTGAGTAAATCCGTCTGTATTTTAACATACAGATAATCCAGTTTATGAGGGAATTATCTACTTCAAGGTATACAATGTGCTCTTTTTAGTAACAACCAGGGAAATGAGTTTTGATAAGGAGCTCCAGTGATTCTCCACATGATTCAGTCCATTGATCATTAGGGCCTTTAAGAGACCCTAGAGCGACTGATTGTTTTGGTAGAATTTGTCTAAGTCTTGCTGATTCGTTTGTTCCTTCAATTTGGGTGCAGAAGGTTTGCCACGAGCTGCGTTTCGCCCGTTGTGTTTCAGCTTTGAATTTTCTTTGACTGTTTTTGAATGCTTCACAGTCTAATTCATTTCTAGTTCGTTTGGCTGTATTGAAAAGTCGTTTCTTTTCTGATAAAGCCAATTTCGTGTGTCCACCAAGGTGGTTTATTATTGCCTTTCCTCGCCTGTTTAAGGGGACATCCTTTTTCAAAAGCCTTATTTAGAATTTCTGTGAATACTGTGGTGGCTCTAACTAAGGATTCAGGTCCAATTATTGAATTAATTTCTAAGGAGTTAATCCTAGTCTCTAATTCCCTATTGAAAGTGTCCCAGTTCGTATTACGAAGGTTTCTAAATGGTTTCTTGGAGGCTATTGTGTCTGGTAATAGAAATTCAATGATTTTGTGATCAGAGAAAGATAGCTCTTTTGACACCCTCCATTGTTCTATTGATATTGTGCCTTAGTTGTTTGTTACGGTAATATCAAGCACCTTCTTACAATTTTTTGTAACAAACGTTGGTTCTCTACCCCTATTTGCTATTAATAAATTATTCTTAATAATAAATTCAAAAACAGACTCACCTCTATTATTGATGTCAGTGCTACCCCACTGGGAATAATGCGCATTTGCATCGCATCCTAGCACTAAGTCGTGTCCTGTTTCTTCAGCATGAAGTACTAACTGGCATGTAAGTTTAGCTGGTGGCTCTTCCATCCCGTCCCCAGGCATATAGCATGAAGCTTTGATGAGCGGTGGCAGCCCATCTCTCTCCAACTTGACGGCCGTCACTTCTGTTCCTTCGGCGGTCTGTTCTCCCACATCGACAACATCCCAGTTCTGGCTGAGTTGTTCGGTGTTTCGATACGGTCCCTCGGGATTACAGGTCCTTTAATCATCAATTTCGCCTTAGGCCTAGTAATGTGTTTTATCTCATCCTTATTGATAAGGCGGAGTTCAGCATTTTGCCAGGGAACATTGGTTTTTTTTTCACGAAGTGAAAAAGCTTGAATCCTTGCAGGGTTTGGAGGGTACCGTAGAGGGGCAGTGGCCAATTCTTAACGATAGCCTCGTTCACCGCGTCAAGGATTCTAGACTCCAAGAGTTTCCATTGGTATTCCGTCAGTTTCCGTGATGGGTTTCAAAAGTCGGCAATTGCCGCCTGTTGGCCCTCCGCGGTCACCTTCGAAAACCAAGCTTTGTTCCTCTTATTTTCTAGTGAGGAGTTCCTAGGTGATATCGTGTCGTCATTCCTTACTCTTTTGGATGACCCTGCAGTAGGGTGTGGGTCAGAGAGGGGTGAGAGGCTCGACTGCACTTTACCCAGCACCGTGTTTTGGGTAACCTTGGAGTTTGTTTTGTTTGTCGTGTTCGTAATCGCGTCCTGTACCCGCTGATACGATCAGTCCAGGGCTTGCTTTTCCTTTGTCCTTAATGACTCCGGATTCCTTCTGCTGAGCCGCCGAATGATCTTCTCAGCGTTTCGTTTTTGTCTTCGCTGTATTTCCCTGTCACTTAGGGGACCCTTTGCCTTACGTCCCACTTGTGTTACAGATACAGCTTTGTCTTTGGTCGTTCTGCTTGGTTCGAAGGAATTGTCCGTATTTGGATTGCATTTAGGGCTATGGCCCATAATGTTTTCCTCTTGCGTTTCCTTCCCTCTGGCCACATCATCGATTGTCTTCTCACCTTCCAGACAAGTTGAAGCAAGAATCTCCATGCTTTGTCTGGTCCTCTAGAGACTAATCACTGATGCGCAATTGTTTAGTGTCGATACTACCTACGGGACTCGGGGGATTTAAAGCCTTTGGGTTGCATGAGGGCCTATGGCCCCGCGCGTTCCCTTGGTTCACGAAATCTCCGAGATTCCCACCACAGTTACTCGACGCATCTTCTAGTCCCGTAGGAGCGTGAGGCTCCTTGCAACGACTGGTTGATTGCTCCGATTCCCCTTGCTTAGGTTTATGTATGTCTGTCGATTGTCCCGTTGATGGTGTCACCTTCCCCTTACGTTGAGGTTTCCCTTCGTAAGTGTTGGGTGGTCCCATCAACTGATTTACGCCCAAGGCCTTCGAAACCTCCTCTGATGTACAGGCGTGAGGCCCGTTCATCATTGTACGCTGCTGTTGCAGAAAGTCTTGTGCGTTTTGTAGTCATTTCCGTTCCAGTTCCGTCAGGTCAATCCACCTCCTTGAACCAAGTCGCTTGATTGTCTTTTTACTGTTGGCGGTCCGCCTCGAGGCGGTAGACAATCTTGAAGTATTGGAGCTAGCCTCGGAACAGCAATCACTGATATCATCAATGCCCATTGTTCGGACACTAGTTCCATCTCTCACTCCGAGGTTCGCAAAGGGGTCGAGAAGATGGTCTTCTTCCTCCTCTGTCAAAGTCTTGTCAGTTTCGTTTATGTTCATGTGTTCGTCGTCGATGCTACGTGTGGAAAGTTTTGTCACTGGCGACTTATCTCCTTCGCTTAACCAAGGAGCAAAGCCTGCGCCGGCAGCCGTGACTTCTGCCGACGTTTTGACACATATCCGTACCAATGGTTTATTCGTTTTGGTCGTACTTTCCATAATTATTTCATAGTTTTGAGTTTGTTAGTTAGTTTGGTTCCGCAGCTGGATTGCTGGAGAACCCCACATAAGCTCCCCCAACGTCAAGGTCAAACTCTCGGAGGAGAAGGCAGCCAAAAAAGAATAACAATATTTCAAGCATTAATTTAAGAAACCTTTTCATTTTACTAAAGTACACATAAAAATTCACGGAGTTTAAACAAAAAAAAAAGAACCACCGAACAACAATGAACAATAAGAGTCTGTTTATACGGTTCGTTTCGTCTTTCGTGTTTTTTACATGCACGAACGTCAATGATTACATGGTACACGAAAATACGGACGTACTTCATTTCGTTATTTTTACGTTCACTGAATTTGGGTTGTTTCGTGTGAAATTAATCAGTAGTAATATAAAAAATATTTTGCAATCGCTTCTTTCTTAAATAAACTCATATATTAGGTATACCCTACCGATTCACTAAAAACAATTTCCCAATCATTCATTTTTGTTCAAATGGTTTTTTTGAAAACAACGAGGAGCATTGTAGTTGCCAAATCAGAAACGTCAAAGTTCAACCAGAAAAAGTCTTGAAATTTTCATTTCTGCTTTCGTTACTTCCTTCCCTCTAAATTTCTACTCCCCTCACTCAAGCTGTCAAAAAGATGAAAAACGGAACAATAGAAAAAACGAATCGTGTAATCGGGCACTTAAATAAATACCGAACTGACAGATGAAAATTGCAAGAAGACAACGAAAGAAATAACAATAAAGAGGGAAATTCCCTTTACACAAAAGTTTTGAAGATAAAAGTTCTGCTAAAGGAGAATGCCCAAAAATGTATAGGCGAAAAACCCAGAGTCGATTAAGAAAAGTCATACATGGTTTGAAAGGACACTAATGGTAGATAACAAATATGGAATCATTTTCTTAAGAGAATTTAAATTTTTTTAAAACACAGTGTCAATACCTGGTCTTTTCTGAGCTGCCCTCACCAATGTTTTATACATGAAAAAACACCTTGCTAATAAAAATAAATAAATTGTCATAGCAAGTCCCGGGGATAACTTTTAAAGAAATTAATTCTATAATTGATATCTAGAGTCAATACCCTTTCAAACCATATATATTTTATTCTTATCGACTCTGCGTTTTTTCGGGCACTCTCCTTTGCATTGAATTTAAAGTAAATTAAATTTATTTAGGTTGACATTACACTTTGCTGCAACTAAATGTGTAAGACATTTTAGATCTTTAAACAAAAATTGGAGTGCGAATGTGAAAGGAGGAGTACGCGAGTACGGAGTTGTTCAAAGTAGTACAATACTTCTATGGGAGTACTTTCGGCAACACTGACACTCCACCATGACCGTCCTCATTACATTCCCAAAGCACACTGACATTTTATATATACTCTTATAGTAATATCATGGCTCAAATTTTGTAGTACTAATAGTACTCACGAAATGTGCCGAAATTGGCGTTAAAATCGCTTAAATGCACAATGGAAACCTGGGGATAACGATGCAAGGAAAAATAAAAACAATTAGTAAGAGGGAGAGGAGAATATTGATTAAATTACTACAACTATAATGGTAGTAAGGGGGTCAGATGTTTTTGTCAGTCAACAACGAGATTAAGGGAAGAAAATGAGAAAATGAAAATATATGTTTTCCTATGGGCTTATTTTTGGGTTATGTTCTTCCAGTTTTTTTCAATGAGTTTTTGTTGCTTTCTTTTGATGGCTATGGGTATATGGTTTTTTACACGATTTTGCGAGGTTAATATATTGGCCATTGGTACCATATTGTATCATGTAGGTAGATATGTATTATGTATGTACATTTTTATAAATTAGTAGGTAGCTATACTGGGTAGGTATTTAAAGAAATTAAATTTTTTTGCAAAAAAAAAGCATGAAAATAGGTAGTTATGGTAGGTACATAGGTACCTAAATATTTTGAATTGAGGTATGTAGGTAGGTAAATTAAAACTTGATATACCTAAGTAGGTAGGTACGTAAGGTTATTTTAATGTATGTACCTACATAGGTATTATCAATTAAAATAGGTAAGGTCGTAAGGTAGGTAGGTACATATGTATTAAAAAAAAAAAAAAAAAAATTATTTTCAATTGAAGGTAAGTAGTTACCTACGTAAATAGGTACCTATGCATAGGTAGGTACCTAGAAACATTTTGAAACTCAATTCAACAAACTCAATTTTTTTTTAATAAAAAGCTTTTTTTTGGGTAAAAAAAAAATATTTTTGAAAAATGAGTCTGGGGTCGACCCACACTAGCAACTTCCCATTGGTGCACTTGAAAACCATATACATACATACATATTTACCTAAGTGGTGGGTGGTAGAGTATACCTATATTACATAATTATATATTATATAGTGTAATAATTTTGGGTTTTTGGATAATCAGTATAAAGGTAGGTATAGATATAGAGATACAGGGCAAAATGTTACATTGCCTATATTTTGTACTTTAGCTATATTTATAATAGTAAAATTTGTTTGTAAATAGCTTAAAAATTATAGGAATCATATGCAAAATTTCGATTCTGATGTTAAACATTTTTCGAATTAAAACATTTTGATTTTTAACTTTTTAGAGGGTGGTTTTAAAAATCTCAAAATTACACAACACTTAGATGGTATAGGTATACATTTTTGGTAAGAATTTGAAATCGATATAATGTTTTTTTTTCTCAAAATATGTGAGTTAAAAAACATTTGTTAAGTATTTTAAATAGTTCAACAAATCGCACCAATTACAATAACTTCCAATGGGAAGGTAAAAATATCAGTTGACAATGTTATAGGTACCCATTATATACATACATGTATAGCAACTACTTAAAAATAACAATTACTTTTCCCAATGACGCTACAGCTTAATTTATAAGTATTAAAATTATATAGGTACTAAAATTTATAATTTTATAATAATAATAATTTTATGTAGGAGTGCACTAAAAAAGGATTTTTTTTAATTCTTAAATTTAATAGTGTTGCAACGCAACATGCAACAAGATCAAAAAAGATCAACAAAACAAAAAAAAACTCATAAACGTTTTGCCGACGGCAAAACCATATCCCCAATGCCAACTACCGACGGCAAAACGAGTTTTAAATGTTTTAATGATGAAAATTCAAAAATAGTCAATTCGAAAAGTGCTTAGTAGTTGCATGGGTGTAGATTTTTTATTTTTTTTATTTTTCCATATTTTTATAGAAGATGAATAAAGCAATTATTTATGTTTAAGGAATTTTCGATAGGATTTTTTTTCGTGTCGAAAATGATTTTTGAAAAACATACATTTTTGTTGGTCAATTTTTAAAATTTTCTGATTTTTATATTTTTAATGGGTAGTTGGAAAAATCTTAAATTTTAATATGTTATAGGTATAACTATATTTGTATTTCTATTAGTTGACAGATTTATATAAGGGTAAACATTATGAAAAAAAAATTTTATGTTTTGTATCAATATCTTTTTAATAAAAAGTCGCAGAGATTTTAGATCTTAAAACATAGCTCTAAAATGTGGCTAAATTGTGTTTACAAATTTTTGAGGAGGGATGAAAAATTTCATACTTAAAGGGAGTATAAATGACCCGTCAAATTTATATTAGCTTTATTAAATTCAAAACAAAAAAAATTGGCACGACTGGATCGCACAAACAAACAATAAGTACATAGGTAGGTATAGGTAGGCACCTGGGTATGTAAATGTAGGTCATAACTTTTTTGAAGACAAAATATATAAGGATGTAGGTACCCTTTTTTTAATTGAAAAATGAACACAGGTATTTGAAACTTAAAAGAAAAGAAACTTGTTAGGTAGGTATCAGTACCTAAGCTTACCTAGTACCTAGTTAGACCAAAAAAAGAAACAAAATTATTTTCAATTGAAAGTAGGAGGTAGATAAATAGGTACATATACAATATACATACCTATAATAGGTAGATGCGTTTTGAAAACAACATTTGGTGAGCAACAACTCAATTTTTTTCAATAAATAGGTAGCTTTTTTTTGGTAAAAAATATTACAAACAAATATTACAAAAGAAAATTATATTTTTGATGTTTAAAAAAAAAATAAATATATTTGAGAAAAAAATTACATTAATTTTTTCATTTTGTAAAAAAACAGTTTTTTTCGATTTTTTACAAAAAAATTATATTTTTGAAGTTTAAAAAAAAAATCCATATTAAAGCTTGTGGTTATCGTAGAAATATGTTTTATATACAAAAATAATTGTTTATTGGTGGAAATTATTATAAAATTTAATTTTTGATAATCGGTTAAATAAAATATTATAATGTTCACTATTTAGTCAAAACAAAGCTATTTTATCCGTTTAATCGTATTTTGACAGTTATGTTTTATATATCAAACTTTTTGTTTGATTTTCAAAATTTATAATTTTTAAATTTGAAAATATTTGATGGGCGTGGTGAAAATATAAAAATAAAATTCGTTGAAAAAGCATGAACCAAATCGATGGTTCGATGTATCGATGTTTCCAAAAAGAAACATCGATGTCAAAAACATCGGCCTCTTACATTGTCAGCTGTCACTGTCAACTATCTTGGGAAAGAATGAATGGACACGTTCAATGCAAAAACAAGTTTTGGGTGTTCACAGGCCAAGCAACGCAAACTCCGCGTGCAAAAGCAGGCAATTTTAAAAATTATGTGTGACAAGAAAACAAAAAAACATCGATGTTAAAACATCGCTCCAAATAACATCGATGTATTCGGATTCGAAACATGTTTCAAAAACATCGATGTAACGTTTGCATCCCTAAATAAAACTAATTTTAACGTGTCTTTTGTTGAAATAATCAGTAAACATTTGTTGGAATTATTTTAGAAGAGGAGTAATAAGTGTGTCGGTTTTGTTTTTCAAAATGTATCAATTTTTTACTAACTTTTACATATAAAGTACCAAAAATCGTGTTGAATTTTCACTAAATTACATTTTTAGTATGAATTTTTTTAGATTTTGCAAAAATTTTAACACAGATTTTTAGACTCTTAATTTCTACCTTAAATTCATGTATCATTTATAATGAACTATAAAGTATTTTTCAATTTTGAAGCCTCTAAATTTGGCTATATGTAGATTTTTTGTGAATTTCTTTACTAAATTGGTCGTACTTTTTTCCCGTTAGGTTTACAAATATAAAATAACTCACATATTTGTAGAAAAGTAATACACCTATAATTGTGTTTCATTAGTTTTTTGAAATTAAAAAAAAATTCATCAAGTTTTGAATTTAATATATTTAATATAAATTTGACGGGTCATGTACACACCCTTTTAGTATGAAAATTTTCAACCCCCCTCAATAATTTTTATTCACAAATTTAGCCACATCTCATAGCTAAATTTTGAGATCTTAACTTTTAATATGGGTCGAGTAGAAATGAAGTTATGATTTTTTATATTGAACAAAAATCGAATAAAAAATAATTTGAGATAACGGTGCTTTGCACTGGTTGACGATTGTTGACAAAGCAGAGCATTTCTGTAGATTTTAGCCGATTTTTTATGAATTTAAAAAAAGCAATTATGACGCTAATATAGGAGGTAGATTGAAAAATAAGGTATAAAATTAATGGTTGTTCTGTTGAGATTAAATATAAGAAAAAACTAAATCAATCCATGCACACGCTCACATGTTATTAAGTAATATGTGTTAACAATATTATATTGTTAATTTCTCAGCTCAACGGTACAGTAGGCATATAATTTTGTTTATACAAATTCCTAGAACATATAGCTATAATTTTTTAGTACATTGCAAACCTGTAGGTACGACTCTTTACTAAAAAGATATTTAAAAAAAAAAAACAAATTTTAAAATTTTTACTTTCTTAAATAAATCTGTCAAATGATAAGTTAGAAAGATAAAATGTTTACCATTTGATTTCTATCAAATACTTATATCTATAACATATTGAAATTTTAGATTTTTCCAACAACCCATTAAAAAGATAAAAATCAAATACTTTGAAAATTTTACCAAACAAATTTAACCTTTTTCAAAAATCATTTTGGGTATGAAAAAAAATCCTATCAAAAATTCCTTAAACATGGATAATTTTTTTTCATTATCTTTAAAAATATGTTAAAATAAAAATTATTAAATATCTACCCCCATGAAACTACTAAGTACTTTTCGTAACGACTATTTGTCAATTTTAAGTCTTAAATCGGTTATACCTATCTCGGTTTATAGATTTTAAATTAAAAAAAGATGTACCCATTTTTTCCCAACTTTTTTTAATCTTTAAAATAAAAAAAAATCAAGTCTCTACGACTACGGGTTTAGAAGTTAGTTTTTCGACTTTATTTCAGTTCTTACCCTTAAAACCCTATTAAATGTACCAATTTCAAAAAATTCGTTCTTAGTGCACCCCTATATACAATTTGCTATTCAATAAATTTTAGTATATATTTTTAGGACTTCTAGTTTAAGCTAGTTGTAATTTTTCTTTCTTTTATAGGTATAATAAAAAAAAATAACAAATAAAATAACTTAACCTACTTAACCACTTAACATCGCATAGGGATTCTTTCTAGCAAACAATGAAACTATTAACACTTAACCTACCTCAACATCACATAAAGATTCCTTCTTCTAGCCACTGAAAAGTACCAAGGAAATTATGCCCATACATACAAATAAAACTGAAATTTGGCAAGAAAATTGAATACCCATAAAACCAAAACCTTCCCCCGATCATACTTACCTATATACTTACCTATGCACACATTCTTCATTTCCTACATCGCCGATGGAAAAATCTGTCTACTTGCCCGCCGCAAACAGATGGTTCCTACATTATAAGTAGTATATATACAGGGTATATATACAATGGCTGAGCTAAAAAAATATGTATTCCAACACAGTTACCTTACCCATTGAAAGCAATACAAAACAGCTTTTTCAGTGGATTTTATAAAATAGTTTTCTGTTTTCAAGCTTTTGAGAACAGAATTAATAAAGGTGAGATATAATGCAAAGTACGGAAACCCTATGAGAGCTTTTACTTGAAATAGGTATATGCAAGCCAATGCGACCAGACAGAGATACAAACGTCCTATCTTCCCTGTACTGACAATTTTTGTTGAACAGAGTATAGATCGATTCACATGCGACGAAAAAACGCAACGTGAGCGTGGCGAGAACTCGTCGTAGTTGTCAAACCGATTTCAAACCATGTAAGTATACGAGGGAACGCCATAGGGTATAAACAATGAAACGTTTCTCGTCGTCACGTCACGTCAACGCTGGGAAAATTGAAAAAAAACGCTCTCGTTGACGTTTTTTATGTTTTTTTTTCATATTTGACTGATGGTGAATTTTTGAAACTGTAGAAAAGAATAAAAAAAACAACAGATAAGTGGAAATTAAAAAAAAAAAAAAACATATAAAATTTATTGACAATGAAATTAGGTATATTAATAGATCTTTTTGTGTTGACAATATTATAATGTTGTATTGTTTTAATTTCTTTGCATTTTTAGCCGAAAATCATTTCCCCAGCCCCCCAGCAAATAATATAAGTAATTTCATCAGTTTATTTTTTTTCATTATTTTGAACGCACACTGCACAGAAAGAACAAAAACAAAAAATAATTTAACGCTGTCAAAAAACTCGTCGTCGAGATACTCGTCGCATTTAGAGTTGTGCAACGATTTTATAACTAGATAACTAGAAAAAACACCAGCGAATCACGTCACGCTCTCTTCACGTTTACTCGTCGCATTGTAAATCGAGCTTCTCTCTAGCTGATAGGCCACAACAAAGTGTTTAAACATATCATAAATCATACTGGTCATAACTAATAATCGACAAAATGTGATGTAGTTCTTATCGTCATTTAAAATACAAATTTCATACCCACTCTTGGTTTTAAAATAAACGAAATAAATGTCGAGTAATTAAGTACCAAAATAAAACGCTTGTCTTTGGCACTTTACGCTCATCACAAGAAACAAAGTGATCGTTTTCAACTACATACATAAATATAACTTTCAATAGAAATGTTTATAGTACAGGCAATGGGGAAAAATCTGAAAAAAGTTTTGACGTCTGAAAAGCTTGAATGCAGTTTTAAAGAGGAGTTGCTTTTTAGCATAAATCTCGATTTGCGGGATTTTTGGTCTTGTGGGGCGTCCGCCATCTTGGAAAAACAACTTCTTTTGATAATTTGCGTTTTTCTCACTTTCTGTGCTATTCTATGAAAAATATTTCATATACTTTTTTGTTTTAATTTAAATTTCCTACAAATCGGTATATAATTTATTTTTCTGGTGTAAATAATTCAAAAGTTATTAATGAAAAAGAAACACAAATTAAAGGCTTTAAGGGCTTAGTTATCGAATAACTCCCAAACTATTACTTTTATAGAAAAAGTCTTAAATTAAAGGGGTAATAAAAGGCTAGGGCGTGTAGGTTGAGTTAAGATAAGAAAAAAGTCATACAGGGAGGGGGGTCTATTTCCCCCCGTTTAGGCAGAAGGGGCAATTTTCTAAAAAAATGACTGAAAATATAAAAAAAAAACTATTAAAAATCAACGGCAACACTCAAAATATAATGTTATAGCTTTTTTGAAAGCCAAAAACCTATTCTTAAATTAATTTTTCAACTCAAGTTGTTTAAGCAAACAGTTTTTGAGAAAATAATTTTCAAACTCAAAATTTAAAAAAAAAACTTATTTTTTTCTTCTTTCCAAGATGGCGGAGGCCCCACAAAACCAAAAATCCCACAAATCGAGATTTATGCTAAGAAGCAACCCCTCTTCAAAACTGCATTCAAACTTTTCAGAGGTCAAAACTTTTTTCAGATTGCCCTTATTTGACTCCCCGTTGCCTGTACTATTAGAAAAAAAAGTCTACCACCAAGGTACATATATGTACTGTGCTATAACACATCGTATCCGTCATAACACGAAGATGTTGCGAAGTGAAAATAGAAGTAAATATAGTTCATAGATAATTATTCTCGATGCGTTTGCATGGTTTTATGTGTAGGTACAGGGTGTCCCATTATAAATGGTCAAAACATAAACTGGGGATAGACCAGGGGTGGAATCGGCTAAGGTGTTAGGTATGTGATAAGTGATAGTCATTATCGACACATTCCGTCTGCCTAAGGTGACTGTCACCAGTGATAATCATATTTTTGTGACTATTTTTGGTGACAGCTATCACTTTCAAGTTAAACTATTGTATGCTTTATTTTCTTCATTTTCAAGAGAAAGTACTATATATTAAAAAAAAAAAATTATATTCAATGAATATCTACCTAGTTTTTTTTTATTTCTAAAAGGGCATTAAAATGCAATTTGTCATGAAAAATAATGTATGTAAATATTACTAACATACATACGACTATGTATGTAGGAATAGTTTTATTAAATTACTATGTACAATGACATAACAAATCTATTTTAAAGTGCATTAAATGGTCCCGTCTTTTTATTAATTATTAAAATGAATTGATTTCAGTTACTAGTTGCCAAAATTAACACAAACAACTGTGATTTTATTCCAGAAAAAAGCTAATCTTCAATAATGGATACAGGGAATTCGAAGCGAGGGATTCTTTAAATCAACAAAGAAAAATATCCGCGACAGTTTCTTTTAATCACTTGAACTCGAAACTCATTTATATTTTTCAATATTCAAAATCTAACCACCGCACAATTTTGTTTAATTAACTTGCAGCTAGGTATTCACAAAAATTGTTTAATTTCAACACTTTTGAATAAATCTGGGTGACTGCAATAAAGAAAATCTTCAAATCGACTTGTGAGAAATGTCAAATCTTACTAGTATTTGTGCAAAACAATGTTTTCTCTCAAAGTGATACCAAATTTGCACTATTTTTTGGTGATCACTTTACGCAGATGGAAAATCAAATCCTATCACATGTGACTGCCACAAATGTGATTATTACAAATTACCTTATGCGACTCCACCCCTGGCCTATCCCTAGTTTCAGTTTGGATCATTGATAATGGGACACCCTGTATACTTACTTACACATGCATTTTATCGTCGGTCGGTCATAGTTTTTTTAATTTCCTAGCAACAAAAACGATGAGCCCTTATACGAGTAATTGGAGTTAGTTTCTAAAGCGACTGGTAACGATTGATATCTCATGAACAAAATCTCATTGAATTGACAAACATTATAATTTTGTGTTCAATATTTTTTCTTAATGAATTGAGTTGAGTGTTTATTGGTGTGACCAGGACTAGAACCGATCGTAAAATCTTTAAATTAAGATGGCAATGTCATAGCAAAATGTGTTACAATTTTTTGTTTATTTATTCTATAAACTCAAATTTTGTTTAAATTTCTAGATGTAGATACCGAACTGGATTAGCTAAAAAACTGTTCTTTGTTTTGAATAGGTATTTTTATTTTTTTTTTTTTTTTAATAAATACAAAAAACCTGGAAACATCACAGCAGCTTCAAAGTATATAGGGTTTAAATTACCGCTTCTTTTCATTACACACAGACAGGGTAACAAAATTTAACCGAATTTCTGATTATTCTTTTCCGAATATTTTGATCCACTTGAATAAGAATCAATGTCCTCAGAATTGATGGATACTCAGATTTTCGAGATATCCAAGTCTAAAGGGCAGAAAAACGTGTTTTCTGTACTTTTTGGGGCTATGTTTCCCCACCAAACAATTTTCCTCCAGAAAATTTGTTATAGAATCAAAAGGTTTTCCATGTCATGAGGTCGAATCTGACCTAAGACTTGCGGCTCCTAACCTTTAGCACCTCATACATGGGATATTCGCAAAAAAAAAAGGTATGCCATTTAAACGGTCAGTACGTGGTCAAAAAAGATCAAATAGTTTAAGAAATTGGTCAGCCATAGTAAATTTTTAATCAAGGGTTACATTTTTTCAAGGTCACCAACTATTTTTGGCACCTCATTTATGGGATATTCGCAAAACAAGTTTACCGTTCGAAAGGCCACCGGCTCGTGATAAAAGGTCAGCTAGTTTCATTAATTGGTCAGCCATAGATTTTTTTTTTATTGAATTTTTAAAGTTTGGTTCAAGGTCACAGTATAAGACTCTTAGCACCTCATTTATAGAATTTATAAAAAATGAGTATGCCATCTAAAAGGTCAGTAATTGTCAAAAAAGGTCAGTAATTGTCAAAAAAGGTCAGCTAGTTTCAGTAATTGGTCAGCCATAGATTTTTTTATTAATTTTGTTAAAAATTTTCAAGGTCAAAACTATTTTTAGCACCTCATTTATGGGATATTCGAAAAGATATACACCATCTGAAAAATTACCTAGACTTCATAAAAGGTCAACTAATTTCAGTAATTGGTCAGCCATAGTTTTTGTGTAATTGAATTTTTAAAATTTATTTTTTCAAGGTCGTATAAGACTTTTAGCACCTCACTTGTGTGATATTCGCAAAAGAAGTATACCATTTGAATGGCCAACGACTCGTGATAAAAGGTCAGCTAGTTTCAGTAATAGGTTATTTTATATGAATTTTGGAAATTTTTTGTTTTTCAAGGTCGTATAAGACCTTTAGCACCTCTTTTTCCGAATTTTCCAAAAAAAAAGATACCATTTGAAAGGTTATTAAATCCTCATAAAAGGTCAACATGTTTTAGAAATTGGTCAGCCATAAGTTTTTTTTTAATGATTTCTTAAAGATTGTTTCAAGGTTACAGTATAAGAGTCTTCATTAAAAAAAAACCTATAGCTGACCAATTACTGAAACTAGCGACCTTTTATCACGAGTCAGTGGCCTTTCAGTTGGTATACTTTATTTGCGAATATCCCATTAATGAGGTGTTAAAGTCTTATACACGGCCTTGAAAAACAAAAAACTTCAAAAATTCATATAAAATAACCTATGGCTGACCAATTACTTAAACTAGCTGACCTTTTACCACGAGTCGTTGGCCTTTCAAATGATATACTTCTTTTGCGAATATCCCACAAATGAGGTGCTAAAAGTCGTATACGACCTTGAAAAAATAAATTTTAAAAATTCAATTGCACAAAAACTATGGCTGACCAATTACTGAAATTAGTTGACCTTTTATGAAGTCTAGGTAATTTTTCAGATGGTGTATATTTTTTCGAATATCCCATAAATGAGGTGCTAAAAATAGTTTTGACCTTGAAAATTTTTAAAAAAAATTAATAAAAAAACTATGGCTGACCAATTACTGAAACTTACTGACCTTTTTTGACCAATTACCAAAATTACCAATTATCATTTTGTATAAATTCTATAAATGAGGTGCTTAAAATCTTATACTGTGACCTTGAACCAAACTTTAAAAATTCATTAAAAAAAACCCATGGCTGACCAATTACTAAAACTAGCTGACCTTTTATCACGAGCCGGTGGCCTTTCGAACGGTATACTTGTTTTGCGAATTTCCCATAAATGAGGTGCCAAAAATAGTTGGTGATCTTGAAAAAATGTAACCCTTGATTAAAAATTGTCTATGGCTTACCAATTTCAATTTCTGAAACTAGTTGACCTTTTTTTACCACTTCCTGACCTTTTAGATGCTATACTTTTTTTGCGAATATCCCATATATGAGGTGAGGTTTTTTAAATATCCAAATAAACGTGATATGGTTGGTATATCATCCCCACAAAAAGGATTAGGTACAAAAATAATTATATTCCTCTATAAAAATCGATTTGAATCGTGCCAAAACTCTCAATCCTCATGGAGTAATCGTAATATAAAATGTAGGTATAAGCTTTTCATAATAGCGGATTTTATTTTATTTTTGGTGGGGAAGATTAGTATACTATTAGATGCTGTAATGAAGAAATAACTTAACCTCAAAAGTAACGAAACACACGATTTTTGACACTTTTCGATTAAAATTTCTCGATGACCTGTACTGAGCTTAACCAGCAATGCAATTCTGATGCCAAGTTTCGAATTCCGGACCAAAATAAATTCTGAAAGGTGTGTTCCCCTGTATTATTTACGGTGATCTCTTGAACAACATCTTTTGCTTTTGCGTATTTTATAAAAATAAACAAAATTGAAGACGAAACTTCTAGCTTGTGAAATTGTTTGTGCACAAAAAAGTCAATGTAGCTTTTGAGAAAAACATACGCAAACTATAAATTTCTGATTTGTTTGATGTTCTTAATTATATAAATACTAAAAACTTAAATATTATATACGGAAGTTAATTTAATCCAAAGCAAGATTAAATATAAATTTTACTCAACTAAACATAGTTCCTTGAAAGTCAAAGCTCAACAATAACTCATATTTCTACTCTTTTAACATATTTTTATGAAAAATCTGTCAGATTTATAGTTGCCTACCGGGTGCAATGAAATAAAAACTAACGCAACAAAGTCCAAAACCAAATTTGGACTTAAATGCACTTTAAGAAGTGCAACAAAGCCCAAACTGATTTTGGACTATATTTAAGTCTCAAGAGTGCAATAAATCCTCTTGACTTTATTGCACTCATCAATTTTTGAAAATAATATAAAAATAACAATAATATGTATAGGGTGTTAGCACGAAATAATTTTAAACTATCAATTCAATTCGCACGAATTTAAGGCCAGTC
The DNA here is from genome assembly GCA_949320155.1 of Melangyna quadrimaculata. Taxonomy (NCBI): domain Eukaryota; kingdom Metazoa; phylum Arthropoda; class Insecta; order Diptera; family Syrphidae; genus Melangyna; species Melangyna quadrimaculata. The sequence continues at coordinate 19,805,910 of OX439486.1, forward strand.
GGAATGTAATTTGACATTCAAAAAATTAGTTAGTGGATTTTTTTCTTTTAATCGTTAGTGGGGTTCATAAGGAGTGTTCAGTATTATTTTCGACCGCCTAGCTCTTTTGCGTTGGCCGCCATTTTGAATTTTCGGAAAATCGTTTTTCGTTATAAATAACTCGATTATTTTCAACTTTTTACTAAAAATCCCTTCAATAAAAATTGTTTATAATAAAGAACCCGAATGAATAACATCTAACTTGTGTGTGGCTTGTAAAAATGCTAGTTGTCCAAATGCAAATGTAAATTAGAAAAACCTTCATTTGGATGGGCACGATCAGGTGACCTCGGTGGTGCAATGCGTAGTGCAACGGCCTCTGAGGTAGCTTGGTCTAGGTTCAAATCCAGTTGACGGCAAAGCAATTGGAACTATAATAGACTAAGCACCACAAAAAGGAATCTGATGATTGGTGTGGCAGGCATGAAATTGCAATAATTCCAGCCAAATGTAATACTCGGTGGTAGCCAACACAAGTGGTTGTTGTTGATTCAAAACCTTCAATGTGACGGGGCGAAAGCTATGCAGCCTAATTGCAAGTGTTATCACACCTTTGAAAAATTGTTTATAATTTAATTTTCTACAAACTTGGTGTTAATAATTTTTGTCTAAGATTGATAGTTTTCAATATACCTACCTAATCCGGAAATTGTGATTGTGATCGGTTATTTTTAGGTTATCCGCAATAAAGGGTAATTTGTATACAAACACTGCTCCTACGGGTCTCGTGGGGGGATGATCAATCTAGTGGGGGTAATGGAAAGGAACACGCCCTTAAAAGATAATGGTGCGTCAACCTCTCCTCTACCAGGTGTTTATGTAGCGACAGACACTCCTTCAATTAATTTGTATATTAGGATTAAAAATCCTTGGGTACCACAATGGATCTACACTGATCTTAGTGTGACGGTAACAAGACCAACTGTCAGCCCACTAACCTAACTTAACCAAACCATACAAACATAACGATAAAGTGTATTTTTTTTCATTCAAGAAGGGGGTCGTAAGGAGTCTAAATAAAAACCTCCTCTGTTTAACTTTGGCCGCCATCTTGAATGTAAAGCAATTTGGTTTTTGTGAAACAAATCATTCTTGGACTAGTTTTTTTCTGACTATACAGGCGTAATAACTTTTGGGAGTGTATTGACTGAAGGCAGTACTCTGGCGGCAATCCCTTGACCTAGGATATATACACTAAATTACAGAAACTGTCAAAAATACTATATAAATTGAGTAGAGTTTTTCGATAATTATTGTTTAAAAACAATTAAACAATTTAAACTAAAATAAAAACTATTGTTTTGTAAACAAAGAAGTGAAACAATGAATTAAAAACAATTTAGCTTAAAGAGTCGAAGCAAGTGTTTCATAAAGTATAATAACAGTGGGTGCGATTTTGAGTTTGTTCTTGTGGCCTTGAATTATTCTCATTAGTTTAATAATTAATAAATTATTAAGAATTATTTTTTACTGTTAATGTAAACTTTGCAATTTGTGGTTTCACAATCCCTGGTTCGCCACTTTCCTGCTCTTTTTGTTCATGTTGCTTTACAAATATTCCTTACAAATAGCTGTATTTATATTAAAGAAAAATAAATAATACATATTTTGAATCAACTATTTTTTTGAATTTATTGCCCAAATCTGCTCTCCGGTACTAACAAATTTTAAATAAAACTATGGGAAGCTGACAAATAGAACACATAATACATATATCTCCACTGTGAAAGTGTGTTATTGCCGCTTAAAACTAAGCCTGTAACATAGGGGTTTAAAAATCCTGTTATACATCCGATGGTGTTGGTTTCCGTCTAAGGTTTATGTGATTCAAGTGAGTACTGGCGTGAATCGCTCGACTGAATGACCCTAAGCCTGCCAGCATAAGTATCACCCGATTTCCATTACAACCGATAAACGTATATTTTGTTTGGAATAAAATCAATTTTTATTAATAAATTAATTATTTTACCTGAATGTAAACACACATATTTCTTATGGCTGTCAATGATTAGTGCATACAAACCGTTGTTGGAGTTCTCCACCAGGTATCGCATTTTGACTTTTCTAGTCGTCAATAGCAACTCAGCAAAATTTGCACACACAAAACAATAGAAAACAAAACTGGAAACCATTCATCCTCATAATAATCTGGACGTCTGAATATCGACAGTATTCCGACTTACTTACCGTCGGTGTTGAAGTATTCCAACTGCCTCATTTATGCAGACGATGTAACAATCTTCAAAACCATTTCAAATACTCGCGATTGTGAAGAGTTGCAGTGTGACTTAAATTCGTTTTTTGACTGGTGTGCTCGTAATTATTTGTGTTTTAACATCGATAAATGTAAGACTATGAGTTTTACGAGAAAGGTATCAATAATTTCATTCAATTATTCTCTTGATAGCATACTATTATCACGAGTAAGCGAGATGTCTGTCCTTGGTGTTTTATTTGATCAGAAACTTGAGTTCATATCATACATCAACTCAATATCTAACAAAGCCAATTCAATTCTTGGTTGGATCAAAAGAGAGTCAAGGCAATTTTCTGATCCATTCGTTACAAAACAGCTATTTATGAAATTTGTTAGGCCTATTCTTGAATATGCTTGCCAGGTTTGGTCACCCCATTACCATTGTCATAAGGCTAGACTGGAACAGGTACAAAAAAGATTCCTGAGGTTTGCACTCAGAGGTTTAGGTTGGGTAAACCCTTACCATAATCGACTAAAACTTATTGATATGCCTAGTCTTGAGGAGAACAGACGATCGTTTTTATGTTTTGTCTTCATTGTAAAATTGTTAAACGGAAAAAAATCTCTTTGCACCTTCTATCTTGTATTCACTTTAATATTCCCCAAAGAAACTTAAGGAACTTGTCCGAATGTCTACATATTTTCAACTATCGGAACAATTATGAACGTTTTTCTCCCTTAAATAAAATGTTTAATTTATTTAATATTTTCAATAATATATATATTAACTTGTTTGATCAAAACGCAAATTTCACAAGTAAATTTAAATCAATTTTTTTTTTCAAATATATAAAATTGTACCTACAACTTTATAGGTAGTAATTTAGCTAAGTTGTAAATAAATATTCAAAAAATCTGTTAAAATTAATTTATGTAGGTAGTTTTAACATTTTATCCTATAAATATCGCAGGATTAAAAATAGTAAATGTCTTTAGATATAATGAATTCTTTAATTTGTCAAAAGTCATGAAATATTTTTTTTATTTGAAATCTTTTTAATTGTAGATAAATGAAAACAATTTGAAAATTACTTTACTGAGTGTAGCATATGTTAATAGTACATACATATGTATGTATAATTGTATATTTTATGTACCTTTTACAGTTTACAGTTTATATAATCACAACAAAAACATAAATGTTAAAAAAGTAGCCAAGTTCTTCTATATACAAAAACTTTTGCGTACCAAGTCAGCCGTAAAAATTAATGAGATCTAAAAGTACGCCAAGTTCTAAGTTTATTAATGTTAAAAATCAAATATTTTAAGTAGAGTAATAAGGAAGAACCTAACAATTTTCAGAGAAATCTGTTATTTAATGATTACTAACTTAAATTGAGTTGTTTTACTAGTCAAGCTTTCATTTCAAAATTGAGTAATTAGGTTAAAAAAGAAAACTTGCCAAGTAAACCAACTCAATTAAAGTCAGTAATCATTAAATAACAGATTTCTCTGAAAATTTTTAGGTTCTTCCTTCTTACTCTACTTAAAATATTTGATTTTTAACATTAATAAACTTAGAACTTGGCGTACTTTTAGATCTCATTAATTTTTACGGCGGACTTGGTACGCAAAGGTTTTTGTATATAGAAGAACTTGGCTACTTTTTTAACATTTATGTTTTTGTTGTGATTTCACTCCTTTTTGCAAAGGTTCATTTTATTAGGGAAAGTGGGTGGAATAAACGCACAATGAGAGCCTCATTGTTGAACTAAGTTTTTAATGTGTGCCTTTTGTATATCCAACAAGTCCTACCCATCTGCCAATTTCAATAAGTTAGAAGTGCTCCATTGAAATGATAATAATAATTGATAAGAAGTGGGTGGAAGAAACGCTCCTGCATGAAAAATTTTAAGATTTCAACTTTTTCTTTGTATACGCCTGAAAACGAACCACTTTATACCAAATTTAATAATCATGTACCAAACAAAAGTTTTCTCAATATATTTAATATTATTTCTGTGAAAATGGGTGGATGCCATGCCCACTGAATGTTAAATCTCAAATTTTTAATTTTCCCTTTGCTTGCATGTCAAGTCTTATCGCTCTGCCAAATTTCACCATTCTACGACAAACAGGAGTGCAACATGTAATTAATATTAATTCTGCGAAAATGGGCGGATGCCACGCCCTCTGAATTAAAAATCTCAATTTTTTAAATTTTCCATTTGCTTGCACTTATAGCCCTACCGTTCTACGAAATTTCATCATTCTACGACAATCAGAAGTGCTCCTCATAATTAATATCAATTCTATTCATATGGGCGGGTGCCACGTCCCTGAATGTAAAATATCAAATTTTTAAATTTTTCCTTTGTTTGCACTTTAAGCCCTACCGCTGTACTAAGTTTCATCATTCCACGACAGTCAGAAGTGTGCTCCAAATAATTTATATCGATTCTATGAAAATGGGCGGAAACCACGCCCCCTGAAAGAAAAATCTCAAATTTTAAATTTTTTTCTTTGTGTGCACATTAAGCCCTACAGCTGTATTAAATTTCATCATTCTACGGCAATCAGAAGTGCTCCAAATAATTTATATTAATTCTATGAAAATGGGCGGGTACCACGCCCCCTGAATGGAAAATCTTAATTTTTTTCCTTTGTATACACCACAGGGCCTACCGTTGTGTGAAATTACAAGATTCTACGATGTCGGGAAGTGCTCCATATTTTTAATGATCTGTCAGTCAGTCAGTCAGTTACGGTTTTTGCTATTTTTGCAGTCTCATGTGTCGGGAACCCCTTATGCTAAAGAATTGAAATTTGGTGAGTTATCTAAACTCACTTTCCAGGTGATATAGTATGTTGTAACTTTAGTAGATATCCATGTCCTCAGTTATATGTATGTAGATACCTAAAATACTACTCCAGGCTCAAACGCAGGGGGGTTTGGGGGAAAATTGATGTTTTCATTTAAATCGGAGTTGAAACATTATTGTCCTTCAAGTCAAGAATTCGACTTTTCGTGATAAAATATAATATTTAATAACATTTAAAATTTTTCAAACCCCCCCCCCCCCGAAATTTTTTCCTGCGTTCGCGCTTGTAGAGGGGGGTCGAAAATCGCCTGAGTTTTATCGTGTAAAAAAAGGTGTACTCCTAGAACTTGGCTGGGCATTACCGTGCCCTTTGATAAACAGTTAGATGCTGGCACTTGTAATAGTAAAGACTATCGTATTTGCTACATGGCGCAGCCGGTGCATGCAAACAGAACGCATTTATATTATGGCTGGAGTTGTGGGGGATGTTTTTTGCAGTACAAAAGAAGCTTATTTCTAAAGTAAATTAGCATTTTATAAAAGTAAACAACAGCTAGATGGTCTAACTGAGATGGAATTTCAACAAGTGGACCATTTACCCAATATATTTAAACTGTATAGTTATTGGGGCAATCATGTTGAACAATATACTGAGGCTGTTTTGGAGTCCGAAAATAATAATAATCTTATGCTGATTGGAGATTTGAATGCTAGGGTAGGAAGTGAGAAGGCTCTACCATTTCAACCGATCCATTAATTACCGCAACATGAAATTCTAAGGGTCAAATTAAGGATGCTAAGGGTCAAAAACGTATTGATTTAGGTATGTGATCCCTTTGATTTATACATGCTGAATGAAATCTGTAAAAATGAATCCAGAGGTGTACGGCCGGCGTTAGGTCTTAACGCCCAAAACCATAAACACCAAAAAGTATTTGTTAACAATTTGTTTTTGTAGAATTATTGGCGTGGCGCGCGGGGCGGCTTGCGTGGTAGCACGGCAGTCTACCGCAGGCCTTAACGCCACCCCCCCCCCTCTGCCACGGTGGTTGTTGTTTTTTGTATAATATTACCTGAGACAAGCATTTTCAAATATTTTCCTTGGGACTGGCCACGAGACGAGTCTCGTCTCGGTCTCGTTAAAATCGAAAATGTTTAGTCTCGTCTCGGTCTCGTATAAATAAAGTCTCGTCTCGGTCTCGTCTCCGAAAAATACGATTTCCGGAAAAACTGTTGATTATTGGAACGAAATATTTTCGATTATCGTTTGAATATGTAATGAAATTGGATTTTTTAATTTATTAGACTCTCTGTAAATTTCGGCCCAAATATACAGTCTCGTCTCGGTCTCGTCTTGGTTGCTTAAAAGGCAGTCCCGCCTCGTCTCGGTCTCGTCATGCGAGACCGAGATCGAGACCGAGACTTTTCTCGTCTCGTGGCCAGCCCTAACTTTCCTGATCCCAGTTGATGAATTGGGTTCAACCTTTCTAAGTACAATATTATGAAAATTTTATATTTGGGCGAATTGAAAAATTTCATCAAGCCCAAAAACTGACATATAGCCATATGTTAATTAGTTGTGACAACTTCGAATTTGTTGTTCAATGTTTTCTATGTTTTTTTGTGTTGCTTTGCTAACTTGATATCAAGTTAGCAAAGCACCCCCTCAGAAAAGTACTAAAAACTCTTTACAGTGAATGATTTATAGGTTAATAATTTGCCGTTAATTAGTCGTTAATTAGTTGTGACATTTTTTCACTTTGTCGTGCTATGTTTTCTATGTTTTTTTTGCAAATTTCCTGATTCGATGTCAAGTTAGCAAAACAACATTCGCAAATCGAAAAATGGTTAATTGGATAATTTTCCGTTAATCAGTCGTTAATTAGTTGTGACAATTTCGAATTTGTCGTTCAATGTTTTCTATTTTTTTTGTGTTGCTATGCTAACTTGATATCAAGTTAGCAAAGCACCCCTCAGAAAAGTATTAAAAACTCTTTACAGTGAATGATTTATAGGTTAATAATTTGCCGTTAATTAGTCGTTAATTAGTTGTCGATATTTTCAATTTTGTTGTGCTATGTTTTCTATGTTTTTTGGCTAATTTCCTAATTCGATGTCAAGTTAGCAAAGCAACACCTCAAAACGGGGTTAAAACTTCTTATATTGAATAATTTATTGCTTAATAATTTCTCGTTCATTAGTCTTTAATTAGTTGTGACATTTTCATTTTTATCGTGCTATGTTTTCTATGTTTTTTTGCTGTTTTACTAATTTGATGTCAAGTAAGCAAAGCATCACC
>OX439486.1:19813466-20040380 GCA_949320155.1 Melangyna quadrimaculata
TAAAAAAAAAGATAAAAAATCATCTGAAGGGTATGCATTATGTTTTGAGTGTGGTTTTCATTATTCGAATAGGTACCTACCAAACCGATGAAATTCAGAATGATCGCGCGACTTGAATTGCATTAAGACAGAGAATCTGAGGATTTTTGTTTCTTTAATTGTTTGATTTTTAGGGAAAGTGGAATTTAGGGATTAAACTAAATTGATTGTTTATGTTATTTTTATATTGAAACATACTTTATACGTGGTGGCCAAACCTTGTCCCACGTTACGGATCTACATGAAATGAATTATGTACTGTCGGAAAGGTTTTGTCTGACAGATGTGTACAAATCAAAAATTATTATCTCAAAATGGGTGTAAGCTTTGGAGGAATATACGCGGTTTAGGAATTGGGAAGCAAAATTATGAAGATTTGGATGTTAACTGCACCGAATTAAACAGTTGTTTTAAAGCTTCAGTTCCCCAACTAGCCTTCAATAGGCCAAATTATTCCCAAGTCGAGGACTCGTCATTTAGACACGAAGATGTCTTTGATTTTACAGGAGTTACACCTGAGGATGTTGTAGAAAGCTTGATATCAGTTAAATCAAATGCCATAGGCTTTGATAACGTGCATCCAACGTTCTTTAACGCAATTATGCCAAAAATTGTGCCATTAGTTACCCATACTATATATACAATCTTTTCAACAAGTATTTTTCCCTCAGAGTGGAAATTTTCCAAAATTATTCCAATACCTAAAAACAAACAAAAAACAGAATATCGCCCTATATCAATTTCCCTTTTTTCGAAAGAAGTTGAAATATTAATGCATAAGCAAATTGTACGATATTTTACCGCAAAAAGTCTCCTCTCATGAAAGCAATCTGGATTCCGGTCTCAACATAGTAGTACCACTGTAGGATGCTATAAAGCATGTAAGGAAAGCCTTATGAAGACAAAGTCTCATTTTTGGTTCTTCTTGACTACTCTTAAGCCTTCGTACCATTAACCACAACACTATGTGCCATAAAATGTTAACCGACTATGGTTTTTCACCTTTAGCAGTCAACCTCATTTTTTCATATTTAACGGGAAGGAGTCAAGCTGTGGTCTCTGGAACTCAAGCCTCTGAGTTCATTTCAATTCCCCGAGGTGTTCCACAAGGTTCCATTCTTTGACCACTTTTATTCTCTTCTTATGTGAATAACTTACCAAGTATTTTGAGGCATGGTGAAACGAGAAAGTTCGCTGATGATGTACAATATCTCGAATGTACTGCACTGGGTCTAATAGAGAATTGCATTTACAATATCAACACTGACCTGAATGCCTTGTTTAACTGGTCTGGCACCAACGGTATTGTTCTTAATCCGCTTAAGACTAAGTTCCTCGGCATTTTAAAGAAGGCTTTAGACTTGAGCTATTTTCCGGTAATATACCTTAATAACATTCCAGCTGAGTACGTTCATACAGCGAAAAATCTAGTAGTGCACTTTAATCGAAATCTGACATGGAACAATCATGTGAATGCTGCGGCAGGTAAAGCTTATCGTACTGCAAGAAAATTCACGCCATTAGAAACTAAAAAAATGCTGGTTAAAACATTGATAGTACCAATTTTAACGTATGGGTGTGAAATTTTTTGTAGTTTAGTTATGATTTTCAAAAAAAATTTTGTATTTTATTTTTTAATCTTGATTCTTGATTTTAAATAGCTATCAGCAAGTTAGGCTTCCTTAAAAACACTTGCGCAAAATTGTAGTCGCTTTAGTACGATGTTAAATCATTTTTAGCATGATTCTATGTTAAGAATTGTATTTAGCTAGTTCTAAACGAGCTTTCCATCGTTCTATCTCCTAACATTTTACTAAAGCTAAATTCATCAAATGGCTATTTAATCTTTTAAGTCTATGAAGGAAATTGGTTTCGTATGATATTAGTCAAAAAGTATTTAAAATAAAGAACATTTAAGTTAACTGTTAAAAAATTAGAAAACTATTCAGTAGTATCATACTAAACCCTTAATAATAGGCTGTTTAAAATTGTGCGCCATTGTTTTTAAACAAGATTAGTACATGCTTACAAAATCAAAACTTGTATTAATTTTTTATTTTGTATTAATTTTTCCGAAGGCTTTTGATGGACTGATTTCAGATATTTCAGTCTAAACATGAAAATATCCGTTTTTCATTATATTTGAGGTTAACCAAGAAACTCGTAATTGCATGAGAAATTCACGTAATGGCATTGAGAAACACAGGTCTTTTTTAATGCCGGGAAAAACCAAACTGTTTTTGATTAGTGAATAGGAATACAAAGGAAATTGAGAAGGGTTATCAAGCTTAAACAACTAACAAACTATTTTTTTCTCGAAAAGAAAAGATCGTATTTGCAATACTAAATTGAGATCTGTAGAGGAAAATTAGTTAACTTTTTTTTAAAAAAAAAAAAAAAATTAATTGATATTTATGTCTCAAAAACCACGAAAATTACACCGTGAAATCAGGCAACAACGTACTCGAAAACATGTTAGTTACTTCAAGCAATAACATAACTATAAACCTAAGGTTATACAAACATTTGGGGCAAAATTTGGTCAGTTTTCCGAAATAAGTTGCTCTCGAGTTGCCAAGATGTATCTACCTTTTAAAAGATTTTGCTGTGGAAAACCATTTATCATCGAATTCAAAATTCTGCTTTTCAAAATTCTGCCTATTGGTACAAAAATTCTGCTTTTCAAAATTCTCCTTTTTTCGATTCTGTTTTACAAAATTCTGCTTTTCAAAATACTGATAAGTAATAATATAGAAAAATAAAATTCTGCTTATTTTCATTTTTTTGGTTTTCAAGAAGGATTTATTAACGATGTAACAAAAAACAATAACAACAAAAAGGAATATACATAGTTTAATAAATTAATACAAAAACAAGATCTAAGCAAAACCACAAAGAAATATATTATTTGCTATTCGCTTAAGGAACCCAGTGTGGCTGAAGTCTGTTCTCTTTTTTAAAATTCTTTTTAGTTTGTTCTTTATAATATGTAATTGATTTTATCTGTTTTATTCTCTCTCCATATTTGACGCTTTCAGCTTCAGCTTTGGGAGTGATAAGTTCCCTTTTGAGATCATTTATGAATTTGTATAGGCTTGCAAGACTGCGACCGACTATCACCTTAAGTCGACGATGTCATGCTTCAACATCATTCTGTGTTTTTGGAAATGTCTCTTTAGTTGCTTTTGAACTGCCATAAATAATTTAAAGAGCACTTCTTTCACTTCCACTTTCATTACTTTCAGTTTGAAGTTTAGAAAAAACGGGAGCATTCACATACTTTTATAGGGAAAACTAGGTACCTACTACTCTCTCAAATTTAGTTTTACAAAATTCTTGGAATAATAAATAAAAGTTTCAAAATGTTAAAATGCGCGCGCTTTTTAACGTTTTTGAAACTTTTATTTATTATTCGCAGAATTTTGTAAAACAGAATTTTGTAAAGCTGAATTTTGAAAAGCAGATTTTTGAAAAGCAGAATTTTGAAACCAGAATTTTGATCTCGGCAGAATTTCGACCCCAACCCCAATCACTAATATAAGATGGGTCTATACTCTTCCAAGAAGAAAGTAGGAGCAAGATACACATTTTGAAAAATGTTGGGGGGGGGTCAGACCCCTGTGATCCCCCCTGGCTACGACCTTGGCGTCAGTCAAAACGACACCATGTGCGTAGTTAGATAAAAGTTTAAGGGACTAGAGCTTCTTATGCATTTAAATGAAAAATTGTTTTTACTTTTTATTATCAGTAAAGAAAGAAGTAGAAATGTCAGAGGTCCACTTAAGTGGGCGTATGAAAAAAGCGAGTACCAGGAAATTATCTGTTGCACCCATAATTCAATACTTTTCGATTAGTTTCATTCATTTTTGCTTTCGTAATGGTAGTACCATTACAGTCAAAAGTTCTCACTTAAGAAAATTTCATAAGCCAGCGAAAATTAATTTTCCAAATTACCAAAAGGAGTCACCCATAACGCACTTAAATCTTCATTTTCTTTTTTGAATTAGGTGCGCTCCCCAATTACTACAGCAAAGGTGAAAGAAAATTGATTGAAAAGTAAAAGTCTGAAATTATTGGGGCACCATTTGTTCCCTTCTTCTATGAATATACCCCAATGACAACAAAAACGATCAAGACAGTAAACGGAAGTAGGCACTACAACGGAAGTGACGTTATACCTTATACCATGTGTAGCATAAGTTCTAACAGTGGAATCATCAAGATGGAAATAAATATATAAATAAATAAATAGATGTAAATACAAAAAGATAATGAGCATTCATATGAAAGCGACCAACGACCGACGAATAAACAAATAGGTAAATGGAAATTAAAACCTAAATCTAAATAGGTACTTTACAAAATCTAGTCGAAATGGTAGAATTCTATTTAAGATTAATTTTAAAATTACGAAATATGAATTCTAATTGCTAAAATATGAGAAATTTGAGAATGTAAATTGGTCATCACGAATTGCGGCTATTCGCCACGACTAATTTGTTTTCTCAAAATTATCTTTTTTTAGCAATTGAAATGCAAATTTTAGTATTAAAATATATCTAAATTATATTTCTACCATTTTGTCTACATTTTGTGAAGAAATTAGATTTACAAATGTTTTAAATCCCTTTTGTTTATTCATTCGTCGGTCATTGATCGCTCTTATGTGGATAGTCTTATACTCCTTACATTTTTACAATATTGATTATTTTTTATGTTTTTACGACTAAAGGATTGCGTGAAAAGAAAATCAATTAGATTTGTGCTATTTAGAAACTGTAAATCAACAAGGTAGCTGGTAGGGGAGCCTTTATGGAATCTTAAACAAAAAATACCCGACTGGATCTTACGAACTTGCTCTCGTAGCTAACCACTAGAACATAGCCAGATTTTGACGGTGGTGTATACTTAAGATATGTCGTCGCCCTAAAAGAGTAAGATTTCCTTTAGGCAAATTTTTTCAAATGATGTATAATAGCATATAAAACACGAGACTGTTTTTTTTTGCGCGGAAATTGTTATTAAGAAAGTTAAAAACAATTTAAGTTTGTACCGTACCTTCTTGAAAACTACTTCTTAACTCATTATGTAGTTCAAAATGGTTGTGTTGTCTTGTCAAAACAATATCGTATGTTAATATAAAATAATAATTCAAAACTCGAAAAGGTTATAAATAATTAACAATTTATAAATTATGAGGAAACACAATTAAATTTAATTAAATGTGTGCGCTTTTAGTTTAAGTGTAATAAATAGTACTTTGGGTGGCCCGCTTCGCGGGTTTAAGGATTTTAACTCCCTTTTCGGGTCATCTGTCCCGCTTACGCAACTCCGTCTCTCCGCTTAGGGTATGCTCAGTCGTCTCGCAGGCGCCTATGTTGTCAGTCGATTTGTTATCAAAGTTTTTTCTAGTAAACAGTACCTTGGGTGGCCCGCTTCGCGGGTTTAAGGATTTTAACTCCCTTTTCGGGTCCTCTGTCTCGCTCACGTGACTCCGTCGCTCCGCTTAGGGTATGCTCAGTCGTCTGGCAGGCGCCAATGTTGTCAGTCGATCTGTTATCAAAGTTTTTTTTGTAGTAAACAGTACCTTGGGTGGCCCACTTCGCGGGTTTTAGGATTTTAACTCCCTTTTCGGGTCCTCTGTCCCGCTCACGCGACTCCGACACTCCGCTTAGGGTATCAGTCGCCAGGCGTCTATGTTGTCAGTTTAATAAATAGTACCTATTTTGGGTGGCCCAGAGTAACTTAAGCAACTAGGTGCTGAGTCTTAATTCCCATTTTCCTGATTTTCGTTGTTCGTAGTAGACAGTTAAAAAAAAACTTTTTAACTTTTATTATGCAGAGCCTACTAAACTTATCTAAAATGTTGCATACTTTCACATAGTTTTATAGTGCAAACTTAAATTGTTTATAACTTTATTAATAATTATTTCCGCGCAAAAAAAAATTCATTTTCGTGGTTTGTGGCCGAGCGGACATCTAAAACACATTGTTTTATATTTTTTGGCGTATGTGCCTAATGTAAACCTGAGCCATACTTCTTAGACCTTAAACTTAATCTTAAATAATACACCTGTTTGCGTTTTATTTCTGCAACAGGTTATGAGCCCAGGTTCCGATTGAAAAAAAAAAAATCGATTAAGACTTAAAATATTTTTTTTTGTTTGTTGAAAAAAAAACTAATGTGGTTAGTTAAAATAGTCAGTCTACTTGTCGATTTTTAATTTTTGTTAATCAAATTTTTGTTAATAAATGTATCGGATCTTTTTTGTATAAAAGAAAGACAAAGGATGAGTTCCTTATACCAGATTGAAAAGCTAAGCGGGGAAAATTATTTGACATGGGCAATTCAAATGAAAAACGTCCTGGTGCATGCGGATTTGTGGTCTTTTGTTGATGGGTCAAATGTTCTACCTGAGGAACCAAAAGACGATCAACTTGTGACATGGAAGACTGGTGATGAGAAGGCACTCGCAAAAATCTTACTCAGCGTTAAGCCGTCTGAACTCATGCATGTAAAACACTGTAAGAAGTGGAATGAAGCTTGGGATAAGCTATGCGAAATCCACCGACCTAAAGATCCAGCTCGTATGGTGAGTCTCTACAATTAATGCATGCCAAGATGACAGATGGTCATTCCATGTCAGCTCATGTTAATGATTTTTATGAAGTAGTTGAAACGTTGCATGAAATCCAAGTGCTTATACCAGATGATTTGCTCAGTATAATTTTGTTATGTAGTCTGCCCGATTCATATGAAAATTTCATTGTTGCAATCGAGAGCCGAGATATCTTTCCATTTTTAATAAACTTAAAAATAAAATTGCTGGAGGAAGAGCAGCGTCGGCATGAAAAGGAGAATAATGGGGCAGAAGCTCACCAAGATTTTACTGTTAAAGCTAACAACAAGTTTCATACCAACAATGCAAACGGTAAAAAGAATTAAAAAATGGTACGCGTGTGGCCAAAGATGTCATTTTGCTTTGCACTGTCGGCAAAAGAAAAATATTTCAACAAATTCAACAGCATCTTTTGGATTATTTTCTTCAAACTTTGATGATTGTAAAGTACTTAAGCTTAAAAAAAAAAAACGTTTTAATCTGCAAAGTTTCAACTAAACTTATTTTGCTTTTTTTTTAAATTAGTTTATTGTATAATGAATCCAAAAAATTATTATTTTCATCTAAACTGTCAATTTGGCTGACGGCTATTGACACTGCTTATATGAATTGAACCCGTATTGAAGGCCGATCGGAAAAATAATTTGTTTATTTTAGATCTAGAGCGAGAAGTTCTAAGTAATAGTTCATGTGGCGAGGTAGATGGTTTTTGGAAATGGCATCAACATTTTGGTCACCTGAACAGTCAGAGTCACCTGAACAGTCAGAGGCAGCTGAAGAAAAATAATATAGTTGTGGGTTTGAATTTCAACTCAGTTATTTCAAAAGTGGATTGCATACCTAGTTTGTGCTATAGGAAAAATAAATGTTAAACCGTTTCCTAAACAATCCTTACATCGAAGCAAGGAGTTGCTAGAGGTGGTGCATACGGACGTCTGTGGTCCGATGAGGGTGACGTCAGCTAGGGGTTTGCGTTTTATTTCTGCAACAACTACAAAAATATATCATCTACATTATTTAATAGTAAAATTAGCTGGTTTGGGAGAACCTCTCCCGAACCAACGTGAAGTTGGAACCGAATATCTCAGAACGATACAAAAATGTAAGATGCACGGCAATAGTCGTGTTTTAAGCTCAAGTCGCGTTTAATAGTCACAAACTCAAAGTGTTTGGAAGAAAGTGAGCGAATGCGAAAAACATTATATGCTACATTTTTCTTTGGTTTATGACATAATGCTTCCGACAGCTTCCGACTGTTAAGGATCTTCCAAATCAATGCAAATCATTCGTTGACGACGAAGAAAACAACAATAACAACACGTATGTTGATGTAGTTTCGTCGTCGACAACGAATGATTCGCGTTGGTTTGGGAGTTAGACCCTTTTCACACAAGGAAACTGAGTTGCCGGCGATTTTTAGTTGGTTGGCGAGAAGAGCGTAAAAGGAAGACAAAAATTCTCCCCTCACACCATTCTCGCCTACTACTAGCTAGCTTCTGGCAACTTAGTTTCCTTGTGTTGAAGCAGTCTTATAGTTCTTCCGCAATAATTTACGAAAAGTAGCTTTCCTAATCGTAGGATTCCGAATTATTTTTTCTTGTATAAGCCACGTTTTTATTTACAACTTTTATCGCGAACTAATCGTGATTCGATAATAACAGAACACGGTCAAAGTTTTTTTTAGCTATCTGAGATATCTTACATATCATTTTTCTGAACACGCCTCATTCTAAAAGTCACAACGACGTTTGGTTACTTATACCAAATCATTTCCCCAACCTAATTGTGTAAATCATTTCCCATACAAATTTTGACAGTTCATTAACCCAATGGTAAACTTACTTAAATGGTAAACTTATCTAGTCTTTTACATCGCTGCATGAATACCTATTTATAGTAAAAGTGAAACTAATTCACAATTTTTTTTGTGTAAGACCTTAAAATTTAAGTGACTTGTTATTAACTTTAAAAAGTTAGGATACACATTTAGTTTTTATTTAGTTATATTTTTGCAGTCTATTTATAAGAAATTTATATTATAAAATATATTATTATATAAACTTTTGTATACATTATTATTAAATAAAAAGATAATAATTTTATTTATATTAGGCATGTTTTGTTTCTCGTACAGTCTTAAAAAAATATTTGAATCGTATCAACAAAGCAACAACACGAACTTACTCTCGTAGCTAACCACTAGAATGTAGCCAGACATTGACGGTAGGTATAGATATAATATGATAGGAATGGTATTTTTATATAGTTAACGAGAAAATAATAAAAACATGTTTAAACAGTAGTTTTGAATTTTTTGGATTAATACCAAAAAATGGAAAAAAAAAAGTAAAAAACAAAAAAAGAAGTTGATTTTTTCTTTGACTTTATTTTTTCGTTAAGTAAAAAAATTATTCTTACACATTTTAAATGAAACATTTTTAAACTAACTTAGAAGTACCCAATACCAAAATAATAATAAAACCACAAAAGTCAATGATGATACATTCCGCTCCACTTGAATAGAAACAAACTTTTTTTATTATCAGAGCGTGTAGCACTTTGGTAAATTTATTAATTCACCTTTTGGTTTTAGTTTCTAAAAGAGGGATCTATTGTGAATAAAACTGCAGAGACAGAATAATTCAGGTTATTTGTTACCACTTTTCTAATTACTTATTATTTATTAAATACACGGTTTTTTTCGCCACTTGAATAGAAACAGTGTGCGTTTTGCCTCTATAGTCACTAGGCCCTGGATCTTCACGAGCCGTTGCGCCACCCAATTTATAATTTACTTTATCCCTATTAAAATCAAAAAAAAAACTTTAACGCAATACAATTAAAATGGTATATTTTTATTTGCTCTACTGCACACGGCTGGTAAAAGTAAGGCTGTATCAAAATATGCACTACAACTTTCAATCGCTTATAAAGACAAAATTATTATAATATTATTAAAATAAATAAAAATTCTTAAAAAAATTCTTAATATTTGTAATAATATTTGTAATATAATATCCAAAACATTGACACAAAACATCTTACAAAATACTATATTCCAATCACGCTCGACAACATGCCATTTATTTTGTTAATGAAATTCCTCCCATTCAAACAACACCACAATAAAACTTCATTAAAAAAAAAAAAATCAGAAACAAACGCTTCCCATATTAAGCAAAAAATCAAATCAAAAACTTACAAATCACACAAGCTACGCCTACGCTGCTCTGCTGGTGCTGTTTCTCTTTCACACTTGACTTGTGGCTTTTAATTTTAATTCTGAGAATACAAATTGAAATACATTAAAAAATTATTGTTTTAATTTATTGTGGATATTGAATACAAAATTCATAATGGGATATCATTCGCTTAGTATTTGTAAAAAAGATTACACTTTCATTAGCATTGGTAAGTATGTTTTAAAGAAAAGTTTTTGCTTTTTTTTAACTAATTTGAAACCATATACATAGGTACAGGTTGATTTACCTAAGGTGTGACAAAATTATTAAGCGTGTAGATTGGGTCGAGGCAAGAAAAACCCGATTTGGATGGGGTCTTTTTTCCACCCACCACCCCCACCCGTAAAAACATAAAACAAATTAATATAAAATAGCCTGTTATACCTTTATGCAAAGTCTGAAATATTTTCTTTCTTTTTCGTATTAAATAAAGTTCTTTTGATGAACTGTTGTTTTTGAAAAGTTAATTTTCAAACTCAAAATTTTGAAATAAAATGTAGGTACAAAAATTTGAAACAATTTTTTTTACGTAATTAAGTACCTATGCGTACTATTTAATTTAATTTTATTTTATTTTATTTCTAACTTTACAAAAGGTATTTGAAGGTGTTTGTTTGCTGTTTTAAGTCAATTTTGGTTAGAAAAATGGCTCTGTCACCTAAACAAGGGGGAATAGAGGCCCCCTCCGATCCGATTTTTTTCTTGTCTCATTTTAGGTGTATCACCTTATATACATAGATAGGTATGCACATTTGTACAATGTATATTATGTATACCTATGATAGTTTACAATTTAAGCTTGAGAAATTTTGATTGCCCTGAAATTTGTGAAAATTCACACAAATTTAAAGTGCGGGAACAGGCCTTATATTAGGGTGATTCGTACACAATGCAGAATTATACTTTTTTATAAATCCGAAAATCTTCTTTTATTTTAAATAAAGTTGGTTTAGTGAACAGTTTTTGAAAAACTAATTGTAAACCCAAAATTTAAAAAAAAACTAAAACTATTTTTTTCAAAAATTAACGTAATTAAGAACTATTTTGTTTTCAAAGTACAATGCTTTGATCAATTGTTGGTCAACTTAAAATCCGGATGCTTCTAGAACTTTTACCTTTCAAAATATTAAACAATACAAAAAAACTTTCTTGTAAAAAACACCATTCCCTACTAAATAGACAGCATTTATGGGTGTATGCGGATAGATAGATCACAACAAAAACATACATTTTAAAAAAGGAGCCAAGTTCTTCTATATACAAAAACCTATGCCTAACAAGTCAGCCGCCAAAATAGTGAGATATAAAAGTACGCCAAGTTCTAAGTTTATTAATGTTAAATAGTATATACTTTAAGTAGAGGTATATGGAAGGACCTCAAAATTGTCAGAGAAATCTGTTATTTAATGATTACTGACTTAAATTGAGATATTTTACTTGGCAAGTTTTCTTTTATTACCTAATTTCTCAATTTTAAAATGAAAACTTGACTAGTAAACTATCTTAATTTAACTCAGTAATCATTAAATAACAGATTTCTCTGACAATTTTGAGTTCCTTCCTTATAACTGTACTTAAAGTATTTAATATTTAACATTAATAAACTTAGAACTTGGCGTACTTTTAGATCTCACTACTTTTTACGGCTGACTTGTAACGCAAAGGTATTAATGTTTTCGGTGTGATTTCACTACTTTTTGCAAAGATTCTTTTTATGAGGAAAAGTGGGTGGAACAAACGCCCAATGAGAGCCTCATAAGGAAAAGTAAGTTTTTAATTTTTGCCTTTTGTATGTACTACAAGTCCTACTCCTCTACAAATTTTCGAAAGTTAGAAAGGATAATAATTTATAGGAAGTGGGTGGATGAAACGCCCCTGCATGAAAAAGTTCATGATTTCAACTTTTTCTTTGTATAAAACTGATAACTAACCACTTCCAAATTTCATAATCACTCTACGACAAACAGAAGTTCCGTACATAGCTGATATCAGTTCTTAGAATATGGGCGGGTGCCACGCCCCTGAACGGATAATTTTAAATTTTTCCAATATATCCTTCGTATTGACCACATTATCTACCAGTCTACCAAATTTTATTATTCTGCAACAATCCGAAGTGATCCGTATAATTAATAACAATTCTGAGAAAATGGGCGGATTCCACGCCCTCCGAATATAAAATCTCAAATTTTAAAATTTTGCATTTGCTTGCAATTTTAGCCCTACCGTTGCGTTCTACCAAATTTGTTCATTCTGCTACAATCAGAAGTGCTCCTCATAATTGATATCAATTCTTATTCAAATGGGCGGATGCCACGCCCCCTGAATGTTAAATCTCATATTTTCAAATTTAGCCTTCGCCTGCACTTTAAACCCTACCGCTGTACCAAATTTCATTAATCAACGACAATCAGAATTGCTCCAAGTAATTTACATGAATTATATGAAAATGGGCGAGCCTTAAAGGAAGGAAAATCTTTAATTTTCGATTTTTTCCTTTGTATACACCACAAGGCCTACCGTTTTGCGAAATGACAAGATTCTATGATGTCGGGAAGTGCTCCATAATTTTGATGATCTGTCAGTGAGTGAGTGAGTCAGTCAGTGAGTCAGTTACAGTTTTTGCTATTTTTGCAGTCTTATATCTCGGTCTCGGGAACCACTGATTCTAACACCCGACTCCACAGGCCATGAACGATGACTATAATCCAATCTACAATCCAATCCCCAATCTGATTTGTGTGGATATGTCAATGCTTGGACATGGATTTTTGCGACTCCGTGGAATTTTTTTTAGACAGGTTCCATAGTCCGGCCATCCTTCATGGCCTGTGGAGTCGGGGTGTAAGGAATTGAAATTTGGTGAGTTGTCTAAAGCCTAGTACACTGCTGATGCGAAACGAATTTTTTTTTCCTGCGGTCTCCAAAAAGACAACGAAATGCTTACGAAAACACAGCGGTAAAATATTCATGAAGAGTTTAAATAAATTGCAAATAAATAAATCGAAATTTAAGCCTAGTACGCTGCTGATGCGAAACGAAATTTTCCTGTGGTCTCCAAAAAGACAACGATATGCTTACGAAAAAACACAGCGGAAAAATATTGATGGAGAGTTTCACAAATTGCAAATAAATAAATCAAAATTTTACGAAAAAATCAAACAAAAGACATGCTGTAATGAAAGTAACAACAAATAAAAACACGAAAAAAACCTAAATGTCATTTTTCCGCACACAATTAATGGTCGGGTAAATTAATTCTGTGCGAAAATAGAGTGGAGAGTTGTCAAAACAATCTGGAATAATTATCAATTTCGCTGGTCGAACAGCGTACTGCAAAACGAAAAGCACAACGAAATTTTTCGTTTATGATTTCATCATGTCATTTTTGCATGGGATTTTTCGTTTCACATCAGCAGCGTACTATGCTTTAATGAAAAAATCAAACAAAAACAGTGATGTAATGAAAGAAACAACAAATAAAAACACGAACAAACCCAAATGCCATTTTACCGTACATAATTAATGGTCCGGGCAATTAATTCATTGACAAAAGAGAGTGGAGACTTGTCAAAACAATCTAGTATAATCACCAATTTCGCTGTTCGAACAGCGTACGACAGAACGAAAAGCACAACGAAATTTTTCGTTTATGATTTCGTCATGTCATTTTTGTATGGGATTTTTTGTTTCGCATCAGCAGCGTACCTGGTGAGCTCAGCAAATGCTGCGAGTTTGAAGTTTCTGACTTTATTGGTACTGAAGTTAGAAGGGGGTCAAAAATCGCCTGAGTTTGATCCTGTAAAAAGTTTAGTTTATTTTAGTTGAGTTTATTTCACCAATCAGATAATAATCCTTTTAGACTCGATACTAAATATAAATTAAATAAATATTATTATAATTAACATTATTTATTTATAATGCTTTCTTTTTTGCTGGATTCGCCTTTGCCTCGAATAACAGAATAACTATTAAAATACCGAAAAAACTAAATGGAAATAGTGGTTAGATAGCATGATGAAATCATATATATAGAAAATACTTTAATCGAAATTTAAAAAAAAATATATGTACATACATACAACAAATAAAAAAAAATGTCAAATGTATTTTATTTAAAGTTCGTTTTGAAAAAAAGTGAATACCTACCAAAAGGTTAACGGTCGATTTGAATATTTAGTGTGAGTACTATATTATATACTAGCTGTCCCGGCAGACGTTGTTCTGCCCTTTTCCAGTAAGTAGTGCAAATATGGATAGGCACATTTCAACATTTAAAACACACAAAATTAGACCTGTGGATTCTGCGATTTACCTACTCTTACAAATAAATGTTGAGCCATTGTCGTGCCTTTCTTCGCTTTGTTGCCAAACTATGGGCCAAAACAATAAAACGAATAATAAAATGACAAAAAAAAGAATTTATTGATGTTCAACTGATTTTTTTTTTTTTCTTTTTTTCAAAGATGTTTTCTAAAACAGCAGTTTGTTCGATTCTTTTCCGCGTTTGCGGAAATTTTCCCTTATGGCACAGGAAAATCATTGGATTCAAGAAAAGTGGATGGTAATTTTAGTTTTATTTAAGAATAACTAACATAAGTTTAACAAAAAGTTGGAAGAAGTTGCAATTGCAAATATATTTTTGCAAGGTTCAGAGCATACAATCGAATATACTGCTGTTTTAGAAAACATCTTTGAAAAAAAAAAAGAAAAAAATTCAGTTGAACATCAATAAATAATATATTTTTTTATTCGTTTCATTGTTTTGGCCCACAGTTTGGCAACAAAGCGAAGTAATGCACGACAATGGCTCAACATTTATTTGTAAGAGTAGGTAAATCCCAGAATCCACACGTCTAATTTTGTGTTTTTAAATGTTATACTTGGAGGAAATGGTCTTATAAATAAATGTTCTTAGTGATATATGTGAGAATGTAAAAAGAATGGACGCCGCGTTTATGTTGGTAATGTTTCTATCCATTTCATCGCACTACTTACTGGAAAAGGGCAGAACGACAACGACGTTTACCGGGATAGCTAGTTTAGTAATAAAATAAAACATTGTTGGTTTATTTGAAATGTCCGAATTACGGTCTAAAATAAATTAAAATACTAATGGCCACGGTCTAGTAACACTGTGCATATTAGTCAACATTGGAGATCAACATCTGTTGAGAAGAGAGTTGTAGGGCCGAGACCGCAAGTCATTTCGGTAAACCGAGGCGAGCGAGACGAGCGGTGACGAGACTAGCTCCAAAACATCTGAGACAGGACCATAGCTCCCACCAATACAGACGTTTGCTTGATAGATGGATTCTTCCTTATACATTGCATAAAAGATTTGGCAAAAACTTTTGGAAGTATTTAAAAAAAAATCCTTCAAATGGTTACTAACAACAAAGCTAATTAAATGCACTTAATTTTTGATAGGTATTGGTCACCTTCTATAAAAGACTATGAAAGATCTTATCGAGGCAGTTCCTCTGATTATCATTTTATGTGATCTCTGGAGCAGAGCAAACAAGACTAGCTGATTTCATAAAGGAATTGAGAAATAGTTATTTCTAGGAAGCTCTAGTAAATTTTTTTGATTTTAAACTGGCAACAGCAGGAAATTCAACCATTTCTGAAAATGAAAAAAGTGGTACTAAACTTTGATAAATGTTATCAGTATGAGGTTCGAGATGACCACGTTTTTTGTTCCATCAACGATAAGTATTCACTTGATGCTCACGAAGAAGCGGATACAAAATTGTATATCACGCGTGCTGTATTGAATACAAAGCAAATATTAGATATGATAAAATGCTCTGACACCGACATTTTAATTATAATGTTATTTAACATGAATTATTTTAAAAATGGTAACACCATTTGGATACAAACGGGAGTGTGGAATAAACAGCGAGTCATTAAAGTCTCAGCACTGTATAAAGAGCTTGGTAGTTTATTTTGTAAGTCCTTAGCAGGATTCCATGCGTTTACGGGATGCGATTTCAATCCAGCATTGTTTCGCAAAGGAAAACAGCGTCCTCTGCAAATATTACGAAACAATGAAGACTATCAGAAAGCTTTTGATGATATAGAATACGAAAATTGCGTAAAGGATAATGTGTTTCCCGTACTGGAGATATTTGTTTGTAGTTTATATAGTTTTAAATCTCTCGATTCTGTAAACAAATCTCGATTTAAATTATTTTTTAAACCAACATAAAGTTAAAAATTTGGATGAACTGTTACAAAAAAAGAAAATGCATAATTTCGATGCGTCGTCCTTACCTCCTTGCCAGACCGAATTGAGCCACCATCTATTGAGAACGATGTACATATCTTCCATTTGGAGAAATGCACATAAGAAAATTCCGACGTCCTTGAATCCAGAAGATTGCGGATGGGTAATATGTGAAGAAAAATATCAGTTCAAATGGTTTGATGGACTACAGTTTCCCAGTACCGTACAAGACGTGATTAAAGAAGAAGAAATTGAAGGTATAAATACTTTTGCATATAACATACAAATACCCTATTTATTTTTTTTATATATATTTATAAAAAATTAAGGCAAAGGTGAAGAAATCGATTCGGAGGAAGATTCTGATTGGGTTAGTGAAGCCCTAAAGTATGATGAGCAGGGCCGGACCAACCATATGTGCAAGATGTGCAAATGCACAGGGCGCAAAATTCTGGAGGCGCATTACCAGGATCAAGAAAATATAATCTGATCTTGCGCAAACAAATATGTACTGCCATTTGCATTTTACCCACAAACATTCTTCAAATAGTCCCAAAATAACATCCATCACAACCGTGCTAAGTTATTTCTTGCACACTAACTAACATCACTTTCATTGTTGCATTCAAGGAAATTTTAACTCAAGTTATCGTAGAATTAAAAAGTTCCACTTGACCCATGCAAGTTCAATCCTACCTTGGTACCTAATTTTCAAATATTTCACCCTGTTCGTACAAAAGAAAAGAAAAAATCTCAACACAAAAATGTTCCATGCCACCTCATATGTGCAAGATTTATTTCATGTACATTGAGTCCCAAAATTAACATAGAGAATATGACAACGAAAAATACTTCTTCATACTGAATCATGTGGCCTAGAACATAGATAAACAATACCTAGATGGGTATCTTTCGTTCGTATCACACCCCAAAACCCATTTGTTTACATTGTTGTTTTTGTAATTTCATTTCGTGTCGATTAATAGATGTGAATTTCAACAACAATTTAACGCGGTGAGTTTGATTTGTTTGACATTTCAATTACTATTCTTAGGGTACAAACACACTTAGTATATGAAATTATTTTAAGTTATACCTAAGGCGGGGTACACATTATCAAACCTGTTTGACAAACCTGTTCACGTTTGATAATGTGTACTCTCTGTTTGACAAACACGTTCTTTGTTCACAAATTTGTTTGATACTGTGTGATGTTTGACGTCTAACAGGATTGTCAAACAGATCTGATAATGTGTACCCCGTTTTAAGGTTGGACTGCATCATGATCAAATTCCGACGTAAATTTTTAGAAACTAATTTAAGGTATCACAAACCGATGCGTTGACAACATTTTTGTTAGTCATCGGGTTCATATGGAAAATCGTACCGCTTTCATTGTGGCTACTCTCAATTATTGCCATACAAATTAATTTTAAAAAGTGAATGTTTTGTTGTCGTGAATGTTTCGCTCCGATCGAACGTTGATTTGAAAGATCATTTATACAATTTAAATTGCGTTGCGACAAAAAAGGTCTCCTAGAGCAATGCGAAAAATTTGGAATACCAACAAAACCTTCATCTGCCAGAACTCATTTGTATGGGGAAAAAAGAAAGCACCAACCGTAATGTGAATCTCGTCTGTTATAAAATGCAAAAACATTTCAATAGATGCAATTCTAATTGAGGACAACATACAATAGGCGTACAGAACGATCTTACGTGCATTACAAATACAACATCGCTAGTAGCTCTACAGCCGATTAGAAGTTAAAGTAGAATAGAGACTCGAATAAACGCCAAAAATCAACCCACGGTGCGATTCTAATCACATCGCACATAGTTTGACATAAATGAAACTATCTCATTTCGACTTTTTAATAAAATATGCATCTAGGTAGTTATTTGCCAAGTTTATTCATCTTTTTAATCTTTTTGTTTGGTTAAAACATCACATATATTTCATAAATAAAGTTTCTCCGAAACCAACCCGAAAGCGGCGCGGAACATTCGCCGACGGCAGTTTTTGTTGTTATTTAGCATTGTTTATCTGTCATTTTTGTTTTTATTGTGAATGATTCGCCCTGCATAGCGAATGTTCCGCTTTGGTTTGAGAAAGGCTTAAATCTAAACGAAGTATAAATGATAAGTAAAAATTAAGGCAAGAGCGCACTTAACTTTCAGTGGAAATACGACGCGACGAGGTAAAACATTTTTTGTATGAAATTGTATATGAGCTATATCGCACTAAGCGGCAACAGAACTTCATAAAATTTCATACATTCCGCTGCAGTTCATTTCCGCCTAGTGTGGTCTTACCTTAGCAACTGAACTTCAATTGGATACGAATTCCTGTGAATTCCGCGTCTTTGCAGTTCCACCGAGTGCGGTCTAACCTTTAATTTTACATCATATGATTTACTTGTTTTTGCTTTCTTTCATAATCCACTTTTCAGTGCACCTCCCATTCATAGTTATGTGTAGGTCAACTCTCATTCAAAAATAGAAATCCACTTCTCATCTACGAAAAAAACAACAAGAAATGGTCTCCGAAAAAAAGAACAGGTAGAGGTTGCTATGCTACCTACTACTACAACAACAAAAGTCAATGGATGTGCAAGTTTTTTTTTTTACACACTGAGTATCGAAACTAACATGGGAAAATATTTAAAAAAAAAAATTATTTATACGGAATCATATGGGTCAGAGAGTGCAGGTTTTCTTACTGCACACTACTGTGTAAGGGTTAAGTGCCTGCTGCTTACACAGGAGATGGATATTTTAATAGAATGGAAAAGGTTAAGTTGGTTAAGATTAAATATATAGCTATCAGTTTTTAATAGAAGTGACGTATTTTGTGAAAGTGTTTATTATGAAAAGGCCTTCGGGGCAGAATTTAGAAAAAGGCGAAGGCTTGTTGAGGCCGAAAACAAAGAATAGAGCAAAAATTTCCCAAAATTTTTAAAACGCAGATGGGGAAAATGAAAGTATTAAAATAAATATTTACGCTCATCCCTGACTCACTGACTGTTTAAAACTGCAATGCGATTTTACAAAAAAAAAAATTTTTGTTACAAATAAAAATTAACGTTTTTACAAAAATGTTTTTAATTATTTTACAAAACAAAAAAACTTTTTTACAAAAAAAAATACTTTTTTTACAAAAAAAAAAAAACTTAAAAAAAAAAATACTTTTTTACAAATAAAAATTAGCTTTTTTACCAAAAAAAAAAAATAACTTTTACAAAAAAAATTAACTTTCTTACAAGCAAAAATTAACTTTTTTACAAAAAAAATTAACGTTTTTACTTGTTTTTCCTAAATAAAATTAACTGAAGTTCCTATTTATTTTTTATATGTATATATATTTTTATATTATTTTGTTTTGTAAATCAATTAATTTATTTTTTTAAATGAAGTTTATATATTTTTTATTTTGTATATGTATTTGTTTATATATATGTATGTAAACATATTTTCATTTTATTTTGTTTTTAATTTATTTACTTGTTTTTGTAAATATGTACTTTTATTACATTTGATACATACTATTATATATGTATGTAAACATATTTGTTTGTTACTGGGGATTAGGCCTACCGGGGATACCCTAATAAAAAACGCATTGAAAGTCTACCTCCTGGGTAATGTAGAAAAGGCTTATGCATGTGTTACAGTGTATGTGTGAAAATATAAAAAACGGGGCGCTTTCTACAAATCTTGCACAGGGCGCAAGTTTGGCTGGGGCCGGCCCTGATGATGAGTCATCCTCATAAGGTTCCGATACGGAAGCTGATTATCAAATATTACTTATAGTATATTGTTGGTTAAATACGATAAATAACAATACTTTTGTGAATAATAAATCTATTAATAATTAAATTTTGTACATCTAATTTTTCGGAAAAATTTAACATTTAAAAGATGTAACGTATATGCGAAAAACCTTTATTTTCGACATTTAACGCTATTAAAACAGTAATGTATTGCGACTGATGATTCTTATGGAAAAAACCGTCGTAATGTTTTTGTACTGAATATTACGATGTATAAATTGAGTTTTTTTATAAATCTTTGACATTTCAGAGTAAGAAGGGAAAAAAACAGAAATTAGACCTTTTCGAAACTTTTAAATTAATTATATCTTTAAAATGTATGTTTTTAATAAAAAAATAATAACGTTGTCTGGTAGGGGGTCAGTCAATGTACAAACTTTGTATTCATATGTCTTCGGAAATATGAACCGTTTAGAAGTTATACATGAAAAAATAGCTTTTTCGACATTTAAGATTTTTTTAAATGTCAATATCTCCTTAACTGTAAGTCGTAGGAAAAAATGGTCATAACTTATTTTTTGGCGAACAGCATGGTCTACAAGTTTTGCATGAAATGATTTTCAATAGCACTTACCGTTTCGGAGTTATAGGTGAAAAACCTTCAACCTTGAATAACTATTGCGATTTGGCAATGAACTTTTGCGACTATATTGTTCATGTTAAAATAAAGATAATTGCATTTCAAAATAATCGATTGGATTTTTTGGGGCAGAAATAATGCAATTTTTCTGGTTTTACAGTGCACTTTTCAAACACGTCTGCCGTGGTGTTAGCCTCTACTTTTTCGTCTGCCATTTTGGATTTTGCTCTCTATATACATAAGTATTAAAATAAAAAAATCGGTATTCATGTACCTTATGATTTTTTGATTACCAAAATTTGACAACTTTAACGACGTCTGCCGGCAACTTAGCCTCTCCCAAACCGTCTGCCATTTTGTTTCACGCTTATTGACCATGGACACAACACATTTGCGTTATCAGAATCCATGTACCTTATAATTTTTTTTTCACCAACATTTGACAACTTTAGCCCCCCGCCCACCCCATTAAGCCTCAGAATTACGCTGGCAGACGTGCATATTTGTGCTCAGCTAAACTAAATCACTCTCTCCAGTAAAAATCGATCGTGTACCGATGACTCACTTTTTTTTTGTAGCCAGCTCTTAGACTATAATATGAACAACTGAGTTAAACGAACCTTTATTAGCTGAACCAGTGAACGCGCTCTTCGCTTCTATTCCTGAATGTTAGACCGCTTTCACACAAGGAAACTGAGTTGCTAGCAATTTTTAGTTTGTAGGCGAGAAGGGCGTAAGGTGAAGAAAAAAATTTCCCCTCTAACCCTTCTCGCCAACAAACTAGCTAGTCTCAGGAAACTCAGTTTCTTTGCGTGAAAGCGGTCAAACATTTTTTGTTTCGGAGGACCTCAGCAACAGCCCGCAATCTCCAGTTGCCTGAACAAATACAAATTTGGGAATCGCTTGATCATTTGTTTTGAATTTTATTTTGAATTTTTTGTATTCTTATCAAAGTTTTTATTTCAACTAGTTCTAATTTGAATTGAAGTTGCAGGAAAAATTAGTAAAATATCATTAGTAGTCTAGGAAAGATAGAAAATTTAGTATGGGCATGTGGGAACAAATTAATTCATGAAATTTTATTGCTGGTATCGACGCAGAATTTTATCCTCAAAAACATATCCAAAGTCCCCCGAAATCCCCGCATTGACTTTTTGTATAGACGAATTTAAAGAGATGGAGAGGGGGAGGAGGCGGGAGTTTATGAAGCTGAAAAATGTGTTATAATACAATCTAATCATATCACACTCATGTTTTTAGGGTGCTTTTCTAAATTCTAAAGAGACCAACACTGAAAAGATACATTTATCCTGTAGAAAGTTAAGTCCTTTTTATGGAATGATGACTTTTTTTTAGTACAACAAGCAAAATATTACCCAAAACCATTTTAAAATAATGGGATATTAATGAAATTTGGTATAAATGTTTCATTTGGCATGTTTACCAAGAGCCAAAATAGTCCCCAAAAATATCTGTGGTTAAATGGTGTTTTTTTGACGGAGCGATGCAAGTGAGTGATTATTACCACAACATTCATGAACAACTTCTGACACTTATGAAATTTGCTAAAAATATTAAATTTATATTGGCACGCAAGGATCAAAAGAGTCCATACAAATATTGAAATATATAAGGTCCAAGGGTATTTTTTGGGGGTTTAATGTTTGACCTGCTTAACGGAAAAAGCAGTCATTTGAGCTTCAAAATTAATCTAACTTTTGTTTAAGGTGATGCTTGTATCATTCATATTGGTTTTCCTTCTATTAGATTCGGCATTAAAAAATACCTTCAAATCATATATCGTATGTCATATGTACTATCTCGATTACACGAAAATAAAATTTTTCGTAAGACCTAACATTTTTTTCCGTATATGGCAGGTCAAACATAAACTCTCTAACAAAAAAAAGCGCGTGTAACTCAGTACTCGTGGCAGAAGTGAAACTTTTTTGCCGATATAGGGATATTAAGCTTATATGCGTAACACGCAGCTATGTGTTCTTTATCAAAATGATCGATGGATTGGCGTTGTAAACTTGAAAATTAAATAATAATGGTGAAAATATAAATTAAAAAAGTGAACATTTAAAAGATATAAATCAGTTTATTTTGTAGGTTTTCCGACTATTTCCAAAAATGACTACACTCAAAATCTCTGCAAAATCAAAAATTTGTATACGACACTTTAATTTGGTTTTATTTATTTTGCAACCATATATAATTCAAATTTGTAGTGGACTATCCTGATTTAATTCAATTTTTTGAATTCTTAAAATTTCATTATCTATTCACAACAATTCAAAACTCTAGCATTCTAATTAAAGAAATTAGAAAAAAAGACATAGAAGGACATTTTCCCCTTTATCTACTGCAATAATTAATATAGATTATCAGAAAATCCAAACTTATTGCACTATTTAATATATTAGCCTATCAATACAAATTTTTACTTTTACCTTACCTCCTACCACTTAGCTAATCAACGATGTCAGCGTTGCACATGTGACGTTACATTTTTTTCGTTTCACGCCCCGGGCCACCGGTGTCCGGGGCCCCCAAATCCAATTCAACCTCCATTACTGTTAATTGAACAATGAAACAAAATATGTGTAGAATGGACGACATTACATAGGTATATAAAGGGTGGTTAAATTTTAAGGGCCGATGTTGAATGTGAACCACACCTAAACGTTAAGTTTTTTTCTGCATTTCATTTGACATTTCTCAGTTTCATACTAACTCAATATGAACCATGGAGAGCTACACAATCAAGCAACGCGTTAAAGTTATTCAGGTTTATTATGAAAATGGGCGTTCAAATCAAAATGCATATCGTGCACTTCGTGATTTTTTCGGTCAATTTAATCGTCCAAATATGCGTACAAGCGAAAAAATCGTTGCAAAAATTTGAGCAAACCGGGTCTGTAGGAGATACGAAAACACCAGTGCATGCTCGTACAGCTCGTACTGCAGAGCTGCTGTTCGCCATAGTGTGGCTGAAGAGCCGTCCACCTCAACTCGTCGTCGTGCCCAACAATTGCACCCCTCAGGCTCGTCGTTGATGAACATTATGCATTTACATGCTTACAAGGTGCAATTGACTCAAGAACTAAAGCCTCTTGACCATTTCAAGCGTCGTCAATGGTCAGAATGGTGGCAAGAAATGACAACAGAAGGTGATAAATTTTTGAAGAAAATCATCTTCAGTGATGAGGCACATTTTCACCTCAGTGGATTCGTCAAGAAGCAGAATAACCGCATTTGGGCGAATGCAAACCCAAGAGTGATAGTCGAAAAACTAATGCACCCACAAAGAGTGACTGTTTGGTGCGGTTTTGGGCTGGCAGCATCATCGAGCCGTATTTTTTCCAAAATGTGGCCGGTCAGGCAGTTACTGTGAATGGTGTTCATTATCGTGAGATGATAACGAACTTTGTATGGCCCGAATTGGAAGATATGGATGTGGACGATATGTGGTTTCAAAAGGACGGTGCCACTTGCCACACAGTTAACGAAACAATGGCTCTTTTGCGCGACAAATTCAATGGCCGTGTTATCTTACGTGGTGGCGATTAGGGCTGGCCACGAGACGGGAAAAGTCTCGGTCTCGATCTCGGTCTCGCATGACAAGACCGAGACGATACGAGACGAGACTGCCTTTTAAGCAATCGAGACGAGACCGAGACGAGACTGTATATTTGGACCGAAATTTACAGAGAGTCTAACAAATTAAAAAAATCCAATTTCAGTTAAATATTTATTTTCTTCTGCCCATATTCAAACTGTAGTCGAAAATATTTCTTTGCACTAATCAACAGGTTGTCCGGAAATCGAGACGGGACCGAGACGAGACTTAATTATACGAGACCGACACGAGACCGAGACGAGACTGAAAATTTTCGATTTTAACGAGACGAGACTTACAAAAGTCTCGCTGAGTCTCGTCTCGTGGACAGCCCTAGTGGCGATGTCAATTGGCCGCCAAGATCATGTGATTTGACACCGTTGGACTTCTTTTTTTGGGGTTATTTGAAAGAAAAGGTGTACGTCGATTGGCGATGTCAATTGGCCGCCAAGATCATGTGATTTGACACCGTTGGACTTCTTTTTTTGGGGTTATTTGAAAGAAAAGGTGTACGTCGATAAGCCAGCAACAGAGCTAAGGGATGAGATAATTCGGCAAATTTACGGTGTGCCGCCGAGGTCGTGGCGGCCATTTGGCCAATATTTTGTTCCATACGTAATTGAACCATACCAATATTATCATAATAAAAAGAAATGACAGTAATTTCCTAAATAATTTGTAATTTATTCAAAATCAACACCGGCCCTTAAAATGTAACCACCCTTTACATACATATTTTAAGATTTTATGAAAAATACGTTAATATGAACCTACTATATACTAATTATAGTTTTTGTTTCGGAATGTTTCTATATCACACATGAAGACAAATTTTATGGGGCCCCCCTTCTCGAACTCAAATTTTTTTCTTGTTCAAACTTAATTTTTTGAAGGGAGCACTCATTCCACTCAATAAACATTTATGTGTTTACATATTATATGCTGATTTTGATAAAATTTTCAGCAAATCTTCACATAAGCCCAACTGGATCAACAGAATTTTTGTTTGGTTAAAGTAAAATGTTTCCATAACAAAGTAGGGGGTCGGTCGCCAGTTTGCAATAAAAGCTTTGATTTTGTTTTCTATTCATTTTTTTGCACTTTACATGTTGGTTGGTATGCATATAAATGCTGATGTGTTGTCCCAATTTCTGTGCCCGTTCTAGGAGCCCATTCTAGTTCGCCAAAATGTTTTGTTGGATAATTTTTCCCGGCAAAGTTTACAAGCTATGTTTAAGAACACATTGTGCTAAAGTATTAATCGACTACTGAGTCCAAAAACTCTTTTGAAGTAGTCATGGTCCGAACGTTTTCAACGAAGTTCAAGCCAAGTTTAAGGGGCGGTCCCGGTAAAAGTTCAATTTTTGCATTCTAAGGCTGGTATTCACCGATCGCGCATAAACTGCTCTTAACTTTATGAGCTTCTTAATTTGGAAATAATTTGTGCTATTCACCAACCACCCATAAGTATTTTTCCATGTTCGAAAAAGATAGCAAATGTTTGAATATGAGAGCAAATTATCGAAAAACCAACCAAACATTCCCAATTGGAAACGATAGACAGCTGGCTTGGCAGACGCCAAAAGAATATCAATAAACTAAAAACGTTTTTTACTTTTGTCTGTAAATATGTATAATCTTTGAACAAAAATAAAAGGTAGTAGTTTCTTTAAGAATTTAACATTACAATAATAAGTTATTCTATTATTATCTAAAAATAACT
Source organism: Melangyna quadrimaculata (assembly GCA_949320155.1). Taxonomy (NCBI): domain Eukaryota; kingdom Metazoa; phylum Arthropoda; class Insecta; order Diptera; family Syrphidae; genus Melangyna; species Melangyna quadrimaculata. The sequence continues at coordinate 19,839,361 of OX439486.1, forward strand.
CTTTTGAATGCTTTAATTTTGACTTCTTTAAACAAAAGATGATTGTGAGCTGTGACTTCATAGAAATACCCAGAAATACCATGATGGGAATTGGGTGTATCAAATGAGCATACTTTTTTCTGTTTATCTTGGGGAGAAGGGACGTTTTATTGCGAAAGTTTTCGGACAACCTTTCGAAGACAGCGCTCGTAACTTAGGAGTGCTCGAGACCACTCATAACTTTTGCGAGCGCTCGTAAATGTTCAATAATATTGCTTTCTGAATAGGTTTATGAGGCTCTTAAGATATGAGCGCTCGGTGAATACCAGCCTTATGCTCTAAATCAAGATTTTACCTGACTTAGAAGTGTGTAAAGGGATGCAGCCTTGTTGAAACATCGAAGGTGCAAGTCTAAAAATATAAGTAAGTTTTGGAAATACACGTTCCAGCAAACATTGATTAAATATTTTCTATCACTGTAGTAGGTCTAAATTGCGATTCGTGATCACCATATTGGGTTATAACAAAGAATATAAAGTTATTAAGATGTATTATCTGCATCTGAAAATAAAATCAAGCTTTTCTAAAGAAGAATATAACAACGAAACAAAAATATTTGAGAGAAAAGCTCTTACTCATACAATATTGCCAAAAAACGCATACAATGTTTATAAGGAGATAAGTAGGTATAATAAGGACAAAAATTTAGGCTGTGTCACTGTGTGTGGTATATCACTGTAAAAGCGCTGAGAGTTCAGAGAGCGGTTCGCAATATTGGAACCCGCAAAATTTGTATGAGATGCGTCTTCTTGGTAACTTTATATTCTTTCGTTATAGTTTCTTACGCCATAACAGCTGACGTACGACTGTGATGTCTAAACGGATAAAGTTTTTCTCTTCTATAAAATATTAAAATTAAAAATAACAATTTAAAATCAGAAAAGACAATATATTTTCATTCTTAACTCGAAACGACATTATCAATAGGAAAATTCATTTGCAATCTCATATAACCTTGACTTTGGAATGGTTTCTTTAACATTTTTAAATGGTGGGTGCTACGTATTTTTGCATAACATTTTTGGTGTCGTAAAACTGGCTTAAACGTCAATTTTGACGTCATTTAAGGGGCTGAGAATGTAATTTGAGGCAAACCACAGTTTTAACCTCATTTTTTCATCCCTATCTTATTTCTTCCGCTGTGTAAGTTTTTCATTTTTTTTGCAGCGTTTGTTGGTATCCGCAAAGTAATTGCTAAAAAAGTGTGTAACTTATTTTCAGTTTGTATGATTTTTCTCGGCATAAGAGTTAATGGTTTTTGAACGCATTTATTTATTTTTACTTTTTCTGCTTCCGTAAACGTTTTTCTAAACTTCACTTTTATTTAAGGAATACAAAATATAGTTTCTGGCCCTTTCTTAAATATTTAAAATTTTTGTTTAAGAAAAATCGATTCCGTTAAATTTTCAAACACGAAATTTACCGTGGCCTCAATCAAGTGAAACAACTTTTTATACCTTTTTGTTTGGTTCATTAACAAAATCCGTGAAATTTCTTTAAATATTCCAAAATACTATTTGGTTTTGCATCTTTATTTTTGTAAAATATGTATGTACCCACAACTAGTAAATTAATTTTGCAACACAATTTGTTTAGTAGATATCTATTGTATGCAATATAAATAGCGAATAAAGATTAGAATAAAGAGTGTTATAATTACTATGGTTTATGTTTTCTCTGTCGTAAAAGCTGACGTTATTAAGACTACAAAAATATCGGATCATAGAAGGGGCCCCATTTAGTATTGCCGCCCCGGGCCCCAACAAACTTAGTCCGCCACTGCTCAGGGTATCTTCTCAGTTTTGGTATCTTTAGAATCAACATTGAAAAGCACCCTCAAAACTTGTGTCATATGATTATATTGTATTATAACAAATTTTTCAGCTTGATAAACTCCCGCCTACTTCCCCTCTCCACCTCTGTAAATGGTCTATACAAAAAGCCAATGCGTGGATTTTGGGGGCCTTCAGGTATGTCGTTGAAGATAAATGCGTCGATACCAGCAGTAAAATTTCATGAAATAATTAGTTCCCGGTCAGATCCTATCTTTCTTAGACTATAGGTTATGAGCACTGTTTTCTGTTTCTGAAATTTAAGTTTTTAGTTAAATATAAATATTCACTACTGAAAATGTAAACATTAAATCTGATTTTCAAAAATGAGCACTAGGGTACAATGATCTTTTTATACAATAGTGGCAAAACTAAAACACATAACAAAATCTTATTTTTTTTTGAAGTGAAACATCTTTGCGCGCGTTGAGAGTGAAATTTGAATTTTTGTGAAACGAAAAAATGTAACGCCTCATGTGCAACGCTGAGATCGTTGATTAGTGGTGGGAGGTAGAGTAAAAGTAAAAATTTGTATTGATGGGCTTATATATTTTATAGTGCAATAAGTTTGGATTTTTTGATAATCTATATTATTGTAGCAGATAAAATTGAAAATGTCCTTCTATGTCTTTTTTCTAATTTTTTTAATTAGAATGCTAGAGTTTTGAAATTTTTTTTGGTGAACAGATAATGAAATTCTAAGAATCTTACTAGTTCAAGATTTTTATCTATCTCCTACTTGTATGGAGATATAAATTATTTTAAACATTTTATCTCAAAATAGGCTAATTTTAATTATTTATGGTTGCAAAATAAATAAAACCAAATTAAAGTTGTCATATACAAATTTTTGATTTTGCAGAGATTTTGAGTGCACGAATTTTTGGAAACAGTCGGAAAACCTACTCAAATAAACTGAGTTATATCTTTTAAACTGTCACCTTTTTTACTTTAAATTTTCACCATTATTATTTAATTTTCAAGTTTACAACCCCAACCCATCGATCATTTTGATATAGAACACATAGCTGAGTCTTACGCATATAAGCTTTATATCCCTATACATATCGAAATTTTTATATCGCCACTTCTGCCACGAGTACTGAGTTACACGCGCTCTTATTTTTTCGTTGCTTTTTAATAAAAGTGTGACAAAAGTTCAGGATTGATTTGTATATACTTCTGATTTAAAAAAAATGTATGTCTCTAAGACTGCCACGATGGAAAAGTGAAAGGCACCTTCCAAAATTATATACATCAAATATACATAATCTTTTTATCTTTCTTACCAGTAAGCCTTTGTGACAAAAATAATGCAAAAAGTTGTTAAGTTTTATGACCCTAGTCACCTTTTTGTCAAGGATTCCATCCGACTGGTCGAACGATTCATTGCATTATGAGATTTAAAGGTTACTTCGTAAAAAGTAATCCACATAATAAACGTTGAATAAGTGCAAGCAAAATATTAGGTTTTCATCATAGTTTTATAAATTTATGTCTTTTATTCGTTAACATCAACATTTTTTGGTTAGAACAACTATAAATCGAAAGTTGTCAAATATATATGTAGATATTTGTTGGCTTTTAAAAATAATCTACTATGTCATACAGAAATCAAATATATAATGGGGCATATTCATAGTCGCAGGTTTAACTAAACTACAGTTTAAGACAATTTTGGCTCAATGAATACAAACCGATTTTAATTACAAATTGTTGGTTTTATATTTTTACAAGATAATTAACTTGGTATACTACACAAATAGCTCCAAATATTTTGAAATGATATACTTAACAAAATAAAATCAACGTCCGAAAATTCAACTAAACCTATGTTTAACTTAGACCCAGGTCTAAAATGACTAGGAATACGCCCCATTGTGTTTAAAGATTTTATTTTCAGAAATCTAAAATTTCCTTTTTTTTTCAAAATCCTATTAGTTTTTTAATTTACTGAGTGAAAATTTGGAAACAACTCCGGACTTTGATATCTGTTTGGCTTAACAGGATTTGGCTGTCATCTCAAAACGGAACCTGAGTGTTTATGCGGGTTTTTCAACAGGGACACTCAAAAGTAGAGCAACAGGGACAGCAAACGACGCCATATTTCTTGCCGCTCTTTTGACATTTCTCTTCAGTAGGGTTTTCCATTGAAAGATATACGAGCCAACAACGAGTCGAAATTATTAAAATTTACTACCGAAATTCGAAGTCAGTGGCCTCAACGTTAAGAGCGCTACGTCCAATTTATGGTCGTCATAATCGTCCTAGCAGATCAAAAATTGAGCGTCTAGTGGAAAAATTTGAATCCACAGGCACAGTACAAAATATTCCCATGCCAGTGAGACAAAGAAGTGCCCGTAGTATCGAGAATATTGCTGCCGCTGAGGCTTCAGTTGCAGAAAGCCCAAATGTGTCTCTCGCACGTCGTTCTCAAGCGTTGGGCATCTCTGTGACGTCGTTGTGGCGAATTTTGCGAAAAGATCTTGGCCAACATCCTTAAAAGGACATGGAGGACATGTGGTTCAAATAGGACCACACAATGAATGTCACAATCAATTTATTGGAAACCAAGTTTGGAGAACGTGTTATCGCACGAAATGGTCCAGTCGCTTGGCCGCCTCGGTCGTGCGATTTGACGCCATAAGACTATTTCCTGTAGGGCAACGTCAAGTCTATGGTCTATGCCAACAAGCCAGCGACGATTGATGAACTTCGTACGAATACCGAACGTGAAATTGCAGCAGTATCGGCCGATTTATGCTTGAAAACCGCCGAAAATTGGGTTCAGCGTCTGAACTTCTGCAAGCGTGCCCGTGGTGGCCATGCAAAAGAAATCGAGTTCGATATATAATGGCATCAAACGTACTTTCACAAGAATAAAGAATTTTTTTTTTGTAGCGCTCTTATTGAAAAACCCTTTATTTTAAGATTTGAATGAATTATCTATCCTATGAGAAGTTTGTTGTTATGTTAAATTTGAGGTTCGACGAAGAAAATCTAAGTATTATCTATTGCCAGAAAATTGAATTTCTCATTGAATTCTAAGTTGCCAACATTCAAATATATTGAATTCTGAATTTACCAATCAAGAATCCTATAAGTTTTCTAGATAGCCAACTTGCTTTTTTTTCTGTTTCTATGTGGGAACTAAATAATGAGGGAGGTACATGACCCCCCCCCCCTGTATACGCCGTTGATGACTATCATTTTTAGTCATAAATCAAAATTTATAAAAAAAATATTGAGAATCAGAAGCAAATAAAAAAAAAACTAGCCTCAATATACCCCACATTTTCCTTTGGAGCTTACGCGTACGCCATATTATCATCAGTGGATATAAGGCTTAGGCTATTGTATAACTATCAGTATGTTAATTAATAAATGTATTCTATTTTTTATTCGACTAGATATCTCGTTCAGAATCGCAGAACACGAGAAGCGCTTATTACTTTTGTTTTGTTTCGACTGATTTTACACAAAGTAAATGAGAAAGCAAATAAGATTGAGAACGGGAACGGGATTGGTTTGGATTGGGGTGACTGGGACGGCCGGAAGAACGAAATGCAAAACCATTTAAGAATTATTGATTAAGAAATAAAGTTATTCAATGAAAATTTTTCAATCATTATTTTTATGTTGATATTACGAATCAATGTTGTAAGTAAAGTACATAGGTATAATAGGTATAGTATAATAGATTCTAGTAACAATACCATTTTTTTTAATGAATATGCCTCGTAGGTGTGCAGTATAGTAACAAAGCAGCAGCGCATTTTAAAGTTTATTATTTTTGCTTGATATGCAAATGCACGTCTTGCTAATTATATAGTTTGTTATTTGATAAGGTCAATGCAGATGTTGCTTGCAGCTGTGTTGAATTTAATTTTACAAACTTATTAGTCACTGATTTTTGTGCGGAATGATTTTGTGTTATAGACATTGCAGAGATTGGGATAAAAAAAAAGCAGCTTATGTTTGCATTTTGTTTTTAAATTTAAGTTCTCCTGAAAAAAAAAAATCGGATTAAGATATAAATTATGAGTTGAGTATCAATTTGCCATCGGGTTATCCAAACAAATACCCATAGAGTAAACAAACAAGAAATTCGGCGACAGTAATAAATTCGAAGACGTTTCGTTGTTTATATTTTGAGTGCGTCTAGGTGTCAACTGGCTAATAATTAAACAAACACTTTCAGCCATTTTTGTATGTATCGAATACAGCATCCGAAAATATACACACTAATTGCAAAGTGGCAGTTATTTGTCTCATGGGAAAAAATTCTTAAACTCTGATTTTTACAGTCGGGAATGTTGTTCTACATTATCAGCCCTATTTATAAATGGATTATAACGGATAGTTTTAACTCATACAACGACAGCCCTATTCATAAGCGCATGACAGCGGCAAGCAAGCACTAACACTCATAATTTGTATCATATTTTGTTTTAACACGTGTTTTAACTCAGATTTTGTATCACTAGTAATTATGTGACAAGTCATAGCGAGCGGGTAACTTTTAACTCGACAATTTTCGCGCTTAAGGAATGTATAACTTCTTAACAAACACACACGTATACTTTTGATAAGAACCTTTCCAATCCAAGGGTACTTTTCATGAATCAGCACTTTATGCGTGTGACACATGCTACATGCACCTATTAGAACAGCTGTGTGAAGTGGGCACCCCGAATACCAATACAGCCCCCAATACATGAATTAGGAGGATAAGACTAAAGGTGTTCGTTTTTCCACCGGCTGTTTATGATTATTCACCAAAAATAATCGTTTTTCGACCCTTAGTTCAAGAGTTATTCAACATTTCTTTTTTATAGCACCACCATAAAAATTTTTTTTTAGCAAAATGGTTTCAATCCCAATCGTTTGTCCACCGTTTGTCTAGGTTAGCAAAAAAAAATGTTCGACCTTCGTTCAAAACTTATTTAACATTTCATTTCTAGATATAGCAAAACTGTAGCTGTACTGTTACTGTAGCTGTAGCTACTAAAAATGTTACACCATTTAAGACACTTAGATTGGTGTTAGTATATTGTGGCTATACATTTTCAATTATGGTAGGGCAAAGCTCCCAATTATTCGGTTTGATAAAAGATTATTCTTAGAATAACTTAAGAGCTTAAAAAAACCTAGTATTAGGTTGTACGAGGAAGTATCTTAAGGAAGGAGTACTGAGATTTAAATAAAAACAGTCTAAGTACGAATTAAAACTTTGCAGCATACGAGGGATAGGTTCGTTGGATCCATAAGAGGTTCGGTGGGTGGTTTGATGGAAGAGACTATAATGATTACATGTGATACGAAAGTTATTGTAAAAAGGGATGAAGTTGTAGAGCAATATGCAGTCACTGAAACCAGAAAGCCAAAGCTGTCGATGAATGAAGAGAATGTTTAATTGTTTCCTTTCGTTCTTTCAACAAATTCAAGTTAATTAGTTTCAGGCGGTCGAGATAGGGAGATGGGATTAAAAGCCAAATCACAATCATGCCTTAAGTAGCACCGACTTTGACATATTGAATAGAAACAATGAATTCTTTTGAGACAATCGGAAATGTAACCTCATACGTTGTGGCGTAAATTTCATAAACGCGAGCTCCAACGCAACGCCCGAGTAAATCTATTCTCTATTCTGGCTTTTCTTCGACGACGGTTCACAATTCTCATTTTTTTATTGTTGTGGTTCGATTTCTTTTGGATGCGAAAGTTTTTATACAATTCAAAATTTCTTTAAAAAAAAAACATTATCAATAATTTTTATCAATAAAAAAACAAAATATTTTATTTGTGTGAGTGACTTCATAAATAAATGTAAAAACAGCTGCAGTGAAATTATCTTGGGCACCCAAGAAATTTTTTGCTGCGTTTCATTTCAGGTGGTAACGTAAAAAGATATGTATGTAGATATGCTCGTTCAACAAAAATTATCAGTACAGGGAAGATAGGACATTTGCCACTCTGGTTGCCTTGGCTTGCATCATCCTATCTCAATTAAAAGCTCTCATAAGGTTTCCCTTACTTGACATTATAAATGAAAGAGAAATGAACGCATGGTTACCATCCGCTGACACAACATCAATTCACTGTCAGTAAAACACAATTTCACTTCCCAGTTTATTCTACACAATATCAATTAATTCAATTTTCGGATTATCCGCGTTATTAAAAATAAATAAAAAATAAATCAAATAATAAATTTAGTACCTACCTACTCACCCCGAACTTTTCGCATTAAATTACTTTGAGCGTGATCAACAACTGCGAAAACCTTAAAAGTTATATAATATCCCATCACTTTTTTATTAAACTGAATTTCACTCCACTATTTATTAAACACAATGGGGCATATTCACAGTCGCGGATAGACCCAGGTTTAAATAAACTACAGTTTAAGACAATTTTGGCTCGATGAATACAGACCGATTTTAATTACAAATTGTTGGTTTCATATTTTTATTAGATAATCAATTTGGTAAACTACCCAAATAGCTTCAAACAATTTGAAACGGTGAACTTAAAAAAATTGAATCAATGTCCGAAAATTCAACTAAACCTATGTTTAACGTAGACACAGCTCCAAAATGACTATGAATACGCCCCAATATCACTTTTTAAAACTTTTTGTTATGAATATCCACGTAACGAGCTGTGAACGTTTGGAGAATTTGTGCAAATATCTTTTGCAAAAACACCGAAAGCGAAAAAGGAATTAACTGCATTTTAACGAGTTATTCAGATATTCGACATTTCGTAAGGGTGATCATTGTTGGTAATTATGTTTTTCAAGATGGTCATCTTTCAAGACTAAAATCAAAATTTTTGTTTAAAAGTTAGAGCTATTTTAAGGGCTGCTCATGGCTCATCTTCGATAATTGTGTTTTTCCAAATGATGATCTTTTAAAATTCCAAAAAAATATATATTTTTTGTTGAGCTAGTGTTATCAACAGTTTTCATCTTTTAAACTTTGAAATACAAAAAAAAAAACTGAGGAAAAAGAAAAAAAATATTCATAATTTTTTTTTTTAAATTAAAAAAAAATATTTCTAGGGGTGGTCAAAAAAAGTAAAAGGGTGGTCACTAATGTCCAAAAAGAAACCAATTGGAAGCATTTTTCAAATTTGAAAAAATCTATTTTTTTGGGGGCAGCGTTCTTTTGGCCCCCCATTTTTAAAAATCGATTTTTTCGAAAACTGTGGGTGGTCAAAAAAAGTTGATGGGTGGTCAAAAGTGGTCATTTAATTGGTCATCTTTTACACAAAAAAAAAAAACAACAAAAATCGGACAATTTTTGGGACCAACTTAACACAGATTACCTTAAGCTATAAAAACCAACAGGCAAACGCATCACTTTTCGTTTTCACGTTGGGTATGTAGATATAGGTATATCAGAACTCTACAATTTATTGCACTTTCAATTCCAAATTCCGGCACGTTCTTGAAATTGCGTACAAAAAACACTTTTTTCGTTTTGTTTTTTTTTTCGCTAGGGCCTGCCAGAAGAGAAGTTGAAATTGCACTATAGTCCAATCAAATTAGCAAGAATATCTACAAAAATTCGGGAGGATAATTTTATAATTTTATTTTGAAAAGCACATTTTGCGGATTCTAAAACCTCAAATTTCCAATAAAAAACATTCTGCGTCGTCCACCATTTTGAAAAAAGTTTTTAAAAGCGTGTACTCAGTTTTCTCAACCGCTATTAGTCGTAGAGTAGTTTGTTTTGTTTACTTTTGTAGGTTTACATTTTCTCTACAATTTTTGTCCCAAAATTTGTTTGGAAAATTACTTCCTATAAAAAATTAATTGTTGAAAAACCAGCAAGTTTTCGATTTTAAAAATGCTTTTTCAAGTTTATCTCATCCAATGTCCATCCGAGCCAAAAATCACTTTTAATACCGTTTATAGAACATTAAATTACGATTTTTAAAAAGGAAAAAAAGCCAATTAGAAAAAAATATTTTTATTTTATTTTTATATTTGTTTGTTTTTTTATTTTATTTTTAAAAATATTTTTTTTTCTAATCGGCATTTTTCCTTTTAAAAAATCCTAACTTTATTTCTACTGGTCGGATTTTTAAGATTTAGATTTCAAAATTTAGCTAATGTGGTTAAATTTATAAATAAAAATTGTTGGGGAAGGGCAAAAAGTTTCGTAACAAAAGGGTGTGTAAATGTCCCGTCAACTTTATATATACTATTTTAAATTCAAAATAAATATGATGAAAAAATTGAAATAACAAATTATACACAATTATATATTTCACTACAGACATGTTGGTAGTTTATATTTGTTAATCTAACGGGGAACAAGTAGGGTCAATTTAACAAAATGAATCGACACTCATTACATTATGGTCCTCATTATGAATAGCGAATCGAACTTAAAACTTTGCGAATTCGCTAATTTCGTATTAAGAATAGCGATTCGCTAAACTAAGTTCGCTTCAAATGTCAAAACTTTAGCGAATTTGATTATCACTGTATTACAAATTGCGAACTTTAGCTTATCTGTTTGCTAAAAGAGTCAAAACTTATCGAACTAAAATTCTATGTGATATCAGTATCGAATTAAAAGTTAAAGACCTTTTAATTATTTGTTATTGTTTATTTTAAGCAAAAATTAAAAAATAAATAAATTGATATGTATTTTAAAACAAATAGCAGTCGATTTCCAAATTTGTAGGTCTTCCGCGTCGAATAAATGGTCGTTTGTAAGGCAAGTTCAGGATCTCAAAGGTCTCACTGTAAAAATACTGAGCAAAAAAAAATGTTAGCTCCTTAACTAGCGAAAAGCCATTTGATTTGAGGAAGGGACACGGAATCACTCACCTATTTTGTAAGAATAATGAACATGAATGTGGAAATGTTATTTAACCAATAAAAAAAACACAAATGCGTCCTTGCTATGTACCTATATGTGAAGATAGAAAAGAAACTTAGAAAAAGAAGAATGGCCCTAAGGGGCCAGTTATAGCTATCATTGAAAACCATCATTGAAAATATTAACTGTCAATTTTGAGAGAATTAGAAGAAAAAATAAATAAATGTATATTTTTATGTCAAAGTAAAGCTAACTGACTTAATAATTATTTCTAGGTAAAAAAAAATTCAATTTTGCACAACTTTTCTCATAAAATGACTTTTAATTTTTCAATGATGAACTACCTTACCAATGATCATTGAAAAAATCAAAAGGTACGTTATGGGGAAGATATGGGTCAAAATGAATTTTCTTTGGAGGAGAAATAATTTTTAAGTCGTAAGCTATATTTCTGCATTAAAATATTCAATGATTAAACTTTTGAAGGGTCTCAAAATAAACAGCTTACTTTTTCAATGATGGTTTTCAATGATAGCTTTAACTGGCACCTTACATGGAATCTAAATACACAGAAATGTAGGCAATTTAATGTTCTATAAAAAGTATTAAAAGTGATTTTTGGCTCGGATGGACTTGAAAAAGCATTTTTAAAATCGAAAATCTGCTGGTTTTATAAATAATCACTTTTTATAGGAAGGAGCTATCCAAAAAAAATTTAAGATAAAAATTGTAGAGAAAATGTTAACCTACAAAAGTAAAAAAAAATAATTACTCTACGACTCATAGTGGTTGACAAAATTTAGTACACGCTTTTTAACACCTTTTTCAAAATGGCGGACAACGCAGAGGGTTTTTTTATTGGAAAATTGTGGTTTTAGAATCCCCAAGAGGTACTCTTTAAAATAAAATTCTCCTCCCGAATTTTTGTAGATATAATTTGATTGGACTACTAGGTGCTCATTTTAGATATAAAGTAGATACCTACTCTGGTTATGTTATTATCATGTACAATGGACATAAATGTAGGAGTGAAATAAAGGTAAAACAGTTTATTAAAAAGGTAACAGTTTTATTAAATAATATAAAGATTAAGAGACGGCTTCAATATTTTAAAATTACAACTTATTCGCTTGACTGCTGAATTAAGAAATAACGAAAAACAATTTGGAAAATTAAATTATTAAAAAGTCAAAGTAGAGTTGATCTACATTAATTAATTGAATCTAAAGAATTTAACAACAAGAAGTAAAAATAGATGACATAATATGATATGACTATATTCTGTAGGTTATCCTACACTCGGCCATCCTTTAATTTTCATTCGCCCCGAATGTTGGATTTTAAAAAAAAAGTATGCAAAGTCTTGATCAATTTCAATTTGACCTTTGGTTTTGTTTTATTACTTTTGATCTAAACGCAGCTACACTTCGTCTTTTTTAAAGGCCTTCAACACTAGCCCACTGTGTATTAATACATGTCAAAAAAGTGGGAACAAATCATGTAGAATAGTGTGGAAACAAAATATGAAATCCCAGCCTACACAACCCGACATTCTATCCCACACGATTTGACGTTTGTTAATACACACATTCTATCACACTTTTTTTATAGGTTAAGGTAATGTGTTAATACAAGCAAGTGTGGAAGCAAAATATGAAATGTCATTACTGTCACACAAATTTGGCAGTCGCGTGGAATTCTTTCCCACTTTCAATTTGACATGTATTAATACACAGTGGGGAAGTGTGGAAGGGCTATTAGGCCCTTATGTGGCCATGCTTTCTGTACCGTAAATCTTCCACATTTTTTTATTTCCACAGGGTGATTCTTGTTAATCGTGAAATCAGTAGTTGATTTTATAACTTCATCTTTTAACTTATGATCCTGCTTTATTTGCAGCTTCTGAACATCTGTTCCATTCTTTTATTTTTCGATTTTAGTTTCAATATTTTCCAGAGGAAACGTGTCCTGATAACTTATGTTATAACAGCATTCTTCCATTGCTCAGCTTGATTTCTGCAGCTTCTTTCTCTTTGATACAGGACCGGCGAGTAGGAAAATGTAACGGCATCTCATGATTCAAACCTGTTGACAAACTAATTAGACGGCTACTTACTATCGATTTGTCATCGGTTTCCATTATTTCAGCAACTTCATTAAAATCTTCTTTTTGATAATTCATGATACTGGTTTCTGCATAATCTTCACCATAAAATGTCGGATTACCATTACTGAAGACCACTTTTGCCTTTGAGATAACAACTTCACCAATCATTGCGTCAGCTAAAAATCGTCTATCTTTAGCATTGATTCGAACACGCCCAAGGTACTACATCTTCATGTGTTAGAAGTAATTCCAACAATCTGGGTAGTTTGCTTTCGCATGTAAGGATATTCTTTCATTTGCTTAAAAGAAGATTCATGAATCAAAGAAATTTGTGCCCCCGTATCAATCAAAGCGTTCACAGCAACATCATCCACAAAAACCTCTTTCGTTTTAACGACCGAATAAAAATTTACTTCTGTTACTTTAAAATTAGTTGGGCAGTTCTTAGACATATGCCCAGAGCCACTACACTTGAAACACTTCGTATCAGCTTTGCAATCACGGCGGCGTTTGTGCTCATTGGAACCGCAGTTAAAACAACGACAGGAATCGCGGTTATCGATGAATTGTCTACCACTTATAGTTGCATCACTTGCTCTGTAGTTCATGTTTATACCTCTATAGTTTGATTTTTTTTTTTTTTGTTATATTCCGCGCGCACAAAAGGGGTTATGAATACCCTTAAAATGTTTTTAGCACAGCACGAGCCATTAGGTAAGTAGGAGAGGATTTAAAAGGAGATACCGATGCACATTGGTTTTGAATGTTTGCATATCGAAATGAGAGGGGAAAGTCGGGTCGGGTAAAGCATTCCACATTCATGTGGTGCGACTGAAGAAAGAATCTCTGTATTTTACAGCACGTCCGAAGTTGGGCTCAAGGGTAAACTGATGGGCATTCCCAGAATGGGAGGAATGCAACTGGCTATTTCACGAGAACACTCACTATAAAAATAGCGGTAAAATAGAGAAAGACATGAAACATTACGACGGTGTTCGAGAGATGTAATTGTTTCCGTTATAGATCCTCCACCTATCATTTTTAAAGCTCTCTTTTGTATTCTGTCCAACAAACTTAGGTAAGTTTTTGGAGCTCCTGCCCAGACATGAGAATTGTACTCAAGTTTTGGATGAATAAAAGCTTTGTAGATCATAGCCAGATCAGAAGGGGAAAACAATTTCTTGCATCTGCGGAGAAAACCTTAACACTTAGCAGCGTTTTTGGCGACATCAAATATGTGATAATTCCACAAAAGGTGGTCTGTGACACACATACCGAGAACTGAGAGCTGTTTGGTTTCCTCGATGCAAGTGCCGTCCATTGATAGCGGCATTAGGAGTGGGTTTCGCTTTAACGACAGGAGACAGCATTGAGTTTTTAAAGCATTAAACTCTACGCGGCTTTTGATTCCCCATTGAACGATGCAGTTTAGATCAGAATTTAATGAGCTTATCATACGCTGCCGTTCAAGTTCCACATCCGAAGGACATGGATAGGAATCTGTAAACGAATATGAGAAGCTGAGAGTACTACCGTCAGCGAAACAGTTTAGTGGATTAGAAGTTTCAGACAAAAGATCATTTATAAAAATAAGGAGGTCGGAGACAAAACGGAACCCTGGGGCACACCAGCATTTATTTTGTGAATTTCAGACTTGAAACCATCCAAAACAACTTGTACTGAACGGTCCGAAAGGTAATTTTTAATCCAACGAAGAAGAGATTCATCGAAACCAAATGCACGCATTTTCGATAAGAGAGCTTGGTGCCAAACTCTATCAAACGCTTTTGAAATATCAAGTGCAATAATCTTACTTTCTCCAAAACGATGTAAAGATTTGTTCCACTGTTCGGTGAGATATACCATCAGATCACCAGTGGACCTATTGCTACGAATGCCATACTGCCGGTCATTAAGAAGCCTTCGTTCCTCAAGATATTTCTTGAGCTGAAAGTTAATCAGCGTTTCCATGACCTTGGAAAGAAGGGACGTAAGTGCAATTGGTCGATAGTTTGAGGGTGAAGTGCAATTGGTCGATAGTTTGAGGGTGTTGAAGATACGCCTTTTTTAGGGACAGGCTGGACAAATGCTGTTTTCCATCCACTCGGAAAGAGACCAGTAGAGTAGGACAGATGGAATAGCTTACGCAGTGGTTTGAAGAACACCTCTTCAGAACAATGGGAGGGATACTATCCGGGCCAGCGGATTTGTGCACATCGAGATCTTTCAGAACTCTAGCAACTGAACGAGTGCGAAAGAAGATTTGTCCCATAAAATCATTTACGCTCTCAAGTACAGGAGGAGTCATAACACTTTCTGGCAGCGTCGAATTGACAGCAAACTGGCCTGCAAGCAAATTGGCTTTATCTAACGAGCTGACAAAAGGGGTGTTATTGAAGACGAGCGTTGGAACCGAGGACGAGGTGGTATTTCGTATGTTTTTTACAAATGACCAAAAATTTTTACTACCTTTGGGACATTGCAGTATTTTTTGCCGTAATTTTTGATCATGTAAAAATTTGCTTTTTCGAATATGTTTTGAAAAAATTGTTGAAACTTTTTCCGATTTTCCTCAGTAGGGTTGGCTTTATAACATCGGAAGCTTACTTCTCTAACCCTAATTACCTCTTTACGGCTCGAATCAAACCAAGAGTTTTCTTTGGGTTTGTTAGATTTCACCCTATTCGGGATAAAATTTCTCATTCCACAAAGAATCAAGTTTGTAATCATATCCGCACTGGCGTCTACGTCACTATCGAGGCAGCATATTGACCAGTTAAAGCGCTTGAAGAAGTTATTGAGACGTCCCAGTTGGCTTTCTCGTATTGCCAAACGGTTCTCTTTGGAATTTTTTCTTTAACTGTGATTTGGTGGCACGAGAAATTCGCAGATATGACACAATGGTCTGCCTAGATGGATGTGCCTAGAGGTCATAATACACTAATAGTGTATTTATCAGGGTCAGAGGTAAGGAACAAGTCTAGGGTGTTGGCGGATTGACCTGCAACGTCAAGTATCTGATAAGGCTCGTCAACAAGCTGAGTCAGTTGGTTAAACTCAGCAAAAATCTCGACATACCTTCCTTCGGGTGTTGTCTGACCAGAATAGCGTAGCCACGATGAATCGTGTACATTGAAATCGCCCGTAACAACGATTTCACTGTGCGGAACAATCCTCTGGATTGAGTCGGATAGCGCATCGAATTCGTTAGAAGTCGAATTACCATCCAAGCTCGGACTATGATAAATGAAACATGTATGAATGATGTGCTTATTGACGGTGAATTTTAACCACATGAAGTTAAAGTTTGTATTTACACAAGGGCCATATTGTGGTTGAAGTTGATAAGCCACATCATTACGTACATATATTGCGAGACCATGGTGTAAGAAAAATAAAGGCACTAAGCTATAACCATGTAGGCTGAATTCGGAGTAATCAGAAAGCCTGTGTTTTACAGTATGAACGTACACTGCACACAAATTCTTTCTCAGCCCCGAATGTTGCTGAAATCGACCCTAAATTCACCTACCATTACGAAAAAACAAACATAAAAAAAAACAAAATCAGACAATTATCTATGCTGATATTGAGTTTGGGCCCCAATAAAACTTCACAATACAAAATACTATCAGTGTTATGCCTTAAAAGTATGTATTGATCCGTCCCTGGAAACCCAAAACCAAAAACAGTAATTGATCTGATTTGCTTTGACTCAATCAGTTACATACATTGCACGATATGAGCCACACACTGCATTTAATGACTAAGCCCGAGCAATGTGAGTGATGATGAAAGGAGAGATTTAAGAAACTTACCGCTTACTGAACTTTTATTTTTGTGCAGCATCAGCTTCATGAACATGGGTGCACTATTTGTTGTTGCTTGTGTGCACAGTCACTTGCACTGACACTGGCAATTTTCTTTTTTCAATTTTGTCTCTTTATGTGGGTATTTAGTAGGCTAATTGTTTGATATGATTATTATTGATAGGCGGTGCACTTGTAGCTTCGCGGGCATTTACTATTTTTTATTTTCGCACTTAAATATGTATTTAGGTTGGGTTGTATTGATTTTATTTAAAATTAGAATTTGGGGGGAAATTAATAAGGGGTATTCGGCGCGGTAAAAAATCACAGCTCACAACACGTCTGTTGGCGGTGGTATGCAAATCGGCACTCATTTCTCTTTTAATCGAAGGAAGATATCAAATTTATCTTTTAGTTCTGTTATATTTTTCGCGCCGTATAAAATTAATTTATGCTGTTCATATTCAGCCCCTCCGTCGATGATATATTGAATTAGCGATTTTTCATCAACATCTGCGTTCTGACCGATCTCCTTCATTTTATAAACATACTCACGAAAGTTTTCATCCCGTTTTATTTTCCGATTTTAAAGTTGATAATAAATGTCTGCCTTAGGTGCCAGTTATAGCTATCATTGAAAACCATCATTGAAAAAGTTGTCTGTTGATTTTGAGACCCTTCGAAAGTTTAATCATTAAATATTTGAATGCAGAAATATAGCTTACGACTTCAAAATTATTTCTCCTCCAAAAAAAATTCATTTTGACTCATATCTTCCCCATAACGTAACTTTTAATTTTTTCAATGATCATTGGTAAGGTAGTTCATCATTGAAAAATTAAAAGATACGTTACTTTTAATTTTTCAATGATGAACTACCTTACCCATGATCATTGAAAAAATTAAAAGTTAAGTTCTGGGGAATATATGGGTCAAAATGAATTTTTTTTGGAAGAGAAATAATTTTGAAGTTGTAAGCTATATTTCTGCATTAAAATTTTCAATGATTAAACTTTCGAAGGGTCTCAAAATCAACAGCTAACTTTTTCAATGATGAATTTCAATGATAGCTATAACTGAGCCCTTAGGGGCCAGTTATAGCTATCATTGAAATTCATCATTGAAAATATTTATTGTCAATTTTGAGAGATTTTGAAGAAAAAATAAATGATTATTGAATATATTATTATTTTCAGATAAAAAAATATTCAATTTGGCACAACTTTTCTCATAAAATGACTTTTAATTTTTCAATGATGAACTACCTTACCAATGATCATTGAAAAAATTAAAAGTTACGTTGTGGGATAGATATGGGTCAAAATTTATTTCTTTTTGAAGGAGAAATAATTTGAAATCATAAGCTATCTTTCTGCATTAGGTGCCAGTTATAGCTATCATTGGGAACCATCATTGAAAAAGTTAGCTGTTGATTTTGAGGCCCCCCGAAAGTTTAATCTTTGAATATTTAAATGCAGAAATATATCTTACGACTTCAAAATTATTTCTCCTCCAAAAAAAATTCATTTTGACCTATATCTTCCCCATAAAGTAAGTTTTAATTTGTTCAATGATCATTGGTAAGGCAGTTCATCATTGAAAAATTAAAAGTCATTTTATGAGCAAAGTTGTGCCAAATTGAATTTTGTTTTACCTAGAAATAATTGTTAAGTCAATTATCTTTACTTTGGCATCAAAATAATCATTTATTATTTCTTCAAAATCTCTCAAAATTGACAATTAATATTTTCAATTATGGTTTTCAATGATAGCTATAACTGGCCCCTTAAAATTTGTAATTATTATACTTTCGAAGGGTCTCAAAATCAACAATAAACTTTTTCAATGATGGTTTTCAATGATAGCTATAACTGGCACCTTACAGAGGTGCCAGTTATAGCTATCATTGGAAACCATCATTAAAAATGTTAGCTGTTGATTTTGAGACCCTTCGAAAGTATAATCATTAAATATTTTAATGCAGAAAGATAGCTTACAACTTCAAAATTATTTCTCATCCAAAAAAAAATTCATTTTGACCCATATCTTCCCCATAACGTAACTTCTAATTTGTTCAATGATCATTGGTAAGGTAGTTCATCATTGAAAAATTAAAAGTCATTTTATGAGAAAAGTTGTGCAAAATTGAATATTTTTTTATCTGAAAATAATAATTAAGTCAATAAGCTTTACTTTGGCATCAAAATAATCATTTATTTTTTCTTCAAAATTGACAATTAATATTTTCAATGATGAATTTCAATGATAGCTGTAACTGGCCCCATACCGATATTTCGAATTCAGCTAAAAGTATATTTTTAAATTCTTCATACGACCGGCACGAACAAGTTCTCATAAAACATCTTGCTGATCCTATCAATTGCTTTTTTTTTTTTTTTTTTGAGCGCGAGTTACATACCTCAGACGACACATGCCTCAACCCAGGTCATCGGCACCAACGGCACCAACAACCATCATCAGCAGTTTCCCACAATTAATTTATAAAAGCATTTCATAAGATCTTATTTCATTTTATTTCATATTTGCAATTCTATTTCACATTTTCCTTAAACGTATTTCTGTTTGTAAAATAGCCGATTCATCATTTGATTGATATAAAAATTGTAATGCATAGCATAAGAGTTTGAGTTTGATAATAAACACAGCACTGAGCTGTTCATAAAACAAAGGTTGATTTTTTTTTATTAAGCGCTACACTTCCTACCTTAACTGGCGCAGTCGAACGGAACGAGTTAAGATTATATCGACGGTTAATCGGAAAATCCAACTCGTAAAAGAACTCTAATATAATACAAGTGTATACGGAAGAAAAATTCGAAGGTTCATCGGAAAAATATACCATAGCTAAAAAAAAAAAAAAAAAAATATAGTCAATCTTTCAACAGTTCAGTGCAAGTGATAAAAACACTGTCGAAGGCAAATCGAAATAAGTGTGACGGGATAACTTTTTTGAGAGCAAATTCGAAGGCAAATCGAAATAAGTGTAACGGGATAACTTTTTTGAGAGCAAATCGAGATAATAAACACTAATATACGAGGAAAATTTTTTTTTTTCTCCGAGAGTGAATCTAAAACGTCAACGAGATAAAAGATAATATTTTTTTTTTCGGGAGCAAACCGAATATTGTGAAAATAATATCAGTGCGATACATAGACACTCATCGAGACATCTAAAAGTGCAAACAAAAACCTGGAGGAGCAGCTCAACAGTATGAACAATAAGAAATTTTATATCACGTAAGTCGAAACAACGAATTTCATCCCATGCTCCCATTTAAAATCCCAAAAATTAAAAATAATCCTTATCCACCTCAAAGGAAAAAGTTAGTCAACTCCAATAATTTAAGCATAGGAATAAATAAAGAATTTAACTTTGAAAATATAAATTTAAATATTGAAAAATCTGAAAGAGATAATTTAACTAAAAACATTAGCAAGCATTTAGATAGTGATAGTGAAACTTATTTAGAAAGTAGAATTAATCTAAACATAAAGAGAACTATAATGTTGAATGGTCAACAAGAAGACCCAGCAGCAGCAGCAGCCGCTGCAGCAGCAGCAGCCGTCGCTGCATCAGCAGCAATAGAACTCATGAACTCACTTAGAGTTCCAGAGATAGTCAAGGACATTCCAACCTTCGATGGAAATCCAAGACTTCTCTTCGATTTTATTAAAAACGTTGAAGAGATATTATCTCTTCTCGAGGGTATCGATGGCACAAATTTGTGCAGGGTCATACTCCGAGCCATAAGGAATAAAATCGTTGGCCCAGCCAACGAAGTCCTCAACGTGTACGGGACAACGTTATCTTGGGTCTCTATTAAAACGAACCTCATAAATCACTATTCGGACAAACGGAACGAAACGTCGCTCATACGCGACCTTCACAATTTAAAACAAAATAGCAAAACCTTAGAAAATTTTTTCAGCGAAGTTATGGAAATACAAGCATCCATGAATAATCATATACAGATACATGAAAAAGAACTCAACGTGATAATTGCAAAAAATAAACTATACCAAGAAATGTGTTTAAATACCTTCCTTGCAGGACTTAGAGAACCTCTTGGTTCCACAGTGAGGGCAATGAAACCTTCAACCCTATCAGAAGCCTTTGCTTATTGCACAAAGGAACAGAACATTTCATATATGAAACACGAACCATTATATTTCCAACAACAAAAGAAATTTGTGCCCCCCGTTTACCAATTCAATCCACAACCTCAAGTCTTTCTCAGAAAACCACAGACACCAAACCACACCGTTAACTTCAACTCACGTTATAGACCAGGGCAACAAATGTATAATTCTCTTAACCCTTTTAACCCACAAACAAGACAAAATCAACATCACTTAAATCCTATACCAGGACAAGGTAACCACCATTTTAACAGACCTTTTAAAACGAACCCCGGCTCTGGCCAATTCTCACATAGACAACATATAGCTCCACAAGAACCTATGGAGGCAAGTACCACGTACTCCAAACTCCAATCCCCAACACAACACAGTTTAGGTCTACAAAACACCAGAACACCCAGCAACTTTTTCAAACAAGCAGGTCCTTCTAGAGAACTGCATAACATCGACATAGAACACCCAGGTACTTCAATACATCCTGAATATGGGAACCCGTACGAGCCCTTTGACAACCTGGACCTGGAGATCGAAAACCCATACCAAAATCTGGACAGGTATTATAACGAACAGTTTCAACAAGACCTCGAGACGTTCCAAGAAATTAACCACCCAGAAGATACCGAAAATTTTCACGAACCAGCCTCTGGGAACCAATCGGATATATAAACATCAATAAACATGGAAATATTTTACCATATGTAAATATTTCTTCACCTTTTGGAAGACCACTCAGATTCCTAATAGATACCGGTGCGTCTTCATCTTTCATTAATCCTGAGTTTGCAGACCCTCAACTTCAAATCCCCATCAATAATACAGTTATAAAAACAATTTTTAAAGAACACACAATAAATAGAGCGATAACATTTAACTCTTTTTCAGAATTCCAAACACATGGTACATTTAGATTCTTAATATTCAAATTCCATGGATACTTCGATGGCCTTATCGGTTTAGACATTTTGACACAAATTAAAGCAAAAATAGACTTGGAAAAACGAAAATTGATAACAGAAAATTCCAGTATTTCTCTACTCTTTAAACCAAATTCTACATCATCGCAATACATTATTCCCCCATACTCAAAAATGATATGTCGCCTCCCAGTAAGCATACGAAATGGTGATATTTTCATAAGACCAACAGAAATCAAACCAGGCGTTTCCATTTCAGAGGAAAATATATGTCGCTAAAGATTGGTATAGCATCCTTGAAGTAATTAATACTTCAAACCAAGAACAGACTATTTTTCTGGAGCGACCCATGAAAGTCTGTCCATATTCAAATACTGAATTTTGCGAGATTAATATAACAGAAACATACTCACAATCGCATGACAGGAAAATACCCGATACTGAAATAGTAAATTCATTAAAACTTAACCACCTGAACTCTGAAGAAAAGAGATCCATAATCAAATTGTGCAAACAATTTGAAGATATTTTTTTTCAAAAAACCCAACCTCTTACTTTCACTACCGCTGTCAAACATAAAATACCAACTAACGACGATGTCCCTATATATACCAGGTCATACAGATACCCATTTGTACATAAAATGGAAGTTCAAAAACAGATACAAGAACTACTCAGACAAGGAATAATTCGTCCAAGCCATTCGCCGTGGAGTTCCCCGGTATGGGTGGTTCCGAAAGGAAAAGATATACCCACGAAAAAGTGGCGCCTTGTCATTGATTTTCGTCGTCTAAATGAAAAGACAATTAGCGACAAATATCCACTCCCGAACATAACGGAGATCCTGGATAAATTAGGGAAATGCATGTATTTCTCCACTCTAGATTTAGCGAGTGGGTTTCACCAAATAGAGATGGACCCAAAAGATATACCTAAAACGGCATTTACAGTCGAAGGAGGTCACTTCGAGTTCGTACGAATGCCGTTCGGACTTAAAAATGCTCCATCCACTTTTCAACGAGTGATGGACCATGTACTAAGTGGTCTCGTGGGAAAAGTCTGTTTGGTATATTTAGATGACATAGTCATCTTTTCAACCTCTCTACAAGAACATCTTGAAAACTTGAAGAAAGTTTTTTTAAGATTACAAGAATTCAATTTTAAAGTGCAGCTAGAAAAAACTGAATTCCTTCACAAAGAAACAGCATTTCTTGGACATATAATTTCCAGGGACGGAGTAAAACCCAATCCCGACAAGATCAAAGCTGTAAAAAATTTCCCTATCCCAAAGACGCAAAAAGAAATAAAATCGTTTCTAGGCCTCCTTGGATACTACCGCAAGTTCATTAAGGACTTTGCAAGGCTAACAAAACCACTTACAGAGTGCTTGAAGAAAGGAAAATCAATAACACTCGACAAAAAGTACGTAAAAGCTTTCGAGATGTGTAAAGATCTCTTGATTAACGACCCAATTCTTCAATACCCCGATTTCTCTCGACCGTTCGTACTAACTACGGATGCAAGTAACTACGCAATAGGTGCAGTCCTATCTCAAGGCACCATAGGTAGCGACAAACCAATCTGCTATGCTAGTAGAACCCTAACTGATTCGGAATGTGGTTACTCTACCATTGAAAAAGAGCTTTTAGCGATTGTTTGGGCAACGAAATATTTCCGCCCCTACCTGTTTGGTCACAAATTCAAAATCGTGACCGATCACAGACCATTGCAATGGATGATGAATCTTAAAGATCCGAATTCAAAACTAGTTAGATGGCGACTCAAGTTAGAAGAGTTCGACTATGAAATCGTTTACAAAAAAGGAACGTTAAACCTGAATGCTGATGCACTCAGCAGAATAAAAACCGAAAGTCAAAATGAGAAAATTGAATTAAATATAAACGAGGTTAACCACACAAATCCCAGTTCTAGTGGATCTACAATCCACTCTGCTCTTGAAAATATGAACGATCACATATATATATCTGAACGTCCCTTAAATGAATTTAGCATACAGCTCGTACTTAAGAAAACTGAAAGAGACAAACCAGTACAATTACAAATGCCATTTAAAAACAAACAAAGACGAACTTTAGAAAAACAATGTTTTTCAGAGAATGATATTATTACCATTTTCAAAAATTATGTTCCTCCAAATAAATATTGCGCTATTTATACCGATGACGATACATTCAAGACCATCCAAAGTGTCTACTCAAATTACTTTTCAAATAACAAAGCCTTCAAAGTAATTCGTTGCACAGAAATATTAAAAGATATACTTGAGAACGATGATCAAGATAAACTGATAAACGATTACCATTTAAAAAACAACCACAGAGGCATAAACGAGACACTTCTTCACCTTAAGCGTGAATTCTTTTTCCCATTTATGAAAAACAAAATCACTACAGTTATAAATAACTGCGAACTGTGCCAGAAACTCAAATACGACAGGAAACCCCAAAAAATTGAATTTCGAATCCCAGAAAATCCTGAAAAACCTTTAGATATCGTACATATCGACATCTATAGTATTAATAATCAAAAAATCCTCACGATTATAGACAAATTCTCTAAATTCGCAGCAGCGTACACAGTTCCAGTTAGAAATAGCCTAACAATAATAAAATCCCTTCTGCATTTTATGAGCCTCCACGGCATTCCAACCAAAATTATATCAGACCAAGGCGCAGAATTTACTTCTTCTATGTTCAAAGACTTCGTTAAACAATACAATATAAACCAACACATAACATCGCTTCAACAATCAAGTAGCAATTCTCCCGTTGAAAGACTCCACTCCACACTAACTGAAACATACAGAATCATTTTTACAAAACATAACGACCGAGATCATGACGACATACTCAATGAAACTATGATAACCTATAATAACTCTATACACTCTGCTACGAAATTAACACCTTACGAACTTTTTTACGGTAGAACCTACAAATTTAAGAATATTAGCTATAGCAACGTGCATGACTATCTCAATAGACTAAATGAGTTTCAGGCAGAATTATTCCCATCCATTAAAAACAAAACAGGAAACCAGATACAAAAAAATTTAAGCAAATTAAATCAGAACAGGGAAAAACCATGTAGTATAAAGACAGGATCATTTATTTATAGAAAAGAAAATAGAAGAAATAAATTAACACCAAGATTCAGTAAACATAAAGTTAAAATTAATAGGGATATAACAGTCCTTACTACTAACAATCAAAAACTTCATAAATCAAAAATAAAAAGAAGACGTAAATTTCAGGTTCACAACTCTCACCCTTCTAATAACAATGACCACAGAACAGACGATCGAAGTACACGATCTGACGAATAATCATGGCCTCCTAACATTGAAACTGGGAACGGGCAGGATGATTAAGGCATACAAAAGCCTGATTCACATCATAAGATTAGAAAAATACCAAGAAAATGTAAACGCTATAGGCAACTCTTTGGCAATTTTCAATAAAATAGACGGTTTTAATGACTCCCTTAAAATCATTAAAATAAAATATGAACAGCTGCAAGACAAACTCCAAACGCTAACACCTAATTTCAGACAAAAAAGAGGACTTATCAACGGTTTAGGAACAGTTGTAAAGAGCATAACAGGAAATTTGGATGCTGACGATGCTCTGGATATAAATAAAAAAAATAGAAATGCTATCAGAAAGACAAAATGACATCGAGACACAGGAAGACGACCAGGTTAGACTTAACAAACAAATGATAGCAAGATTCGACAATATAACAAACCACATAAACACGCAGCAGAAGATTATTGAAAAATATTTAATTAATACTGAAAAGACATTAGGAAACAGAATCAGATCAGAGGAAAACTCAATCAGATATATTCAATATTTAAACCAAATAAACTTCAATATAGAACTTTTAAACAACCATTTGACCAATATCGCGGAATCTATTATTCTTGCCAAATTAAATATCATCTCAAAACACATTTTAAACTCTGATGAATTAACATTCATTTACAGTTCCTTAAAAAATCAGTCTGTAGAAATTAATTCAAACGAAAACATATACGAATTATTGGAGCTTCAGGCTTACTATAACCATTCAGATATAATATTTAATATACAAATTCCTTCCTTAAAAAATGAATCATTTTCCTTTTTCCATTTATTACCCATCCCACTCAAAAGTAAATTACTTCACATTAAACCCTTTTGTATCCTTAACCAAAACGAAATTCAATGTTTTGACAAGAAATGTGAACAAATAGAAAAAACATTCTACTGCAAAGAAGAAACGAGCCAAAACTCTTACATGGAAACAAGCTGCATCGCCAATTTAATGAACAACAAACCGGCACAATGTAAAACTTCAGATGTAACCCAAGAACAACAAATATACCAGCCAGAACCTAACTACATTCTGTTCATAAACAGTCCAGAGACAGAAATAACATCAACTTGTGGCCCCCAGGTTCAAAATCTGAAGGGTACATTTATCATTCACTTCTCAAACTGCAGCGTCAACGTCAACCAAGTGACATACGAAAGCACGAGCAGAGTTTATTATGAAGACGTCCACATTTATCCCACTTCGATCAACAAAATTAACATATCTTCGATCCAAACAATCAACCTCCAATCGCTACAAAACTTCCACTTTGAAAACAAAGAGGCAATACGTTATCTGGAAAGACGCACCAACAAACATATAATCCTTAACTACACCATCATCTCGACAATATCAACGCTAATCGGACTTGTCATCATAATATACCTCACACACCTACATAGAAGGGCCAACCAACCCCAACAACAACACTCAATACTCGATAACAATAGTCAACATACCCCAGCAATAAACCTAATGATAGCTCCGGCTAAAGACGCATACAGCCTCTTCGACCGTAGCTCTCTCCAGGGCGGGAGGAGTTACATACCTCAGACGACACATGCCTCAACCCAGGTCATCGGCACCAACGGCACCAACAACCATCATCAGCAGTTTCCCACAATTAATTTATAAAAGCATTTCATAAGATCTTATTTCATTTTATTTCATATTTGCAATTCTATTTCACATTTTCCTTAAACGTATTTCTGTTTGTAAAATAGCCGATTCATCATTTGATTGATATAAAAATTGTAATGCATAGCATAAGAGTTTGAGTTTGATAATAAACACAGCACTGAGCTGTTCATAAAACAAAGGTTGATTTTTTTTTATTAAGCGCTACACTTCCTACCTTAACTCGCGCACTAAAGGGATTTTGGCTGCCCTTAAAATGTTTAAACACAGTGCGAGCGTTGGGAAAATAGGGAAGGATTTAAGAGGAGATACCGATGTACATTGGTTTTGAACCTCTGAATATTAAAATGGTCGGGAAAGATAGAGCCGGGTAAAGCATTCCACATTCGGGTAGTGCGGCCAAAAAAAGAATCTCTATACTTGACAGTACGTCCGAAGTTGGACTCTAGGGTAAACTGATGTGCATTCCTAGAGGTACGAGTATTACGGTTGAATTGTCTTAGGGGAGGAATGCAGCTTGCTATTTCACTAGAACAGTGTTTATAAAAGTAACGGTAAAATAATGTTAGACATGAAACATGGCGGCGGTGTTCGAGGGATGCAAATGTTTCTGTTAAATTTCTGTCACCTATCATTTTCAAGGCTCTTTTTTGAATCCTATCTAAGATACTCAAGTGGGTTTTTGGGGCACCTGCCCAAACATGAGAATTGTACTCAAGTTTCGGACGGATAAATGCTTTATAGATTACAGCCAGATCAGAAGGGGAGAAACATTTCTTGCATCGCCGAAGAAAACCTAGGCATTTAGCTGCACTTTTGGCGACGTCGAATATGTGTTCATTCCACAGAAGGTGGTCTGAGATACACATTCCGAGGACTGAAAGCTTTTCGGTTTCCTCAATACATGTGCCGCTCATGGATAGCGGCATGGGAGGTGTGTTTCGTTTTGACGACAGAAGACAGCATTGAGTTTTCGAAGCATTAAATTCTACGCGGTTTTTGATTCCCCATTGGACAATGCTGTCGAGATTAGAATTTAATGAGCTAATCATACGCTGCCGTTCTAGGTCCACATCCGAAGGACATGGATGTGAATCTGAAAACGAATATGAGAAGCTGAGGGTGCTGTCGTCAGCGAAACAGTTTAATGGATTATAAGTTTTAGACAAAAGATCATTTATGAATATAAGGAAGGGAGTCGGAGACAAAATGGAGCCCTGGGGCACACCAGCATTTATTTTGTGAATTTCAGACTTGAAACCGTCCAATACAACTTGTATTGATCGGTCCGAAAGGTAATTTCTAATCCAACGAAGAAGAGATTCATCAAACCAAATGTGCGCATTTTCGATAAGAGAGCTTGGTGCCAAACTCTATCAAACGCCTTAGAAATATCAAGCGCAATAATCTTACTTTCTCCAAAGCGATGTAAGGATTTTTTCCACTGTTCGGTGAGATATCACCAGTGGACCTATTGCTACGAAAGCCATACTGCCGGTCATTAAGAAGCTTTCGTTCTTCAAGATATTTCTTGAGCTGAAAATTAATCAGCGTTTCCATGACCTTGGAAAGAAGGGACGTTAATGCAATTGGCCGATAGTTTGAGGGTGAAGAAGATACACTGATCCTTTTTAGGGACAGGCTGGACAAATGCTGTTTTTCATCCACTCGGCAAGAGACCAGTAGAATAGGACAGATGGAAAAGCTTACGCAGTGGTTTTGCCAGCGTTGAAGAACACCTCTTCAGAACAATGGGAGGGATACTATCCGGGCCAGCGGATTTGTGTATGTCGAGGTCTTTTAGAACTCTAGCAACTGCACGAGTCCGAAAGAAGATTTGACCCATAGAATCGTTTACGCTCTCAAGTACAGGCGGA
Source organism: Melangyna quadrimaculata (assembly GCA_949320155.1). NCBI lineage: Eukaryota > Metazoa > Arthropoda > Insecta > Diptera > Syrphidae > Melangyna > Melangyna quadrimaculata. The sequence goes on from OX439486.1 coordinate 19,867,956, forward strand.
GTTCTATCACTTGCTGGCAGCGTCGAATCAACAGCAAACTGTGCTGCAAGCAAATTGGCTTTATCTTGCGAGCTGACAGCAGGTGTGTCGTTGAAGACGAGTGTAGGAACCGAAGACGAAGTAGTGTTTCGAATATTTTTTACAAATGACCAAAAATTTTTACTACTATTGGGATATTGTAGTATTTTTTGCCTTAAGTTTTGGTCATGCAAAAATTTGGTTCGTCGAATATGAGCCAGGTCTTCCTGGCTTGTTGAAACTTCTTCCGGTTTACCTCAGTAGGGTTGGCTTTGTAACTACGGAAACTTACTTCTCTGACCCTAATAACCTCTTTATAGCTCGAATCAAACCATGAGTTTTCTTTGGGTTTGATAGATTTTACCCTATTCGGGATAAAATTTCTCATTCCACAAAGAATTAAGTTTGTTATCATATCTGCACTGGCATCTACGTCACTATCGAGGAAGCACAGTGACCAGTTTAAGTTACTGAAGAAACCGTTGAGACCGTCCCAGTTGGCTTTCTCGTATTGCCAAACGGTTCTCGTTAGTACTTTCTCTTTACCTGAGTTTTGTTGGCACGAGAAATTAGCAGATATGACACAATGGTTGCTTTCGAGCAACTAAAAGTTTTTCTAAATCCGACCAGTTTAGCAAAGTACCGATTTCGTCAAATTCCAGCAGCGACGATTTAACATCATCTCCGGTAAATTTCGAAACTAAACTTTCGATGTCTTGTTAAGAAAATCTTAATCTTAAATCCACTTCCATTTCCACCATCATTCCGTGGCAAATTCAAAGATTTCTGCTTTTTGGCTTCCCCCAACCTCGCCAACAACACAGCTTTTACTCCGCTTGTATCCAATCCCAGCTTTAATAGCTCTGCTTTCAGCTGCTCCACAGATAAATTTTCCATTTATTAACTTAATTCAAATTAATAATTTGGTTGAGCCCCCAAATATGTAGGAGTGAAATAAAGCTAAAACAGTTTGTTTATAAAAAAAGTTAACAGTTTTATTAAATAATAATATAAAGATTAAGAAACGGCTTCAATATTTTTAAATAACATCTTATTCGTTTCGTTTAAAAAGTCAAAGTAGAGTTGATCTAAATTAATTAATTGAATCTAAAGTATTTAACAACAAGTAGTAAAAATAGATGATATAATATGATATGACTATATCCTGTAGGTTAACCTACATACATACCTACATATAGTACAAGAGTCAACAGCATATTTTAGGAGTGGATGTTTAACCAAAATCGGAGTATGAGAGCTTTAAGGGCATATTTTGTGATATCGAAATCAAAGGTCTGGCAGGTTTTTTTCTCAGCCATTGGCGAGAACAAACAGTTGAAAATAGAGGTTTTCCAAATTTCTTATCAGGTTTATTATCACTCCAATTATATTTTTAAAATACATCATGATGTTCTGTCATTTTCCCTAAGTCCGAACACCGTAATCTTGGTGATCCGAGTAATAGAACCCAAGATATACGGTTTTTAAGCGAACCTTAATCACCTTGTTTTTGAGACTTAGTTTAGTTGATTTTAGTTTGATTTTTATAAAAAAAAACGGATAAGGTTTCCTTAGAAAGCTTATACCTATCTGAGTTCTTTAAGTCGGATCAAAAAAAATGAATGTGTTTGGACTTAGGGAAAACGACAGAGGATCATAATGTGATTTCATATTTAGTCATCTACATCCAATGAACGTTAATCTGCCTCAAAATAACTAACTTTTTTTCGACATAACATTATGCCAAACTTATAACTTTTCTTCAATACAAGTTCGGATAGAAAAAGAAAATCTTCAACATGGATACAAACTACAAACTGATTTTTAATTTCACAACTGACAATTTTGACAAGAACACACTTGATTTGAAATAAAGGCAGATATTTCTTGACTAACTTTCCTCTCACTTTCCAATAAAAGTTGACTTCATTTGACGGCAATTTTTCGATAGCTGGCCAATCAGAGACTAGAAACTTGCCTTAGGTGCCAGTTATAGCTATCATTGAAAACCATCATTGAAAAAGTTAACTGTTGCTTTTGAAACCTTTCGAAAGTATAATCATTGAATATTTTAATGCAGAAATATAGCTTACGACTTCAAAATTATTTCTCCTCCAAAAAAAATTAATTTTGATCTTTATCTTCCCCATAAAGTAACTTTTAATTTTTTCAATGATCATTGGTAAGGTAGTTCATCATTGAAAAATTAAAAGTCATTTTATGAGAAAAGTTGAGCCAAATTGAATTTTGTTTTACCTAGAAATAATTATTAAGTCAATTAGCCTTACTTTTGCATCAAAATAATCATTTATTTTTTCTTCAAAATCTCTCAAAATTTGCACATAAGGGGCCAGTTATAGCTACTTTTCAATGATGGTTTTCAATGATAGCTATAACTGGCACCTAAGGGAAACGATCATTGAAAATATTAATTGCCAATTTTGAGAGATTTAGAAATTAAAACAAATGATTATTGTGATGCCAAAGTAAAGCTAATTGACTTAATAATTATTTCTACGTAAAACGAAATACAATTTGACATAACTTTTCTCATAAAATGACTTTCAATTTTTCAATGATGAACTTCCTTACCAATGATCATTGAAATAATTATAAGTTACGTTATGGGGAAGATATGGCTCGAAATTAATTTTTTTTGGAGGAGAAATAATTTTGAAGTCGTAAGCTACTTTTCTGCATTAAAATATTCAATATTAATCTTTCGAAGGGTCTCAAAATCAACAATTAACTTTTTCAATGATGGTTTTCAATGATAGCTATAACTGGGGCCTTACTTGCAGGCCCCCTTAGTCATCTGAACGTACCCACTTACAGAGAATCATTAAAAAAGGCGTAAGTATTCGACAAATAATTTTTTTGTTTGTTTGAAATATAAAAATAAAAATAAATCGGGTGGCACAACGGCTCATGAAGAACCAGGGCCTAGTGACTAACAACTCGCAACCATTCCTGTGTGCGACTTTCGACAGGAATGGAAGGGACCTACAATTTTATGCCGAATCCGAACGGCTAGACGAGAAGCACTTATTCGTGACAAGTGATACTCTTGGAGGATTTGTCAATTCCTCGCAAGAGGCAGTAGCCCTGAAAAAAAACTTTTTAGTTTTTAGGTGGACGAGGCTGGGAAGCGATCCCAGACCTCCAGCGTGACAGTCGAACGCACTAACCATTACGGTACGGGCTGTTTGTTTTAAAGGTAGGCAAAATTACACCAAAACGCACTAACCATTACGCTACGGGCTGTTTGTTTGAGATGTAGGCAAAATAACACCAAATATTGGTTATTTTTGGTACCTCCAGTACAATGATTTTTTTGGTTTTTGATTTTCTCGAAAACAGTTAAGTTGAAATATAATTTTTATGGTAAATCTTCTGAAAAGATCAAACATTATTTTGAACCAAAATTAAAAAAAAAAACAAATTGAAAATTTAAAAAAGGTATTATAATATTTTGGAACCAATACATAAGGTATGTACTTGTAAATTATCAATTTCTAGCTACGTTAAAGTTGTTAGCTGCGAGAGCAAGTTTGTCCGATGCAATTTGTTTATTGTATCAGTTTAAGGATATAAAAAACTCGGTTATAAGAAACAAATATTGTCCCATTTCTGAGTTTGTACTGATACTTTTGCGCTTGTGTTTATGAACCGAAGTTGAGTAAATACCTAGACACTGTTTACCTAAGAAATGAAAAAATACTTTTCAATTGTGAATGAAAAAATGCATGTTCTTATGTGCGTGAGTAAGTTTTTTATTTATTTGATTGGTAATATACCTATATCTACCTGCAATGAATAAGTTTAATTTTTATGGCCGCATAATTATTCCAATCATACTCAAAGGTATGCGCAAATCAGACATAAGAAGAATTACAAAATTAACTCCTGCTACTTACACCCACATTTGTTACTCTCCTCCGACCTACCTCCTCCCAAGAATATCCAAGACTTCTTGCCTCCCACTTTCAATTACAAAACATTATAGTGTAAAACGTATTTATCGACGTTTTGACAAAAAAAAAAATTATTAATTCAGAAGTGTGCGCGTTAGGATTTTTTTTTATTTTTGTTGGACAGTGTGTCATGTTGGACTTTCTGGATATGGATGGGTACTTGAGTTTGACTTTAAAGATAGGTATAATTCCAAATAAACACAGCTATATGTGACGCAGGCGGTGTGTGGAGGGCAGATAGTAGCGGTAGCTACAGGTAGAATCATTTTTAATATATTGATATTTTCACTTTAATCATAATTTTGTCTTTTTAATTATTGAAATTATTCAATAAAATAGTAGGAAGGAAAGAAAGAAACTTTTGTCCAAAATTGACACGGGAAGCATTATCTTATTATGATGTTGTGTTTGCATACTGATGGCGATGGGTGATTGAATAAACTAATTATTCTCATTTGGAAATCGACCTACAAAAATATTTGGATAGCTTTTGATGGATAAATATATCAGTACCTTGGTATTCTATCTAAGACATTTTAAAAACAAGAATTTTTAACTACGGGAGGGGGGTCTATCTCACCCCGTAAAGGAGGTAGGGCCATTTTTGAAAAAAATTACTTAGAATGGCAAAAAGAATTAAAAAACAACGGCAACACTTACAATAAAGTAATATACCGGTTTTAAAAGCCAGAAATATTTTAAGTTAAATTGAATTATTCATGTCTACAGTTTTTGAAAAATTTGCATGCAAACTCAAAAAATTGATTAAAAAAAATGAAAATTATTTAATTATGCCGAAAACAAAAACAAAGTTTAGAGCAGTTTTTGTTTTTAATTGTAAAATGGAGTGCCTAATTGGCTTCTAGTAGTCAATGCTTATATCGATTCTGAATCGAACACAAAAACCGAATGGTTTTATGTCTTCTAGTTTTTGAGAAAATTGAAAATAACTTTAACTACTTTTTTATAATTTGTTGTTGTTAACGGTGATCTAACTTTCAGGATTAATGTGGGGGAGTACGATAACTACGGCGGCGCTGCAAAATAATAAAGGATTTTTATAGAGGAGCTTAAAAATATAATTTTGTATTATGGGCCGTGCGTTTATCTCACTCCGTTTAGGCGGGAAGGGCAATTTTCTACTAAATGACTTTAAATGAAAACAAACAAATTAAAACAACGGCAACACTAACAATGCTAAAATTATAGGTTTTCTGAAATCCAGAAGCTTGTTATTTTATTTTTTGTTTCAACCAAGTTATTTGTGTTAAACGGATCCCTGCTAATTTCGGATGAGGACCAGCTCATAAGGTGGAGGGAACACTTTTCTGCGGTTTTAAACCGCGTTTTCGCAAGTGAAGTGAACCCTATTCCCACTGAGCTACCCGAAGTAACAATTTCCCGAATACGCACCGTACCCCCCAGTAAAGAAGAAATTATCACCGCCATCAAAGCACTGAAGAACAACAAAGCGGTTGGACTTGACGGTATTCCTGCAGAGCTCTAAGGAGCAGCCCCAACGACATCGAGCGAGCTACTGCACCCACTTATTAAGAGAGCTTGGGAAGCAGAGAGCTTTCCTGAAGAGTGGAAAAAAGGAATGATTGTCAAGCTCCCAAAGAAAGGAGATCTCACACAGTGCGAAAACTGGAGAGGAATATGCGTTCTGCCTGCAGTAGCCAAGATAATAGCAAGGATAATATTGGACCGAATTAAAGACCACCTCGAAGACACACTCGACGCCGAACAAGCAGGTTTCCGCACTGGATCTTCCTGTGTTGATCACATCAACACCTTGAGGATCATCATCGAACAGTGCGTTGAATATCGATCACCACTTCACCTGCTGTTCATCGATTTTGAAAAGGCGTTCGACAGTGTCAATAGAGAATTTATTTGGCTTGCTTTGCGCAGGAGGGGCATCCCAGATAAATTGATTGCTATTATCAAGGCTACATATGATGGATCCAGGTGTCACGTTTTGCACAAAGGTAGGCTGTCAGAGGAGTTTGAAATCCAAAGTGGAGTTAGGCAAGGCTGTATACTGTCACCAATACTGTTCCTGTTGGTGATAAGTGACGTACTGCACGCAGCTTTGTCAAATGGAAATGGAGGAATTCAGTGGACTCTGCAATCTCACCTCAAACATCTGGACTACGCGGACGACGTATGCTTACTCTCTCATAGGATCATGGATCTCCATCAAATGACAACAAGGGTGGAGAGAGAAGCAGAAATCGTAGGGCTTAAGATCAACTCGGCAAAAACTAAAAGGATCAGCCTTGGAACTTCCTCATCAATCCAAGTAAATATTTCTGGACAACCGGTAGAGATGGTAGAGGATTTCCAATATCTTGGGAGTATTATCTCTACGGGTGGCGGAACTGAACTGGACGTAAACAGCCGAATCAGAAAAGCAAAGGCTGCGTTCGGAATGCTGTCCAAAATATGGAGAAACAACTCTTTTAGCTTAAAGACCAAGCTACGACTGTTCCGCTCCAATGTTGAATCCGTTCTGCTTTACGGCTGCAGCACTTGGAAAGTCACTGAAATTGTCACTAGAAAGCTGCAAACCTTCGTTAATAGATGTCTACGAAACATCTTGAGGATTTTCTGGCCCAACCGTATCTCCAAAGCCGAACTTCATGCGAGAACGGGTCAGGAGCCCATAGACTCCATTATACGAAGAAGAAAGTGGCAGTGGATTGGCCATACGCTTCGAAAAGGCGATCGGTGCATTGCATCTCAAGCAATGCAGTGGAACCCGCTCACACAGGAGGGAAGACAAGTGGGCCGGCCTAGAAGTACATGGCGAAGAACGGTCGAACAGGAATCGGCACGACTGGGGAAAAGTTGGAGAGAGCTGAAATATATTTCAAGAAATCGTACACGATGGCGCGTAGGTGTAGTGGAGGCCCTATGTCCCGTAAGGGAAACATCACGGACGTAATAGGTCCGAGGACCTAAGTAAGTAAGTAAGTTATTTGTGTTAGTAGTTTTTTTGAAAAAAAAAAATACTTTAAAACTCAAAATTTATCGGGACAGAGGCCCCAAAAAGGGAATTAAAAAAGCGGACAACCCAAGGTACTGTTTATTACAAATAAACTGAAAGTACACTAATTGACAATATAGGCGCCTGCCTGGCGACTGAGCATACCCTCGGAGTCGCGTGAGCGAGACAGAGGACCCAAAAAGGGAGTTAAAATCCTTGAACCCGCGAAGCGGGCCATTCATGGTATCTATTGTTAAAGAAAACTATTGACAATAAATTCCGTTGAAATTTGGTTTGAAAAAATCGCCCAAAATTGAGGAAAGAACCCCTTTATTTTACAAATACAATTTACAGTCAAAATACTTGGGGACATACCTCACTGTTTATACGCCGCACCGCAATGCTGGGTGCGGCGCGGCGCACCGGAATTTCACTTTTAGTAATTTTCTCAAAAACTTGATGACATAAAACCATTCTGTTTCTTGTGTTCGATTCAGAATTAATATAAGCATTATTGACCACTAGAAGCCATTTTAGCACTTCATTCCAAAATTTTTAAAAAAATTGTTCCATACTTTTTTATTAAACTTTTGAGTTTTCATGTAAATTTTGCGAAAACTGTCTTTAAAAACCGGTATAGTTCTTTATTTTAAGTGTTGCCGTTAATTTTGAATATGTATTTTATTTTTCCATTTTAAGTCATTTTTTTTCTAAAATGCTCCTACCTCCTAAACGGGGGAAGTAGACCCCCCTCCCATAGTAAACAATGCTTTTTTTTGACCCTTCTACGAAAAATTGTTATATATAAATCGTGCCATCATTATCATAAAAAATACATACATACATACATAAAAAAGTGGACTTTTGACAAGACTGAAACTCTTGTACAGACGATTTACTGACAGACACGATCTGGAGATAAGGACACTGAAGTCGTCTATCAAAAACATCAACCAACTGATCAAAGAAAACTACCGGTTGTCTATTAATTTGTACTGGGACAACAAAATTCGGGCCGTTAATTCTAGGGACCCGAGTATGTTTCCTCAAATTAATAAAATATTTAGACGGAATGATCAGAACGAACTTCCGTGTCTTAAGCTTCAGAGAACGACAGAGAACAGAGACGTACTTCTGATAGCAGGCATAGATCCAGAGGAAGCCATCTTGGACGATGACCTCTTTATAATCGAAGATCCTCGTGAGAAAGTGGAGGCTGTGGGAGCTGCTTTCCAGCAAGTGTATAAGGTGAATGCTAGCATTCGCCCGAACCATGACCTGGAGAACAGAGCCTTGCTTCACCACTTCTACCTTCGAAATGAAATGACGCAATGGCGATCAGAGAATCTCGGTTTCACCGGGTTCAATGAAGAACACTTGGCAAACGCCACCATCGCCGAGCGAAACGGGGCTAATTCCCTGTTAATTTCAAAAGTTGAGCTCCAGCTCATCTTCGCTTCATTAAAGAAAAAGAAGTCAGCAGGAATCGATGGTATATCCAACGTTGTACTGCGCCATCTACCTCAGGAAGCAGTTGACATTTATGCCACACTGTTTAACAACGCTCTGAATAATGCATATTATCCAGGGCGGTGGAAGACAGATGTGGTTCATCCTCTCCCGAAAAAGGGAAAGGACGAGGACTTATCGACGATCCGGTCGATAAGTCTTCTTCCGAGTATCAGTAAGGTATTTGAGAAAGTTATAAATAGAGCTCTGTCCAAGTGGGCGGAGGACAACAATATCATACCGGACAATCAGTTCGGCTTTAAGGCGGGACATGACACCATTCATGCCGCGTCTAAGCTCGTTTCTGATGTCCAATGGAACAAATCTAAAAGACAGTGTACGGGTGCTTGTCTGGTTGACTTGGAGAAAGCTTTCGATTCCGTATGGATAGAAGGTCTGCATCTAAAGCTAGCCAGACTGGGCATTAGTAAACCACTTTTATATATGCTTTATGATATGCTCAATGGTAGAAAGTTTGCTGTCAAAATTGTCAATGTAACTTCTACCGCAACCTTCGAAATTAAAAATGGTCTTCAGCAGGGAGCGGTGAACTCACCGATTCTCTTCAGTATTTACACCAGCGATCTGATAGGTAGTCTAGCCCATGCCATAGCGTATGCCGACGATCTAATTGCGTACAGAACAGCTCCAACAGTTGAGGTCATCAGAATTCTCTTGCAGCGTGACTTCGACAAGATTCAGCGATATTGCGATGACTGGAAGTTGAAAATCAACTTTCAGAAATCCGAAACTATTCTGTTCAGGACTCCATTGCATGGAGCCTCTAGGGATACAAGAAAGAACTGGCGCAAGCTGGTGATCGTAGGGCCACATGGACATCCACTAGCGAATAAAAGTGTAGTAAAGTACCTTGGCATCTGGATGGATCAGTATTTGTATTTCGACAGACATATAAGTGCTGCTCTGGCCAGAGCCAAGGGAGCTTTTGCCCTGACAAAACGGTTGTTTTATAGCAGCCGTCTTGACAGCAGGGTTAAGGTGATTTGCTACATGTCCCTTATCCGGCCAATAATTGCCTATGGATGCCCGTTGTGGTTCAACGTTGCCCCATCTCAAATGGAAAAGATTCGGGTGTTTGAGAGGCAGTGTCTTCGACGCTGCCTTGGATTACACAGAACACCAGAGTCCGAGTACAAACATTATTATTCCAACGAGGTTCTATACAATGGAGCCAACATTAACAGAATCGATAATTTTATACTCAAGCTGATTCGGGGTCACATTGCAAGAGCGATGTCCTCAGCAAATAGCTTAATTTTCGGGGCTTACTACCCCAACACTGATTACTACGAGAGTGTGCGTTTAAGTGGATTCATCCCACACGATGCTTTCGAGGGCTGATACAGGATAGAGCGGCAGTTCCGCTAATCTACCACGTCGGCCGCAGAACTGTAGATAGGCGACTCCTTTATAGTCGAGACGTCCTTGCACAGGGCGGAGCAGAGCGCCTTCGGTCAGTAGGACTGTGTCCGATCGGGACCGAAGAGACAGGGTAAAACAGGAGAACCAGTTTTGGTGGTTAAATCAAGAATTAGATAGTTGATTAGTTGACTTAGTTTTCTCGTCTTGGCCGACTTACATAGTTTTAAGTGTATTAATTAAGTAGGGACATTCAGGGTGGCACACAAAAAAAAAAAAAAAAAAAAATTATAAAACCAATAAAATCAAAACAAAAAAATTATAAAATCCAAAAATCCAGAAAAAATAACAAAATTGAAAATGATTGCTGTGGCTGTTCTAGTTTTAAGGTAGTTGTAAGTAGTTTTATAGTAGTTTTAAGTATAGTTCAGTGGTTTAAATTAGTTTTAATTATTTTTAATTAGTTTTAATTAGCTTTTAAATAAAAATAAAAAAAAATGATAGAGTTTCCAAGTTTTTTTCAAAATCTTTCTTGGAAAAAATAAAACCATGAAAAGATATTATTTTTAAGTAGTTCGTAGGCTGAAAGGCATTAGCATTAAGTTAATGTTTAATTTAGAGCGCCCGCTTGGGGCCAGTAAGTTATTTTTAAGATATTGATAAGTATTCTAGTTTTTCATGAATTTTTGTCTAGCTTTAAGATAGTTTTAAGTTGACTACAAAATAAAAATGAATTAAAAAAAAAAAAAAAAAAGCGAGCTCGACAAGTAGTGCGAGTAGTGCGAGGCATCCAGAGTTCGATCCCCAGGCTTACCTTCATGATTTTTTTTATTTTTCTTCACAATCTATATGTTTCCGTCCACAACTATGGAGAAAAAGACTTCTTCTTCAAATGGTTTATAGATTCTTTTTTTATTTATTTAAGACGTCTGTCTTCCTCTACAGCTTACTTGATAATCATAATGGCCGAACAGAAGGTTCGAGACCGGAAATAGCATGAGACACAAAATATATATCGAAGACAATAATATTTGACGTACGTTCAATGAATGTGTTCAGCACTACCGAGATTTATGTTTATTTCTCCGATGTGATGAACACGTACAGCACCGTCTAAACATTACCGGCCCCTCTTGGCAGAAGGCAAAAAACTTATATTCTAATTAATTCAATACTTATATCTTTATTATTTGGTTCAATTTAAGTATATTCAGTTTCATTTTTTTTTTTTGTACACAGGAATTATTTTATTATTTTTGTTCACTATAATATATTCAGTCATTGCTCAAGGAACTTTGATTTATTACTTCAATTTGAAAAAAAAAAAAATTAAAAGGAATAAAGTTTATAGATACTTCATCTAAAATTAATTTGCCGAACCCTTTATATCGGTAAGGCGCATAGCTTAACAACAGGCCGAGTGATATCACCCAATTGTGTCCGAACCACTGCCACTCTCACTCTTCCATCTGGTCCGGTATGTACTTTCATAACCCGTCCCAATCGCCATTCGGTTGGTGGAAGTTGTCGTTCTTTACCACCACTAAATCTTTGATTTTCAGGTTCGCTTTTGGAAACTGCCATTTGTAACGTTTTTGAAGGTCATTTTTCCATTTTTTCCATCGGACGCTAAATTTCTGTTGAAGAAGCTTAATTTTTTCCCAACGATTGATCAACGATAGTGGAGTTTCTCTTACATCGGGTTCGGGGAGGGCTAACAGAGGCCTCCCACGGAGGAAGTGGCCGGGTGTTAGTGCTTAAATGTCGGATGGATCATCAGACTTGGGGGAGATCGGGTGTGAGTTCAAACATGCTTCGATTCGGCATAACAGGGTGCCAAATTCTTCAAATGAGAATTTAGTGGCTGAAGCAACTTTTTCAAAATGTATTTTGAAGCTTTTGACTCCCGCTTCCCATAATCCACCCATGTGTGGTGCGCCAGGAGGGATAAAACTCCAGCTTAAGCCATGTATGGAATATTGAGCCCTTATTTGGGATGGTATCGCTGCGATTAAGGTTTTAAAATCCCTGCGTATAGTTGAATCAGCGCCTACGAAATTTGTTCCGTGATCGGAAAATATCTCTTTCGGTAGCCCTCTTCTAGAAACAAATCGAGCAAATGCAGCTAGGAATACGCGAGTAGAAAGATCACTACAAGGCTCTAAGTGTATGGCTTTCGTAGAAAAGCAGACGAATAAGCAGACGTATCCTTTTGAAATTTTTGAGTTCCGTCCAAAAGACGATTTTATATCGAAAGGGCCGGCAAAATCGATTCCGGTATATTTAAATGGTGGGGAAAAGTTGCACCTCTCAGCGGGAAGAGCGGCCATTATTTGCTCTCTTAATTTTTGCTTGAGTATAGTACAAGTCTTGCACTTAAGTATACAAAAGCGAATAATACTTTTTGCTTTTGGTATCCAGAACTCCTGTCGGACTTGACGCAACATCAATGAATTGCCTCCATGTAATGTGATTTTGTGAATGACCGGGACAGTCAGATTTGAGAGGTGAGACGAATATGGAAGGATGATGGGATGCCTCTCATTGAAAGTAAGATCGGAATTAGCGAGCCGCCCATTCACACGAAGTAAGTTATTAGAGTCCAGCATTGGATTTAAGGACAAAATCGAGCTTTTAGTGTGGACAGGCTTCCCGTCACAAAAAGATTTCCGTTCTTGAGAAAAAAACTCTTGTTGTGTCAAAAGAATTAGTCGATTTTTAACAAAATTGAGTTCAGACGATGTAAGGTCGGGGGTAACAGCTTTGGTTTTCTTTGAAACTCTATTATAAAAGCGAAAAATAAATGCAATTACTCGAAGGGTTCGAGGATAAGATGAGAAGCGTTCTAAGATATCAGAGCCCACTTGTGTGACAAATGAAATAACTGGTTTTGGTTCTAAGACTTGTTCTGGTGGATTAGTTGGAAAACTTATAGGCCAGTGAGATTCAGAATCTTTAAGCCACCCTGGACCCTGCCACCACAAATCACAATGTTTAAATTCGACGGTAGATATTCCGCGAGTTGCTAGATCAGCGGGGTTGTCGGATGAGCGGACATGTTTCCATTCAACCACTCCTACATTTTCAATAATTTGGGCGGTTCGGTAAGCTATAAATGATTTCCATGAATATGGTGGCTTCTGTAGCCAGGCAATCATTATGGAAGAATCGGTCCAACAGAACAACTGATATGATTCATGGGGGAGAAATTTGACCAATTTTGATAATAACGCTCCGCATAATTCAAGGCGTGGTAAGGAGAGAGACTTGACTGGAGCTACTTTAGTTTTGGCCACTAATAAGTTTACGTTGAACAATCCATCTGTATTTGCTACTCTAACATATAAAGTGGCCGCAAATGCCTTTTCTGAGGCATCACAGAATCCGTGGATTTGTGTGGCCAGCGCAGGATTATAATTAACCCAACGTGGTACTCGAATACTTTGAATCGCAGACATATTATTAACGAAACTCAACCACTTAGAGCATATGGTTTCGGGAAGTTTCTCATCCCAACCGGTTTTATCGATCCAGGTTTGTTGCATAAGAATTTTAGAAGTAATAAGCACAGGGGCTAACCAACCAGCAGGATCGAATAAACGCGCTATTTGTGATAATATGTCTCTTTTTGTCGGAGATTCGGATAGATTTGGTGATTGTGTTATAAAATAAAAGTTATCACCCTGGGCATTCCAGCGAATACCCAAAGTTTTAACTGTACTATCCTCTTCAAGCTTGAGAAATGATTCATTTAGAATATGTTTGCGTGGCAAGTGCTCTAAGAGGAATGGTGAATTAGCAGTCCATTTGCGGAGGGGAAATCCTGCGGAATTAAGAGCATTAATGAATTGAGTCTGAGCTATTTTTGCCGTGGAAAGATCATGAGCTCCTGAGAGAACATCATCAACATAAAATTCTTTTTGAATTATCGATGCAGCTAGCGGAAAACAATGAGCTATATCAAGAGCCAACTGTTTTAACGTTCGAAGTGCTAAGAATGGAGCACAATTTACTCCGAAGGTAACGGTTTGCAGTTCATGGGTTTCGATAGGCTCTTCTTCAACTCGTCGAAATAATATTTGCTGAAAAACTGAGTCTTCGCGATGTACCCATATTTGGCGGTACATTTTTTGATGCCACTGTTCCGCTAATACAATGCTCTTCAGATTGGGTAGTTTTCATATGGTTCAGTGATGTGTATTCGTTAATCACCGCATTGTATTTGATTCGAAAATCTTGATTTTTAGCTAGTGTTCCTTCATTGCGAACGAACAATTTTAAAGCAATATTTCGAGAGTACCCGAGGTTTATTTTGGAAGGAAAGTCTGGCTTAAAGGGTAGTCGTACGACATATCGACCATCGGTGCTGCGGTAAGTACTGTTCTGATAGAGGTTTTCGCACCATGTATCTTCATCTGATATGGTGTCGGCAGTATTTCTTCGACCTCCCAAAATTTACGCAGTTGGTTTTCGAAGGACGTGTTAGAGTTGGATACAAAGGTGGTGAAAACATTGAAATTGGGCGGAAGAGGACCTGAGAGTATCCATCCAAATATGAATTCCTGAATTATAACGGGATATAAGTCTGCTCCGATAAGCAAATCTTTTTGGGATGATCGGTTATAAGTTGGGTCTGCCAATGGAATATCTTTTAATTGGCATTTAGGTATGGGTTGAAATGAAGTTGACGGCAAATCTGAAGCAATTTTCTTCAAAACGAGTGCCTTTGCGATAAATGTAGTTTCACTGCAGTTGTAATTACCCAAATGAAATGTACAGCGTTTGCTTACGGAGGCCTCGAATGCTGAGCTTATGCCTGATATAGTTGAATCTATTCCTTCCACTGGGAGGTTAAGTCGTTGTTGGACTGATCCAGAAATGAACGACACCTCCGAGGCTGGATCTATTAATGCTCGAACTGTACATGACGAACCTTGGGAAATGATATTAACTAACGTTCGAACAAGCGTAGATAAGGATCGGATCCCAATGGCAAGTATCAACCCCATGAGCTTTCAGTAAAAATTTTATAGATGTTGGTGTTTCTTCGTGGACTAACGGTAGGTTGAAAATAATCTTAATCTGGTTATTGACTAGTAACCTTGTATTTTCATAGGTCATTCGTAAAGCCTCCCAGGCCAGCTCAAAACTGGCGTTTGTTAACGGGAATTTAGCAACGATGTTATGAGCTTCACCCTCTGTCTTCGCCCTTAGGTGGAATAGCTTCTGAACCTTACACAATTTTGGATGTTGGACATACAAAGCATCAAACATATCACGAAACGAGGGCCACGACAGATAATCCCCTTTAAATGATTCAGTGTCACAAGGTGGTAGTTTAAGGTATGATGTGTAAGATACAATGTCTACTAACTTTATGTCCGCTACGTTTGAAGCTGGACAAGGTTGTATTGGCTTAGGTTTGATTTTGTTTTCAAAATCAAGCAAAAGACCGTAACACGAAATATAACTTTCATTTGAACAACGAAATTTCGAGTCAACAAGATTCATATCCAATTGCTCTCTATCGCCTTCATCGGCCACTTTCGATCGCGCACAACTTTCATGACAACATTTTACATTAGACCAAAGTTGCTTTAACTCGTTAATTCGCGCTGACAAAGTGGAAAGAGTGCTGTTTCTTTCTGAAACAACTTCTTTTGTGGTGCGTGGTACTTAACCAGTTGATCGGTAGCATAAATAAAATCCGAGAGTAGCGTTGACATGTTGTATTAGTTCAAAGAGAATGAAGCTCAGTTGGAAAAAAAGAGTAGGTATCTATGATGTAGGTATAGTTTAAACTATGCAGACGAAAGAACCAAATATTAATTGTGTGAAATAAGAACACTAAAAGCCAATTTCTAAACGACAACCTGATTATAAATATTCTATTAGAATAATTTAAAGAAACCGCGTTAAGAATGAAAGTGACAGTGGCTAGTTCCCAAACGATGTGAAATCACTCGCTCTAAATAGATTTAAAATTCTTGAAATTTAAGATAATATGTGTATTTAGTTGTCTTTACGAACAATCGATCGAACAATGATATAAAATGTATGTATGTGAATGGATAATAACATTTACGTCAAATTACATATATATATATGTTTTTTATATAATGAATGTAACTGAATTTACCACTCACCTACAAGAGTATAAAAGTTGCATATAATTTATAAAAATTAATTATGTTGATGTGATGAGATGAGATGATTTGTGGTAAAGTTGATGATGCTCGGTGGAATGAGTGTGTTGTGTATTCCGTGTAAATGGCACGTAGAATTGTCACGTGAGATAGCACGTGTGCAGTATTTTTGATTTTTCGATGTCTAATTTAAGTCGCGGTATATGAGTTATATACGATGGTTATTGAAAACTGTGAATGACACGTGTGGTGGTGGTGGTCGATGGTGATGATGTATAGATGACTTGAATGATTCATAGATGACTTGACTTGGATTTAAGAATATGAAATGATTGGTAGGTGCTGGAAGATGACGTATGTTAGATGGATGACATGCGTGTCCGCAGCAACGGCGGCGGCGAGTCGTCAGTAGATGGATGCTTCCTGCACACTATATGATTGGATAAGTGGACTATATATTTGGTTCGTTTTGGTCTAAATGTTCAACAATAAAAGAACACTTGGTGGAACCAGAAGATCGTTTGTTGTCTTGGTGGAAGAGTGCTAGACCCTTCAGTCGGTATGTGTGAAGCACCTGGACGATTAGCAGATTCACTCTGAATAAATTTGTTAAACAACTGGAATTCAACTGAATTCGGCTGGCTTACAGATGATTCGGCTTGCAAGGACCAATGTTTCCGTCCACAACTATGGAGAAAAAGACTTCTTCTTCAAATGGTTTATAGATGCCTTTTTTTATTTATTTTAGACGTCCGTCTTCCTCTTCAGCTTACTTGATAATCATAATGGCCGAACAGAAGGTTCCAGACCGGAAATAGCATGAGACACAAAATATATATCGAAGACAATAATATTTGACGTACGTTCAATGAATGTGTTCAGCACTACCGAGATTAATGTTTATTTCTCCGATGTGATGAACACGTACAGTGCCGTCTAAACACTATACTTTACTCCTTTAGCACTTCTTTCGAACTCTCTTAGAATTTTCTTCATAGCAACTGAATTTCCTTCATTAAGGTGCTATAGAAGTTAGAAAGTTCTCCTTTTTAACACTTTGGAGTACTAAAGAGAGATTAAATGAGTTCAATAAACTATTATAAATAGCTTCCATGGATGAGTATCGGAGTAAAATTGTTAGTTGGGGAGTTTTGTGTTTTTTTGTATTAATTCTGTTGACTTTTCTCATCATTTTGGCAAACGAAAATGAAATTTATCATCCTATTTTGACAGATAAAGTTGCCGGCCACAAAAAGCTGCTCAGTGCGCGGGGGAAGCAAAAAAAAAAAAGTTGCTCTCTGTGTTGCCAGCAACTAAAGCTGGATCCACACCTATCCCGTGTGTTGTGTTGTGGAGTCGTGTTTCGCTGTCATTTCATATATTTTATACACCACACTGCAACACAGCACATAGGTCAAATGTGGTTCTAGGGATATGAAATACATTGTAGCGATAGCGACACAAAACAACACACGAGACAGGTGAACGCGGTTCCAACTTAATGAGTGAACTAGATTAAACCAGCACCAGCACCGTCACCAGCAACAGCAGCCGCCATTATTTTAGAATCAATGTTATGTTATTTTGCTCGGCACGCATTAGACCAGCACCAGCAACGTCAACAGTGAATTTGAATGCTTTCAATATTTACTTATGAATTCGTGCGACCAATGCCTTTTTACTTTTTGAAAGCCAAAATTGGCTACCTATTTAATCACACACATTGTAGTAGCCCGTAGCGTCAGTCGATCTCGATCTGTGAAGGAGTGCACACGTTATTGACTTTCATAGAAAATTTCAACTTGAATCGCGACTTTTTTTTAAGTAACAAAGTAGCCAAGCTATTTCCATATAGTGCAGCACAGTGGTAGGGGTGGCAGATCCCGGAGCCGAAGATAGCCGGTTCGAACCCCGGTCTGGGTCAAAATTTTTGTCGGCTTTTTTTCATAACAGGGAAGTCGAGAATATTATTGCGTGGGACAACAACCACATGAGTGACGTCAACGTTGCGGGACCACCGAAAGGTGGTGTCCCAGCAACAAAAAAGAAGCCGAAAACGGCAACAGTAACTGGAGCATCGAATGATGGCCCAGCAACAGAAGATAAGCCAACGAAGGCAACTATAAAAAAGCCAGCAACGGCAAAAATATCCAAGCCAGCAACGGCACCAACAGCGGGGACATCGAAAGATGCCCTGGCAGCAGCATCATCCGATGCCGGTACGGTACCAACAGCCGACCAGCCGAAAAAGAGAAGGAGGAGGGTAAGAAGTGTACCCAACCTAAATGTAAAGCGCCGCTCCATCACCACAGCTCAGCTGCCAGCTGGATGGGGGGAGATGCCGCCTAAAGAAAAAGAAATAACAGCAGCAAATAACAACCAGCAACTAAATTCCTCGTCATCCAAAGCCATAGATGATGACGAGGAAATACAATATATGTCCGAGCGTGGAGAGGGACTTTATAAATCGGGTGAGAGTCAGCAATTCATCGGCCTCACATCACCAGAGGCGTCCTCAGACGAGGAAACTGAGGTACAAAATTTAGAGACTGAAATAGGAAAAGTACAGGGGGCGATTCAGACTTTGCAAGCTAGGCTCACCCCCCTGATCGAAGCCCTGAAAGAAAAACAGGAAGCCCGTCGAGAGAGAGAACGACAGGAGCGACAAGCTAAAAAAGGAAGAAAGGCACCACTAAAGGAGGCCCAGCCAAAAAGTGTTGGCGCGGAGCCTCAACCGTCAACCAAGCAGCCCGATCAAGCACAACAGCAGAAAAAAGAGCCGCTGCAAGCAAGCAAACAACAGCAGCAGGCAAATACAAAATTAAATAAGCAGCAGAAGCAAAACACACAGCAGCAGAAACAACAGCAGCAGAACCGGCATGCAGCAAAAACAACAGCAGCAGTACCAGCAGCAGCAGAATCAACAGCAGCTGAGTCAACAGCAGCAGCCACAGCCGCAAATAAACAAAAAAGAGAAAGTGCCACCCATTAATGTTTACAAGATGGACCTTAAAGAGACCATAGATCAGTGTAAGTCGGCCATAGGCCATAACTTTTATATTAAACGTTTAAGTGTAGATAGGCATGCTATCCACTGCATGACTGTGGAACAGCACAAAATAGTTAAAAATTTATTAAAAATCTCCACAACTGAGTTCTTCAGCTTCACGCCGAAAGTTGAAAAATTACAAACAGTCCTCTTGAAGGGCATAGATTCCTGCACGGAACCGAAGGACCTCTTAAATGAGCTCCGCCAAAAAGCGAGCGACGATCTCGAGTTTATAGAGGTCAAGCCGTTTACCACAGTCCAAGCAAGACGGGAGAAGAGTAATTTGTCCATCTTCCTAGTGCAGCTCTCACCCAACAGCAAACTGGATAGTTTGAGGAGTATCTCCGTCCTCAACTATCAGTGTGTAACCTGGGATAGATTAAAGAGGCGCGGTGACATGCTTCAATGCATGCGCTGCCAAAGGTTCGGCCACGCTGCAGCAAACTGCGAAATGCAGTCACGCTGCGTTAAGTGCTGTGAGAACCACATAAAAGGAGAGTGTAAGTTAGGTGATGAAAGGGTCGAAGACAAGGCCCTGCTCAAATGTGCACTATGCCGGAAAGACGGGCACCCTGCTAGCTATCGGGGATGTCCGATCTTTCAGGATTTGAAAAATAAAAAAGCAAAGCAAATGGAGGTAGAGAAACGCCCATTAACGCGTGCTCCCACAACAATTCCCGTTAACCCCCAAATCTCTTACGCCCAAATGGCGTCAGGGAGGGGTAAAACGGTACAGCCTTCACCAAAGGTAGCCCCACAGGCCCCCGTGCCTAAGGCTCCGGTGGCACAGGCGGATATGATGACCTTGTTGGTGGCCATTCAGGGCAAATTAACAGGTCTTCAAAAACAGATCGGGGAGCAGGCAAAGCGGGTAGACCATCTCTACTCCTATTTGCCAAGCTTAACGCAATTTATAGGTTAAGGGCGCGCTGCCGGAGAGGCCCTTTAGGATCCTTGCTGTGAATGTAAATTCACTGGTTAGGACCGAACGTAGAGCAAATCTATTCCAATTGTTGAAAGATCAAAGTCCAGATGTGTTTATGGCCAGCGAAACTAAGCTGAACCAGAAACATAAAATGACTAACAATAATTACAATATCGTACGAAGAGATCCGCCCAACTCCACTTTTGGGGGAGGTGTCGCAATCTTTGTACGAAAAGGCAATAATCATAAAGTTATATATAATAGTGAAGTACGCAGATTTCGGTTGCTTGAGGCGTGTATCGTATGCATTCCTCTCAAACATGGGAAGCGGATGTATGCGATTGCGGCTTATGCACCGGAATCACCTCAGCCAACTGAATTTTTAACAGAGCTCGAAAAACTTTTTCAATGCTTACAACTGAACTCGGAAGAGAATTACTATCTCATGGCCGGTGATTTGAATGCCAAACATGTAGATTGGGGAAATCAAATACAAAATCCGGGAGGTAGCCATCTATTTAATTGGATGAATCAATACATCGTTGAGTATATGCTCGACCTTCTGGCTACTGATAGGCCTTCGTTTCCAAGAAGCGGTTCCTATCTGGATCTATTGCTTAAGGACTCAAGACTGACTATTACTGACACTGTGGGTCAACGACCTAGAAACTGTTTACGAACGATAGAGTACGACAGTGACCACTGCGGACTTGCTGCCGTAATTCAACTTCCGAACGAGCTCGTGGAGTTGGAAGAGTATGTGCCAGTGCATTCTTACAACTACAGTAAGACTCGCTGGCCACGCTTCACCAGCGCTTTATCGAGCGAACTAGGTGCTAACAATATATCCCCACCAAATGACAGGAATTTAACAAATACGGAAATTGACGATTACCTGGAAAAAATGGACAGTACAATCCAACGAACAATGGAAAAAACAATACCGAAATACAAAGAAGGCGAAGCCACCGACATGTACCGCAACGCAACTATCGACGCACTACACAGACAAAAAAGTGGACTTTTGACAAGACTGAAACTCTTGTACAGACGATTTACTGACAGACATGATCTGGAGATTAGGACACTGAAGTCGTCTATCAAAAACATCAACCAACTGATCAAAGAAAACTACCGGTTGTCTATTAATTTGTACTGGGACAACAAAATTCGGGCCGTTAATTCTAGGGACCCGAGTATGTTTCCTCAAATTAATAAAATATTTAGACGGAATGATCAGAACGAACTTCCGTGTCTTAAGCTTCAGAGAACGACAGAGAACAGAGACGTACTTCTGATAGCAGGCATAGATCCAGAGGAAGCCGTCTTGGACGATGACCTCTTTATAATCGAAGATCGTCGTGAGAAAGTGGAGTCTGTGGGGGCTGCTTTCCAGCAAGTGTATAAGGTGAATGCTAGCATTCGCCCGAACCATGACCTGGAGAACAGAGCCTTGCTTCACCACTTCTACCTTCGAAATGAAATGACGCAATGGCGATCAGAGAATCTCGGTTTCACCGGGTTTAATGAAGAACACTTGGTAAACGCCACCATCGCCGAGCGAAACGGGGCTAATTCCCTGTTAATTTCGAAAGTTGAGCTCCAGCTCATCTTCGCTTCATTAAAGAAAAAGAAGTCAGCAGGAATCGATGGTATATCCAACGTTGTACTGCGACATCTGCCTCACGAAGCAGTTGACATTTATGCCACACTGTTTAACAACGCTCTGAATAATGCATATTATCCAGGGCGGTGAAAAACAGCTGTGGTTCATCCTCTCCCGAAAAAGGGAAAAAACAACTCCAATCCGGCGAATCTCCGGTCGATAAGTCTTCTTCCGAGTATCAGTAAGGTATTTGAGAAAGTTATAAATAGAGCTCTGCCCAAGTGGGCGGAGGACAACAATATCATACCGGACAATCAGTTCGGCTTTAAGGCGGGACATGACACCATTCATGCCGCGTCTAAGCTCGTTTCTGATGTCCAATGGAACAAATCTAAAAGACAGTGTACGGGTGCTTGTCTGGTTGACTTGGAGAAAGCTTTCGACACGGTATGGTTAGAAGGTCTCTATCTAAA
Source organism: Melangyna quadrimaculata (assembly GCA_949320155.1). Taxonomy (NCBI): domain Eukaryota; kingdom Metazoa; phylum Arthropoda; class Insecta; order Diptera; family Syrphidae; genus Melangyna; species Melangyna quadrimaculata. Next base: position 19,890,028 of record OX439486.1, read on the forward strand.
GTTAGCCAGACTGGGCATAAGTAAACCCATTTTATATATGCTTTTTGATATGCTCAATGGTAGAAAGTTTGTTGTCAAAAGTGGCAGTGTAACTTCTACCGCAACCTTCGAAATTAAAAATGGTCTTCAGCAGGGAGCGGTTAACTCACCGATTCTCTTCAGTATTTACACCAGCGATCTGATAGGTAGTCTAGCCCATGCCATAGCGTATGCCGACGATCTAATTGCGTACAGAACAGCCCCAACAGTTGGGGTCATCAGAATTCTCTTACAGCGTGACTTCGACAAGATTCAGCGATATTGCGATGACTGGAAGTTGAAAATCAACGTCCAGAAATCAGAAACTATTCTGTTCAGGACTCTATTGCATGGTGCCCCTAGGGATACAAGAAAGAACTGGCGCAAGCTGGTGATCGTAGGGCCACATGGACATCCACTGGCGAATAAAAGTGTAGTAAAGTACCTTGGCATCTGGATGGATCAGTATTTGTATTTCGACAGACATATAAATGCTGCTCTGACCAGAGCCAGGGGAGCTTTCGCCCTGACAAAACGGTTGTTTTTTAGCCGCCGTCTTGATAGCAGGGTTAAGGTGATTTGCTACATGGCCCTTATCCGGCCAATGATTGCCTATGGATGCCCGGTGTGGTTCAACGTTGCCCCATCTCAAATGGAAAAGATTCGGGTGTTTGAGAGACAGTGTCTTCGACGCTGCCTTGGATTACACAGAACACCAGAGTCGGAGTACAAACATTATTATTCCAACGAGGTTCTATACAATGGAGCCAACATTAACAGAATCGATAATTTTATACTCAAGCTGATTCGGGGTCACATTGCAAGAGCGATGTCCTCGGCTAATAGCTTAATTTTTGGGGCTTACTACCCCAACAACGAATACTTTGAGAGTGTGCGTTTGAGCGGTTATATTCCACCTAACACATTCTTCTATTTAGACAGTCAGGGGCTGATACAGGATAGAGAGGCGGTTCCGCTAATCTACCACGTCTGCCGTAGAATTGTGGATAGGCGACTTCTTTATAGTCGAGACGTCATCGCACAAGGTGGAGCTGAGCGACTTCGTTTCAGTAGGACTGTATCTGATAGGGACCGAAGAGATAGGGTGAAGCAGGAGAGCCAGTTTTGGTGGCTTAATGCTGAAAATAATAATTTTTAAAGTTGACTCAGATATAGTTCTGGTCTTGGTCGACTTACATAGTCTTAGGTTTATTAGATTTAAGTAGGGACAGTCAGGGTGGCACAAAAAAAAAAAAAATTATAAAACCACAAAATCAAACAAAAAAATTATAAAACAACAAAATCAAACAAAAAAAAAATACAAAATTAAAAAAAGCCTGCTGTGGCTGTTCTAGTTTTTAAGGTAGTTATAAGTAGTTTTATAGTAGTTTTTAAGTAGTCTAAGTAGTTTTAATTAGTTTTAAAATATTTTTAGGTAGTATGTAAGTTTTATATAAAAAATAAAAGAAAATGATATGGATACCAAGTTTTTTTGCAATCTTTCTTGGTGAAAAATAAAACTAGAAAGATATTAGTATATAATTAGTTCTTAGGCCGAAAGGCATTAGTATTAGGATATTGTTTAACTTAGAGCGTCCGCCTAGGGCCAGTAAGTTAGTTGTAAGATATTGATAAGTAGGCTAGTTTTTTTTGTCTAGCATTAAGGTAGTTATAAGTTAAATGAAAATAAAAATGAATTAAAAAAAAAAGCCCGTAGCGTAATGGTTAGTGCGGTGGACTGTCACGCTGGAGGTCTGGGTTCACTCCCCAGCCTCGTCCACCTAAAAAAGTTTTTTTTTTAAGGGCTACTGCCTCTTGCGAGGAATTGACAAAGAGTCACGAATAAGTGCTTCTCGTCTAGCCGTTCGGATTCGGCATAAAACTGTAGGTCCCTTCCATTCCTGTCGACGCACGCGCACAGGAATGGTTGCGAGTTGTTAGTCACTAGGCCCTGATGGTTCTTCATGAGGCGTTGTGTCACCCAATTTATATTTATTTTTATATATTTATTTAATCACACACACAGTATAATGAAAAAAGATTTCAAACAATTTGAAAGGAAATCAACACAAAATGTCTAGTGTGAAAAGGGTAAAATTTATTTTGATGATATGTGGATATGCCCTTAGTGCCTGTCCACATTGGACTTTTTACGCAGGTGCGTAAATTTTATGTGAGTGAAAAAAATTGGGTAGATTCCACCCAAATTGCACCGATGCGCCACTTTCAAACAATATTCTTGGTTTCATCATGATAGATTTTTCATTGTGTGAGTGAAAGATTGATAGATTTAAAGGGTGGTAGATAGGGATGGGTAGGTTGAACTGAGAGGATTTACTCTTCATCGTATGGACACAACGAACATATTAACACCAAGCATTACAAATCCAATGTGGACAGGAACTTTAAATATGTTATCGAAAACATCCCTGTGTCATAAAAATGTGTTTGCTTAACCTCGATTTCTGGTTTAAGTATTGAATGTAATACAGCGCCATCTTTCTTAATTTCAGCATCTATTTGAACACAAATAATTGTAGACATAAACCAACGCATTTGAATAAAAATAAAGTTTTAAATGTCTCCACCGTTAAATTTTTGAATTTTGGCTGTGGTGGAGCCTCATGATATTTCATTTTAAGGTAAAACAGCACACAACTGCAGCGGAACTACACTTCATGACGTGGCAAATTATTTGTATGAAATTGTATGAGCTATATCCCAATAAAAGCCCTTCCTCACTAGCCCATCACTGTGTATTAATACCTGTCAAATTGAAAGTGGGAAAGAATTCCACACGACTGCCAAATTAAGTGGGAAAGAAATGACTTTTCATATTTTGCTTCCACATTGCTTGTATTATAATACATTACCTTAACCTAAAAAAAAGTGTGATAGAATGTGGGATACAAATAGAACCATTCCTAAAATTCTTCATGTATTAACACATGTCAAATCGTGTAGGATAGAATGTCGGATTGTGTAGGTTGGGCTGTCATATTTTGTTTCCCCATGTATTAATACACAGTGGGCTAGTGTGGAAGGCCTTTAATGAAAACTTAGTAACGCAATGGGGATTTTTACCAAATTGTCAAACTCAAAATTGGCAGCCAAAGTTTTGGGTTAATGACATTTGTGCGTTCTTTTTGTTTCTAAATTTAATTATAGTTAATACCTGCAGCGTTCTTTTATTTAAGAAAAAGTAACTTTGATATTTCATTTTGGGGTAAGATTGTGTTTGAATATTGTTTTCTATTTTGTAATTATTTATTATAAATTTAATTGTTTTATTATTGATTTTGATATTTGGAATTGTTTTTTGAATAATTCACTTTGATAGACACTTAATTTGTTGTTTCAAGTTGATAGACACTTAATTTGTAAGAACCATGCGTTTTTGGTAGTGAATTATTCACCAATAAATTTAACGCAATCAAAATTTTGTCCTTTGTTTATTATTTCTTATTTTTTGGATTTTGTTTCAACCCCTTCACATTTAATTAACTTTGATCGTTCTTAAATAAAAAGTATTTTTTTTTTTTAATTTTGACATACATCTGCAGAGAATTACAGTGTTCTATGTCGACCAACCCCTGTTTCGAGTTATTCAGCTTTTAAATTTTTGATGCTCGGATTTTGTATTAAATGACTATTGATTTACGTTTGAATGATAGCAAACAATAGATTATTGATTATTATTAATTAAAATATAACTAAGTTATTTAAGAATTTCCTTTTAATAGGAATTTGAATGTTTTTCCCAAAGTTCTATAAGCCAATTCCAAATTTGCAAGTAGTTCAAACTTTGATGAGGGTTCCATGTACCATATCGTCACCTGAGTTCTATCTTGTTCAATAGACCATTTTGCACGAAATTGAGTTAGAAATGCAGTTTTTATAATTCGAGGGTGCTCTTTCGATTGGCTATCTCTTTTAGTTTTCGAGTTATGGAGAACTGATTTGTTCAATAGACCACTTTTCTGACCCATTTGAATGTTTCTTTTGTTCAATAAACCACTAATCATTCTTTTTGTATCATATTGAATAATTAATGGTATATCTTTAAAAACACACAATCTTATTTCTTTCTTGTTCAAAATCCAAATTATTTTCGTTACAATTTGTACCTTATTGAACAAAAAGATATGAATTTGGTTGTGTTAAAACGAAAATTCTATTTTGTTCAATATCATACGAAATCACCATTGTTACCCTTGATTTGGGTATAATGTATGATATAAACGGCCAAAAGCATAGAAAACGCAAAATTATAATGTGTCCAACTTGAAAAAATTAATTGCTGTCATAATTGTTTTACAAAATTTTCCGACGAAGAGCTTCGACAAATATTCAATGCTTTACCTATTCTTAACCTTATGGAATGTAATAAAAATATTGTGACAATTACGTACAAGTATTCTGAATCATCAAGCCATTTATAAGTGCAAGAAGTGGATTCTGTGCACAGTAATGGTTAGTGCGGTGGACTGTCACGCTGGAGGTCTGGGTTCACTCCCCAGCCTCGTCCACTAAAAACTAAAAAAGTTTTTTTTTAAGGGCTACTGCCTCTTGCGAGGAATTGACAAAGAGTCACGAATAAGTGCTTCTCGTCTAGCCGTTCGGATTCGGCATAAAACTGTAGGTCCCTTCCATTCCTGTCGACGCACGCGCACAGGAATGGTTGCGAGTTGTTAGTCACTAGGCCCTGATGGTTCTTCATGAGCCGTTGTGTCACCCAATTTATATTTATTTTTATTTATTTATTTAATCACACACACAGTATAATGAAAAAAGATTTCAAACAATTTGAAAGGAAATCAACACAAAATGTCTAGTGTGAAAAGGGTAAAATTTATTTTGATAATATGTGGATATGCCCTTAGTGCCTGTCCACATTGGACTTTTTACGCAGGTGCGTAAATTTTTTGTGAGTGAAAATAATTGGGTAGATTCCACCCAAATTGCACCGATGCGCCAATTTCAAACAATATTCTTGGTTTCATCATGATAGATTTTTCATTGTGTGAGGGAAAGATTGATAGATTTAAAGGGTGGGAGATAGGGATGGGTAGGTTGAACTGAGAGGATTTACTCTTCATCGTATGGACACAACGAACATATTAACACCAAGCATTACAAATCCAATGTGGACAGGAACTTTAAATATGTTATCGAAAACATCCCTGTGTCATAAAAATGTGTTTGTTTAACCTCGATTTCTGGTTTAAGTATTGAATGTAATACAGCGCCATCTTTCTTAATTTCAGCATCTATTTGAACACAAATAATTGTAGACATAAACCAACGCATTTGACTAAAAATAAAGTTTTAAATGTCTCCACCGTTAAATTTTTGAATTTTGGCTGTGGTGGAGCCTCATGATATTTCATTTTAAGGTAAAACCGCACACAACTGCAGCGGAACTACACTTAATGACGTGGCAAATTATTTGTATGAAATTGTATGAGCTATATCCCACTAAAAGCCCTTCCTCACTAGCCCATCACTGTGTATTAATACCTCGCCGGCCGAATACTTAAGTGCCCCATAGACCACTTTTTCGGGAAACTGAGTTAAAGATGCAGTTATAATAATTCGAATATTCTCTTTCGTTTGGCGTTATCCCCGTTGCTCTATCTCAATTATTAAAGAAGTTACAGACAGCACTTTTGCTCTATAAATCACAAATTTTTGGGTTATTTTGATGCTTATTCGCCGTATATCCAAAATTCGTACTAGGTGGGACAATTTTTGTAGGAAAGTTTGAAATACAAACGCTTAATGCTTAATTGCCCCACAACCACGGGAGATTGGATATAGAGCATTTAAGTACTCAAAATATATTCAAAAAACGTCAGATTTTTGGTGCTTATGTGCTCTAAATCCATGGCGATTTGTCCACACAAAATTAATTTATTTTTTAATAATAATTTCCTTTCAAACGATAAAATTGATAAGTTTTCTGTGTGACATAACATGCCTTTCTTGAAACGTTTAATAATAATAAAATCCTTAATTTAAACCCAAAAATACTGTCTTTGTTTTAATTCAATATTTATTGATTATTTACCAACGTTTCAATTCTGGTTTGGATCTTTTTCGGGGCTGAATAAGTAATATCAACTTTTTTTTTAAATATTGTGAAAAAAATAAAAACGAGGTAGAAATGAGGAAAAAAAAATTATTTTAAATAAGAATATTTATTTATCTTCAGGTTGACAATCTTAATAATTGCGTTTAATGTATTCTAAATAAAGTTTTTATCGATGATAATTAAGCATTTTTTTTTAATAAAATGGATAAAAACAAAGAAGGTAAAATAGAAATTTAATTTAAAAAAAGGTGACAAAAATACCAAAACTTACTCCTACGAATGTTGAAGTATTTTTAAACCCAACTCCGAATAAAATTGAATGTATTTTTCTAGGAAATTTTATGGACCAAAGTTCATTTTCAGTATTTTTCATAATTAAGTGTTAAAATGCTCTATCATTTTCGTACGTTTCTTATCGACTTAAATATAATCCAATCTGGTATAGAGGAAGGCACAGCCACTAAATTAATATTACTTTTTGTTTTATGTTTTTATCGCTTAAAGTAAAATTATAAAAATTAATAATGCCAGAAATTTAGAATTTTTTTTATTATTTTTGATTACGTTGATTTCCGAATGTCCAGTGCATAAAAGTCCTATATCCATAGGAAATTTGAAGTTTGGTTTTCATAGATTTCGTATTCGTATGGAAGAGGGTTCTATATCCATTTTGGACTTTTTTCAAACTTTATTTTTTTTTTAAATAACCGTAACGTTTTTTGACATCAGGACTTCAAAATACAAAAAAGGATTTTTCAATTAATATATATAAAAATTCAAAAGTCGAAATTGTCAAGTAAAAAATAACGGAATTATTTTTCAAACCTTAAAATTCGTTTTCTGAGGAATAATTTTTATGTATATGGGGCACTTAAGTATTCAGCCGTCGACCTGTCAAATTGAAAGTGGGAAAGAATTCCACACGACTGCCAAATTAAGTGGGAAAGAAATGACTTTTCATATTTTGCTTCCACATTGCTTGTATTATAATACATTACCTTAACCTAAAAAAAAGTGTGATAGAATGTGGGATACAAATAGAACCATTCCTAAAATTCTTCATGTATTAACACATGTCAAATCGTGTAGGATAGAATGTCGGATTGTGTAGGTTGGGCTGTCATATTTTGTTTCCCCATGTATTAATACACAGTGGGCTAGTGTGGAAGGCCTTTAATGAAAACTTAGTAACGCAATGGGGATTTTTACCAAATTGTCAAACTCAAAATTGGCAGCCAAAATTTTGGGTTAATGACATTTGTGCGTTCTTTTTGTTTCTAAATTTAATTATAGTTAATACCTTCAGCGTTCTTTTATTTAAGAAAAAGTAACTTTGATATTTCATTTTCGGGTAAGATTGTGTTTGAATATTGAATATTATTTTCTATTTTGTAATTATTTATTATAAATTTAATTGTTTTATTATTGATTTTGATATTTGGAATTGTTTTTTGAATAATTCACTTTGATAGACACTTAATTTGTTGTTTCAAGTTGATAGACACTTAATTTGTAAGAACCATGCGTTTTTGGTAGTGAATTATTCACCAATAAATTTAACGCAATCAAAATTTTGTCCTTTGTTTATTATTTCTTATTTTTTGGATTTTGTGTCAACCCCTTCCCATTTAATTAACTTTGATCGTTCTTAAATAAAAAGTATTTTTTTTTTTTAATTTTGACATACATCTGCAGAGAATTACAGTGTTCTATGTCGACCAACCCCTGTTTCGAGTTATTCAGCTTTTAAATTTTTGATGCTCGGATTTTGTATTAAATGACTATTGATTTACGTTTGAATGATAGCAAACAATAGATTATTGATTATTATTAATTAAAATATAACTAAGTTATTTAAGAATTTCCTTTTAATAGGAATTTGAATGTTTTTCCCAAAGTTCTATAAGCCAATTCCAAATTTGCAAGTAGTTCAAACTTTGATGAGGGTTCCATGTACCATATCGTCACCTGAGTTCTATCTTGTTCAATAGACCATTTTGCACGAAATTGAGTTAGAAATGCAGTTTTTATAATTCGAGGGTGCTCTTTCGATTGGCTATCTCTTTTAGTTTTCGAGTTATGGAGAACTGATTTGTTCAATAGACCACTTTTCTGACCCATTTGAATGTTTCTTTTGTTCAATAAACCACTAATCATTCTTTTTGTATCATATTGAATAATTAATGGTATATCTTTAAAAACACACAATCTTATTTCTTTCTTGTTCAAAATCCAAATTATTTTCGTTACAATTTGTACCTTATTGAACAAAAAGATATGAATTTGGTTGTGTTAAAACGAAAATTCTATTTTGTTCAATATCATACGAAATCACCATTGTTACCCTTGATTTGGGTATAATGTATGATATAAACGGCCAAAAGCGTAGAAAACGCAAAATTATAATGTGTCCAACTTGAAAAAATTAATTGCTGTCATAATCGTTTTACAAAATTTTCCGACGAAGAGCTTCGACAAATATTCAATGCTTTACCTATTCTTAACCTTATGGAATGTAATACAAATATTGTGACAATTACGTACAAGTATTCTGAATCATCAAGCAATTTATAAGTGCAAGAAGTGGATTCTGTGCACAGTGGAATAATGAAATACTTTAAGGACTTGGAAGTTTGCAGCATCGTTTCTTTAATAAGGATTCTGAAGGGAATTAATTACACCAAAATTAAAATGAGATTGCACAGTTTAAAAAAGAAGATTTTCTAATTTTAATAAAGCCAGCCTGGGATCTTAAAATGGTTCCTTTCAAAGATTGCAGACAAATCAAATACAGAAGCAATGACCTTGTTTCCTTGTATTACAACACAAAACATAGCCAGGGTTTTCAAAAGGCTAGAATCGCGTAAACTAGTGAGAGGCTCCTACCGTCATTCAAAGTTTTTTTTTTCAAGCTAAACGCTGCTGATGCGAAACGAAATTTTCCTGTGGTCTTCAAAAAGACAACGAAATGCTAACGAAAATACAGCGGACAAATATTCAGGGAGATTTTCACAAATCGCAAAAAATAAAACAAAATTTAACCCAAAAATCAAACAAAAAGCCATGATGTAATGAAAGACACAACAAATAAAAATACGAAAAAACCCAAATGTCATTTTCGGCACTTAATTAATGGTCCAGGAACTTATTCTGTGCAAAAAGAGAGTGGAGATTTGTCAAAACAATCTGGTATAATCATCAATTTCGTTGGTAGAACAGCGAAAAGCACAACGAAATTTTTCGTTTATGATTTCATCATGTCATATTTGTATGGGATATTCCGTTTCACATCAGCAGCGTTGTAGGCTTACCAAAGTAAAAGAAAAAACACATTCAAGAAATGTTGCCGTACATGCCTAACATAAGATCCACGTTTTTATTTTTATATTATCGCCTTAAGCTAATGATAATTTTTAATTTAAAACGTAGCAAAATAATACGAAACACAAACTGTGAAAAAGTGAATTAATACCTTTTGTTAAGAAATAAATCTTTTCGTTACGAAATAAATTGATATATTAAAACCTTCATGATTTTTTTCCATTTCAGATAAAAACATACGAGAACCTAATGAAATCTGATTTGAATAATAACTTATGTTTTTGTTATCAATTTAATACCAAATACATCTAGTTTCCTATAGTATCCTTGTTTATGACTGTCTTGTTCAATGTTACGTTTTTTTGTTCAATATCCACCAATTTTATCAACTTGTCTTCACTCAATATGACTTTGTTCAATATCCAAAATGATTTCTGCGTGGATTTTTATTTATCCTTATTTCAGAACAAAAGCTAAAACAAATTTGTGAATTGTTTTTAAAAGAAAATTGTTAAGGCTTTCAGAAAAACATTACTTCCAAACAGGCGCGAACGCAGGGGGGGGGGTTTGGGGGTTCAACCAATCCACCCCCCCCCCCCCCCCCAATGTATGAATTAAACATCCTCGCCATACAATTTCACTCTTAATTTTTGAGTTCTCAGTTTAAAACCCCCCCCCCCGATACACCAGCATCATCACCAGCAAGACCAGCCGCCTCAGCGAAACGTCTCAGGTTGATTACAAGTGGCGTTTACATGTATACAGATGATTTTTAAAATAGACGTACGGTACGGAAAATGTCCAAAAAAGAACATTTTGCTCTATTTTTATAAATTTTCGATTTTATCTTCCATGCTTCTGGTTGAGATCGATATTTTTGCAATAGGCAACTTCCGAGCATTTTTTGGGCTCTAGAACCAACTTAAAAAATTGCTTCGGATTTCAGATATTCAAATGTAATTCGTTTGTTTAGTGACCCAGAAATCCTTCTGACGGGAAGCCAAATCGGTATAGGAGTCAAAAGTGACAACTGATCCATTAGACTTTCAATTAGCAATATGTTTCTTTAATCATATCCAATAGTGATCCAAAGAAATATTAATGCAATCCATTAAGTTAGTATCTTGCTCTGGTTCCTATAATGTTTATATAAGCAAATATGGAAATTCTTATATTGCAAACGCTATGACTCCATTTTGCCACCATTTGCAATTCAAGTAAAACGTGTTATGTGATTGTAATAATAAATTTGTAATAATGCGAATGAGCGCACACTTTTTTAGTTTTGCAAAAATGTATTATGTATAAATAATATGTGCAATGAAATCATTAGTCTCTTATATTAATTCACGTGCGTCAGGGAAAACGCTTTCAAAAGATTTTTTTTTAGATAAATTATGAGTTATAAAATTCTTTGAAGGAGAAAGTCAATCTCTTTTAATGCTAATTATTTCATATAAGACATTGGCCGAGCGGTTAGCGAGCTCGACATAGCGATCTGATAGGTAGTCTAGCCCATGCCATAGCGTATGCTGACGATCTTATTGCGTACAGAACAGCTCCAACAGTTGGGGTCATCAGAATTCTCTTACAGCGTGACTTCGACAAGATTCAGCGATATTGCGATGACTGAAAGTTGAAAATCAACGTCCAGAAATCAGAAACTATTCTGTTCAGGACTCCACTGCATGGAGCCCCTAGGGATACAAGAAAGAACTGGCGCAAGCAGGTGATCGTAGGGCCACATGGACATCCACTGGCGAATAAAAGTGTAGTAAAGTACCTTGGTATCAGCGCTGCCACCCTCTAGATGATTGAGCGCAGTATATATTGGTAAGAAACGCAGTAGATTGCAATTTACCGCAGTAGATCTTATAAAAATACAACAAATAAAAAAAAAAAAATTCAATCCATTTTAGATACATTTTACTATCGAATAAAAACAGGAGACTTAACAATAACTTCAAAAGCGAACTCCTGAATTATAAGACAGTGGTTAACAAAAATCCAAAAATTAAAAAATTGAAATTTTCATAGATTTTTGTTGGGTTTTTCTTTTGTGAAGTCAAAAAAGTTGGAGGAGTCAGTCGAATGTAAACACCTTTTAAGTGAGCAATAACAACAAAAAAAAAAAAAGAAGAACATAAAAACAGTCACATTTTGTTTGAAGAATTCATACATTTACAATTATTTTGGCCATTATTTCTTTTATATTCCCAATTTAAGAATTTTAATTTATTGAAAAATATAATAATGCATATTGAGTCTGAAGGCGGCCAACAATGTTCTTTGGCGTCTATTAACTCCTTAGTTAAAATAATATTTTTAAGGGTTTTTGTGTCCCTTTAAAGAGGAGTAGATTTGTTTTGCTGCGCAGTAGATCTTCGTTTGGGACTAAGCGCAGTAGATCTGCTGCTAAAGGAGTAGGGTGGCAGGACTGCTTGGCATCTGGATGGATCAGTATTTGTATTTCGACAGACATATAAATGCTGCTCTGACCAGAGCCAGGGGAGCTTTCGCCCTGGCAAAACGGTTGTTTTATAGCAGCCGTCTTGACAGCAGAGTTAAGGTGATTTGCTACATGGCCCTTATCCGGCCAATGATTGCCTATGGATGCCCGGTGTGGTTCAACGTTGCCCCATCTCAAATGGAAAAGATTCGGGTGTTTGAGAGGCAGTGTCTTCGACGCTGCCTTGGATTACACAGAACACCAGAGTCGGAGTACAAACATTATTATTCCAACGAGGTTCTATACAATGGAGCCAACATTAACAGAATCGATAATTTTATAATCAAGCTGATTCGGGGTCACGTTGCTAGAGCGATGTCCTCGGCCAATAGCTTAATTTTTGGGGCTTACTACCCCAACACTGATTACTACGAGAATGTGCGTTTAAGTGGATTTATCCCACCCGATGCTTTCCTCTATTTAGACAGTCGAGGGCTGATACAGGATAGAGCGGCGGTTCCACTAATCTACCACGTCGGCCGTAGAACTGTAGATAGGCGACTCCTTTATATTCGAGACGTCCTCGCACAGGACGGAGCAGAGCGCCTTCGGTTCAGTAGGACTGTGTCCGATCGGGACCGGAGAGAGAGAGTAAGACAGGAGAACCAGTTTTGGTGGTTGAATTACAATGACACATGATATAATTAAGTTGACTTAGCCTTCTCGTCTTGGCCGACTTACATAGTTTTTAGGTGTGTAAATATTAAGTAGGGGCAGTCAGGGTGGCACAAAAAAAAAAAAAATTATAAAATCAAAACAAAAAAAAAATGCATGCTGTGGCTGTTCTAGTTTTAAGGTAGTTCTAAGTAGTTTTATAGTAGTTTTAAGTATAGTTTTAAGTAGTTTTAATTAGTTTTAATTAGCTTGTAAGTTTTATAAAAAAATATAAAAAAAAAAATGATAAAAAATCCAAGTTTTTCTTGCAAATCTTTCTTGGAAAAAATAAAACCAAGATAGGATATTATTTAAGTAGTTCATAGGCCGAAAGGCATTAGCATTAAGTTATTGTTTAATTTAGAGCGCCCGTTTAGGGCCAGTAAGTTATTTGTAAGATAATGATAAGTAGGCTAGTTTTTCATGAATTTTTGTCTAGCTTTAAGATAGTTATAAGTAAAATGAAAAATTAAAATGAATTAAAAAAAAAAAAAAAAAAAAGCGAGCTCGATATCAGTCGATCTTGAACTGTGGAGGTGAGCGAACGTTAAGCGACTTTCCCAGTGTTTTCAAATTAAAAACGTGTGTGCCTCAGTACAAGTTAAGCCAACAGATTTTTATATAGTGCAATAGCACAGAAGTAGAGTGGCCGATCCCGAAGCCGAAGATAGCCGGTTCAATCCCCAGTCGGGGTCAAATATTTTATCGGCTTTTTTCCACAACAGAGAAGTCGAAAACTTCATAGAGTGGAAAAAAATTTATTTGCGTGAAGGAAAAACGAGTACGGGCCATCGAAAGGTGGTGCACTAGCACCTACAACAATGCCAGCAACGGCACCAGCAACTGGAGCATCGAAAGATGTCCCAGTGGATAATAAGGCAACAACAACAATAATCCCGACAACGGCAAAAACAGCAAAGCCAGCAACGGCAGCCAAAGCGGGGACATCAAAATATGCCCTAGCAACAAGCAGCTTCAAAAGAAAAAAAACAGCACTATGTTCCGAATTTGGTGAAGCTTACTGCACGTCCCACTACCCCTTCAGCACAGCTGCCAGCTGATGTTAGGAAGACGGTGCAAGAGGAAAGCCAAACAAAATCAGCAAGCAGTGAAATGCATCAGAAAGATAATTCCTCGTCATCCAAAGTCATCGATGACGAGGAAATAGAATACATGTCTGAGGGTGGAGAAGAGCACCACACCAACGATGATGACAAAAATGCAACAGACCAGGCATCAGAAGAGGAGGAAAGAGAGGAGCATGCTCTCAATAGCATCGTTAAGGAAAAGCAACGACAGATCGAGCAGCTAAGAGCAGAGGTGCATGAAATAGTAAAGGCCCTCAAATACAAGCAAATAGCTCAACGAGAGCGTGAAAAGCAGGAGCGGGAGTTAAAAAAGTCGCTACAGGCTCCACCAAAAGTAGCGCAACAGCAAATTAAAAATGCGGAGTTGCAACCGACAAACGAGCAGCCCCAACAACAGAAACAACAACCAGAGCAGCAACAAAATAGGCTGCAACAACAACAGCCACAGCAGCAGCCAAAACAGCAAAGGCAACAACAACAGCAGCAGAATCAACAGCAGCAGAGTCAACAGCCACAGCTACCCAAAAATAAAAAAGAAAAGGTGCCACCCATCAACGCATACAAGATGGAGTTAGAGGATACCATAAAATTATGTAAGTCGGCCATAAGCGAAAACTTTTTTATTAAACGAATAAGTAAAGACAGGCATTCTATTCAATGTTCCACTTTGGAACAATATAAAAAAATAAAAGATTTATTGAAAGAAACAACAACTGAGTTCTTCAGTTTTACTCCGAAAATAGAAAAGTTTCAAACGGTCCTTCTAAAGGGCATAGATTCCTGCACGGAACCGCAGGTGCTCTTAAATGAGCTCCGTCGAAAAGCGAGCGACGATCTCGAGTTTATCGGGGTTAAGCCGTTCGCTACAGTTAGAGCCAGACGGGAGAAACGGAACCTTCCGTTCTTCCTAGTACAGCTTTCGCCCAGCAGCAAACTGGATAGTTTGAGGAGTATCTCCGTCCTCAACTACCAGGTTGTCACATAGGACAAATTAAAGAGGCGCGGCGACATGCTTCAATGCATGCGCTGCCAAAGGTTCGGCCACGCTGCAGCAAACTGCGAAATGCAGTCACGCTGCGTCAAGTGTGGTGAGAACCACATTGCAGGAGAGTGTAAGCTCGGGCAGGAACGGGTCGAATTGACCCAACTTAAATGTGCACTTTTCCGAGGCGACGGGCACCCTGAAAACTATCGGTGATGTCCGACGTTTCAGCAATTGAAACATAACAAAGCGGCAAGGCAAGCAGAGGTAGAGAGGCGCCCACCAACGCGTCCTCAAACAACAATTTCCGTTAATCCCCAAATTTCCTACGCCCAAATGGCGTCAGGAAAGGGAAACACGGTACAGCCTGCGCCAAAGGCAGCCCCAACGGCCCTCGTGCCTTAGGCTCCGGACGCACAGGCCGAAATAAGAGGTTTGCTACTGGCCATTCAGATCCAAATAGCAGGACTTCAAAACCAGATAAGTGAGCAGGCGAAAAGGGTGGACAATATCTACTCTGCTTTGCCGAGCTTAACGCACTTTATAAGTTAAGGGCGCGCTGCCGGAGATGCCCTTTAAGATCCTTGCTGTGAATGTAAATTCATTGATTAGGACCGAACATAGAGCAAATCTATTCCAATTGCTTAAAGATCAAAGTCCAGATGTATTTATGGCCAGCGAAACTAAGCTGAACCAGAAACATAAATTGACTAACAATAATTACAATATCGTGCGAAGAGATCGACCCAACTCCACTTTGGGGGGAGGAGTCGCAATCTTTGTACGAAAAGGCATAATTTATAAAGTAATATATAATAGTGAAGTACGCAGATTTCGGTTGCTTGAGGCGTGTATCGTATGCATTCCTCTCAAACATGGGAAGCGGATGTATGCGATTGCGGCTTATGCACCGGAATCACCTCAGCCAACTGAATTTTTAACAGAGCTCGAAAAACTTTTTCAATGCTTACAACTGAACTCGGAAGAGAATTACTATCTCATGGCCGGTGATTTGAACGCCAAACATGTAGATTGGGGAAATCAAATACAAAATCCGAGAGGTAGCCATCTATTTAATTGGATGTGTCAATACAACGTTGAGTATATGCTCGACCTTCTGGCTACTGATAGGCCTTCGTTTCCAAGAAGCGGTTCCTATCTGGATCAATTGCTTAAGGACTCAAGACTGACAATTACTGACACTGTAAGTCAACGACCAAGAAACTGTTTACGAACGATGGAGTACGACAGTGACCACTGCGGACTTGCTGCCGTAATTCAACTTCCGAACGAGCTCGTGGAGTTGGAGCAGTATGTGCCAGTGCATTCTTACATTACAGTAAGACTCGCTGGCCACGCTTCACCAGCGCTTTATCAAGTGAACTACGTACGAACAATATATCCCCACCAAATGACAGGAATTTAACAAATACTGAAATAGCCCGTAGCGTAATGGTTAGTGCGTTCGACTGTCACGCTGGAGGTCTGAGATCGCTTCCCAGCCTCGTCCACCTAAAAACTAAAAAGTTTTTTTTCAGGGCTACTGCCTCTTGCGAGGAATTGACAAATCCTCCAAGAGTATCACTTGTCACGAATAAGTGCTTCTCGTCTGGCCGTTCGGAATCGGCATAAAATTTTAGGTCCCTTCCATTCCTGTCGAAAGGCGCACACAGGAATGGTTGCGAGTTGTTAGTCACTAGGCCCTGGTTCTTCATGAGCCGTTCTGCCACCCGATTAATTTTTTTTTTTTTTTTTGAAATTGACGAATACTTAGAAAAAATGGACAATACGGTCCAACAAACAATGAAAAAACAATACCAAAATACAAAGAACGTGGAGCCACAGACATGTACCGCAACGCGACCATCGACGCACTACACAGACAAAAAAGTGGACTGTTGACAAGACTGAAACTCTTGTACAGACGTTTTACTGACATACATGATCTGGAGATTAGGAGACTGAAGTCGTCAATTAAAAACATCAACCAATTGATCAAGGAAAATTACCGGTTGTCTATTAATTTGTATTGGGACAACAAAATTCGGGCCGTTAATTCTAGCGACCCGAGTAGGTTTCCTCAAATTAATAAAATATTTAGACGGAATGATCAAAACGAACTTCCGTGTCTTAAACTTCAGAGAACGACAGAGAACAGAGACGTACTTCTGATAGCAGGCATAGATCCAGAGGAAGCCGTCTTGGACAATGACCTCTTTATAATCGAAGATCCTCGTGAGAAAGTGGTGGCTGTGGGGGCTGCTTTCCCCAGGTGAATGTACAAGGTGAATGCTAGCATTCGCCCGAACCATGACCTGGAAAACAGAGCCTTGCTTCACCACTTCTACCTTCGAAATCAAATGACGCAATGGCGATCAGAGAACCTCAGTTTCACCGGGTTCAATGAAGAACACTTGGCAAACGCCACCATCGCCGAGCGAAACTGGGCTAATTCCCTGTTAATTTCTAAAGTTGAGCTCCAGCTCATCTTCGCTTCATTAAAGAAAAAGAAGTCAGCAGAAATCGATGGTATATCCAACGTTGTACTGCGACATCTACCTCAGGAAGCAGTTGACATTTATGCCACACTGTTTAACAACGCTCTGAATAATGCATATTATCCAGGGCGGTGGAAGACAGCTGTGGTTCATCCTCTCCCGAAAAAGGGAAAGTACAACTCCAATCCGAAGAATCTCCGGTCGATAAGTCTTCTTCCGAGTATCAGTAAGGTATTTGTGAAAGTTCTAAATAGAGCTCTGTCCAAGTGGGCGGAGGACAACGATATCATACCGGACAATCAGTTCCGTTTTAAGGCGGGACATGACACCATTCATGCCGCGTCTAAACTCGTTTCTGATGTCCAATGGAACAAATCTAAAAGACAGTGTACGGGTGCTTGTCTGGTTGACTTGGAGAAAGATTTCGACACCGTATGGTAAGAAGGTCTGTATCTAAAGCTAGCCAGACTGGGCATTTTTATATATGCTTTATGATATGCTCAATGGTAGAAAATTTGTTGTCAAAATTGGCAATGTAACTTCTACCGCAACCTTTGAAATTAAAACTGGTCTTCAGCAGGGAGCGGTGAACTCACCGATTCTCTTCAGTATTTACACCAGCGATCTGATAGGTAGTCTAGCCCATGCCATAGCGTATGCCGACGATCCAATTGCGTACAGAAGAGCTCCAACAGTTGAGGTCATCAGAATTCTCTTGCAGCGTGACTTCGACAAGATTCAGCGATAATGCGATGACTGGAAGTTGAAAATAAACTTTCAGAAATCCGAAACTATTCTGTTCAGGACTCCATTGCATGGAGCCTCTGTCTTCGACGCTGCCTTGGATTACATAGAACACCAGAGTCGGAGTACAAACATTATTATTCCAACGAGGTTCTATACAATGGAGCCAACATTAACAGAATCGATAATTTTACACTCAAGCTGATTCGGGGTCACATTGCAAGAGCGATGTCCTCAGCAAATAGCTTAATTTTTGGGGCTTACTACCCCAACACTGATTACTACGAGAGTGTGCGCTTAAGTGGATTTATCCCACCCGATACTTTCCTCTATTTAGACAGTCGAGGGCTGATACAGGATAGAGCGGCAGTTCCGCTAATCTACCACGTCGGCCGCAGAACTGTAGATAGGCGACTCCTTTATAGTCGAGACGTCCTCGCACAGGGCGGAGCAGAGCGCCTTTGGTTCAGTAGGACTGTGTCCGATCGGGACCGAAGAGACAGGATAAAACAGGAGAACCAGTTTTGGTGGTTAAATCAAGAAATAGATAGTTGATTAGTTGACTTAGTTTTCTCGTCTTGGCCGACTTACGTAGTCTTCCTCTACAGCTTTCTTGATAATCATAATGGCCGAACAGAAGGTTCGAGACCGGGATTAGCATGAGACACAAAATATATATCGAAGACAATAATATTTGACGTACGTTCAATGAATGTGTTCAGCACTACCGAGATTAATGTTTCTTTCTCCGATGTGATGAACACGTACAGCACCGTCTAAACATTACCGGCCCCTCTTGGCAGAAGGCCAAAAACTTATATTCTAATTAATTCAATACTATATCTTTATTATTTGGTTCAATTTAAGTATAATGGATTTAATGGTATATTCAGTTTCATTTTTTTTTTTTTTTTTTTGTACACAAGAATTATTTTATTATTTTTGCTCACTATAATATATTCAGTCATTGCTCAAGGAACTTTGATTTGTTACTTCAATTTGAAAAAAAAAAAAATTAAAAGGAATAAATTTTATAGATACTTCATGTAAAATTAATTTGCCGAACCTTTTATATCGGTAAGGCGCATAGCTTAACAACAGGCCGAGTGATTTCACCCAATTGTGTCCGAACCACTGCCACTCTCACTCTTCCATCTGGTCCGGTATGTACTTTCATAACCCGTCCCAATTGCCATTCGGTTGGTGGAAGATTGTCGTTCTTTACCACCACTAAATCATTGATTTTCAGGTTCGCTTTTGGAAACTGCCATTTGTAACGTTTTTGACGGTCAGATAAATACTCATTTTTCCATCAGACGCTAAATTTCTGTTGAAGAAGCTTAATTTTTTCCCGACGATTGATCAACGATAGTGGAGTTTCTCTTACATCGGGTTCGGGGAGGGCTAACAGAGGCCCCCCACGGAGGAAGTGACCGGGTGTTAGTGCTAAAATGTCGGATGGATCATCAGACATGGGGGAGATCGGGCGTGAGTTCAAACATGCTTCGATTCGGCATAACAGGGTGCCAAATTCTTCAAATGAGAATTAAGTGACTGAAGCAACTTTTTTAAAATGTATTTTGAAGCTTTTGACTCCCGCTTCCCATAATCCACCCATGTGTGGTGCGCCAGGAGGGATAAAACTCCAGCTTAAGCCATGTATGGAATATTGAGCCCTTATTTGGGATGGTATAGCTGCGATTAAGGTTTTAAAATCCCTGCGTATAGTTGAATCAGCGCCTACGAAATATGTTCCGTGATCGGAAAATATCTCTTTCGGTAGCCCTCTTCTAGAAACAAATCGAGCAAATGCAGCTAGGAATACGCGAGTAGAAAGATCACTACAAGGCTCTAAGTGTATGGCTTTCGTAGAAAAGCAGACGAATAAGCAGACGTATCCTTTTGAAATTTTTGAGTTCCGTCCAAAAGACGATTTTATATCGAAAGGGCCGGCAAAATCGATTCCGGTATATGTAAATGGTGGGGAAAAGTTGCACCTCTCAGCGGGAAGAGCGGCCATTATTTGCTCTCTTAATTTTTGCTTGAGTATAGTACAAGTCTTGCACTTAAGTATACAAAAGCGAATAATACTTTTTGCTTTTGGTATCCAGAACTCCTGTCGGACTTGACGCAACATCAATGAATTGCCTCCATGTAATGTGATTTTGTGAATGACCGGGACAGTCAGATTTGAGAGGTGAGACGAATATGGAAGGATGATGGGATGCCTCTCATTGAAAGTAAGATCGGAATTAGCGAGCCGCCCATTCACACGAAGTAAGTTATTAGAGTCCAGCATTGGATTTAAGGACAAAATCGAGCTTTTAGTGTGGACAGGCTTCCCGTCACAAAAAGATTTCCGTTCTTGAGAAAAAAACTCTTGTTGTGTCAAAAGAATTAGTCGATTTTTAACAAAATTGAGTTCAGACGATGTAAGGTCGGGGGTAACAGCTTTGGTTTTCTTTGAAACTCTATTATAAAAGCGAAAAATAAATGCAATTACTCGAAGGGTTCGAGGATAAGATGAGAAGCGTTCTAAGATATCAGAGCCCACTTGTGTGACAAATGAAATAACTGGTTTTGGTTCTAAGACTTGTTCTGGTGGATTAGTTGGAAAACTTATAGGCCAGTGAGATTCAGAATCTTTAAGCCACCCTGGACCCTGCCACCACAAATCACAATGTTTAAATTCGACGGTAGATATTCCGCGAGTTGCTAGATCAGCGGGGTTGTCGGATGAGCGGACATGTTTCCATTCAACCACTCCTACATTTTCAATAATTTGGGCGGTTCGGTAAGCTATAAATGATTTCCATGAATATGGTGGCTTCTGTAGCCAGGCAATCATTATGGAAGAATCGGTCCAACAGAACAACTGATATGATTCATGGGGGAGAAATTTGACCAATTTTGATAATAACGCTCCGCATAATTCAAGGCGTGGTAAGGAGAGAGACTTGACTGGAGCTACTTTAGTTTTGGCCACTAATAAGTTTACGTTGAACAATCCATCTGTATTTGCTACTCTAACATATAAAGTGGCCGCAAATGCCTTTTCTGAGGCATCACAGAATCCGTGGATTTGTGTGGCCAGCGCAGGATTATAATTAACCCAACGTGGTACTCGAATACTTTGAATCGCAGACATATTATTAACGAAACTCAACCACTTAGAGCATATGGTTTCGGGAAGTTTCTCATCCCAACCGGTTTTATCGATCCAGGTTTGTTGCATAAGAATTTTAGAAGTAATAAGCACAGGGGCTAACCAACCAGCAGGATCGAATAAACGCGCTATTTGTGATAATATGTCTCTTTTTGTCGGAGATTCGGATAGATTTGGTGATTGTGTTATAAAATAAAAGTTATCACCCTGGGCATTCCAGCGAATACCCAAAGTTTTAACTGTACTATCCTCTTCAAGCTTGAGAAATGATTCATTTAGAATATGTTTGCGTGGCAAGTGCTCTAAGAGGAATGGTGAATTAGCAGTCCATTTGCGGAGGGGAAATCCTGCGGAATTAAGAGCATTAATGAGTTGAGTCTGAGCTATTTTTGCCGTGGAAAGATCATGAGCTCCTGAGAGAACATCATCAACATAAAATTCTTTTTGAATTATCGATGCAGCTAGCGGAAAACAATGAGCTATATCAAGAGCCAACTGTTTTAACGTTCGAAGTGCTAAGAATGGAGCACAATTTACTCCGAAGGTAACGGTTTGCAGTTCATGGGTTTCGATAGGCTCTTCTTCAACTCGTCGAAATAATATTTGCTGAAAAACTGAGTCTTCGCGATGTACCCATATTTGGCGGTACATTTTTTGATGCCACTGTTCCGCTAATACAATGCTCTTCAGATTGGGTAGTTTTCATATGGTTCAGTGATGTGTATTCGTTAATCACCGCATTGTATTTGATTCGAAAATCTTGATTTTTAGCTAGTGTTCCTTCATTGCGAACGAACAATTTTAAAGCAATATTTCGAGAGTACCCGAGGTTTATTTTGGAAGGAAAGTCTGGCTTAAAGGGTAGTCGTACGACATATCGACCATCGGTGCTGCGGTAAGTACTGTTATGATAGAGGTTTTCGCACCATGTATCTTCATCTGATATGGTGTCGGCAGTATTTCTTCGACCTCCCAAAATTTACGCAGTTGGTTTTCGAAGGACGTGTTAGAGTTGGATACAAAGGTGGTGAAAACATTGAAATTGGGTGGAAGAGGACCTGAGAGTATCCATCCAAATATGAATTCCTGAATTATAACGGGATATAAGTCTGCTCCGATAAGCAAATCTTTTTGGGATGATCGGTTATAAGTTGGGTCTGCCAATGGAATATCTTTTAATTGGCATTTAGGTATGGGTTGAAATGAAGTTGACGGCAAATCTGAAGCAATTTTCTTCAAAACGAGTGCCTTTGCGATAAATGTAGTTTCACTACAGTTGTAATTACCCAAATGAAATGTACAGCGTTTGCTTACGGAGGCCTCGAATGCTGAGCTTATGCCTGATATAGTTGAATCTATTCCTTCCACTGGGAGGTTAAGTCGTTGTTGGACTGATCCAGAAATGAACGACACCTCCGAGGCTGGATCTATTAATGCTCGAACTGTACATGACGAACCTTGGGAAATGATATTAACTAACGTTCGAACAAGCGTAGATAAGGATCGGATCCCAATGGCAAGTATCAACCCCATGAGCTTTCAGTAAAAATTTTATAGATGTTGGTGTTTCTTCGTGGACTAACGGTAGGTTGAAAATAATCTTAATCTGGTTATTGACTAGTAACCTTGTATTTTCATAGGTCATTCGTAAAGCCTCCCAGGCCAGCTCAAAACTGGCGTTTGTTAACGGGAATTTAGCAACGATGTTATGAGCTTCACCCTCTGTCTTCGCCCTTAGGTGGAAGAGCTTCTGAACCTTACACAATTTTGGATGTTGGACATACAAAGCATCAAACATATCACGAAACGAGGGCCACGACAGATAATCCCCTTTAAATGATTCAGTGTCACTACCACCTAGTTTAAGGTATGATGTGTAAGATACAATGTCTACTACCTTTATGTCCGCTACGTTTGAAGCTGGACAAGGTTGTATTGGCTTAGGTTTGATTTTGTTTTCAAAATCAAGCAAAACACCGTAACACGAAATATAACTTTCATTTGAACAACGAAATTTCGAGTCAACAAGATTCATATCCAATTGCTCTTTATCGCCTTCATCGGCCACTTTCGATCGCGCACAACTTTCATGACAACATTTTACATTAGACCAAAGTTGCTTTAACTCGTTAATTCGCGCTGACAAAGTGGAAAGAGTGCTGTTTCTTTCTGAAACAACTTCTTTTGTGGTGCGTGGTACTTAACCAGTTGATCGGTAGCATAAATAAAATCCGAGAGTAGCGTTGACATGTTGTATTAGTTCAAAGAGAATGAAGCTCAGATGGAAAAAAAGAGTAGGTATCTATGATGTAGGTATAGTTTAAACTATGCAGACGAAAGAACCAAATATTAATTGTGTGAAATAAGAACACTAAAAGCCAATTTCTAAACGACAACCTGATTATAGATATTCTATTAGAATAATTTAAAGAAACCGCGTTAAGAATGAAAGTGACAGTGGCTAGTTCCCAAACGATGTGAAATCACTCGCTCTAAATAGATTTAAAATTCTTGAAATTTAAGATAATATGTGTATTTAGTTGTCTTTACGAACAATCGATCGAACAATGATATAAAATGTATGTATGTGAATGGATAATAACATTTACGTCAAATTACATATATATATATGTTTTTTATATAATGAATGTAACTGAATTTACCACTCACCTACAAGAGTATAAAAGTTGCATATAATTTATAAAAATTAATTATGTTGATGTGATGAGATGAGATGATTTGTGGTAAAGTTGATGATGCTCGGTGGAATGAGTGTGTTGTGTATTCCGTGTAAATGGCACGTAGAATTGTCACGTGAGATAGCACGTGTGCAGTATTTTTGATTTTTCGATGTCTAATTTAAGTCGCGGTAAATGAGTTATATACGATGGTTATTGAAAACTGTGAATGACACGTGTGGTGGTGGTGTTCGATGGTGATGATGTATAGATGACTTGAATGATTCATAGATGACTTGACTTGGATTAAAGAATATGAAATGATTGGTAGGTGCTGGAAGATGACGTATGTTAGATGGATGACATGCGTGTCCGCAGCAACGGCGGCGGCGAGTCGTCAGTAGATGGATGCTTCCTGCACACTATATGATTGGATAAGTGGACTATATATTTGGTTCGTTTTGGTCTAAATGATCAACAATAAAAGAACACTTGGTGGAACCAGAAGATCGTTTGTTGTCTTGGTGGAAGAGTGCTAGACCCTTCAGTCGGTATGTGTGAAGCACCTGGACGATTAGCAGATTCACTCTGAATAAATTTGTTAAACAACTGGAATTCAACTGAATTCGGCTGGCTTACAGATGATTCGGCTTGCAAGGACCAATGTTTCCGTCCACAACTATGGAGAAAAAGACTTCTTCTTCAAATGGTTTATAGATGCCTTTTTTTTATTTATTTTAGACGTCCGTCTTCCTCTTCAGCTTACTTGATAATCATAATGGCCGAACAGAAGGTTCCAGACCGGAAATAGCATGAGACACAAAATATATATCGAAGACAATAATATTTGACGTACGTTCAATGAATGTGTTCAGCACTACCGAGATTAATGTTTATTTCTCCGATGTGATGAACACGTACAGTGCCGTCTAAACACTATACTTTACTCCTTTAGCACTTCTTTCGAACTCTCTTAGAATTTTCTTCATAGCAACTGAATTTCCTTCATTAAGGTGCTATAGAAGTTAAAAAGTTCTCCTTTTTAACACTTTGGAGTACTAAAGAGAGATTAAATGAATTCAATAAACTATTATAAATAGCTTCTATGGATGAGTATCGGAGTAAAATTGTTAGTTGGGGAGTTTTGTGTTTTTTTGTATTAATTCTGTTGACTTTTCTCATCATTTTGGCAAACGAAAATGAAATTTATCATCCTATTTTGACAGATAAAGTTGCCGGCCACAAAAAGCTGCTCAGTGCGCGGGGGAAGCAAAAAAAAAAAAGTTGCTCTCTGTGTTGCCAGCAGCTAAAGCTGGATCCACACCTGTCCCGTGTGTTGTGTTGTGGAGTCGTGTTTCGCTGTCATTTCATATATTTTATACACCACACTGCAACACAGCACATAAGTCAAATGTGATTCTAGGGATATGAAATACATTGTAGCGATAGCGACACAAAATAACACACCATTATTTTAGAATCAATGTAATGTTATTTTGCTCGGCACGCATAAGACCAGCACCAGCAACGTCAACAGTGAATTTGAATGCTTTCAATATTTACTTATGAATTCGTGCGAGCAATGCCTTTTTACTTTTTGAAAGCCAAAATTGGCTACCTATTTAATCACACACATTGTAGTAGCCTGTAGCGTAATGGTTAGTGCGGTGGACTGTCACGCTGGAGGTCTGGGTTCACTCCCCAGCCTCGTCCACCTAAAAACTAAAAATAGTTTTTTTTTAAGGGCTACTGCCTCTTGCGAGGAATTGACAAAGAGTCACGAATAAGTGCTTCTCGTCTAGCCGTTCGGATTCGGCATAAAATTGTAGGTCCCTTCCATTCCTGTCGACACACGCACACAGGAATGGTTGCGAGTTGTTAGTCACTAGGCCCTGATGGTTCTTCATGAGCTGTTGTGTCACCCAATTTATATTTATTTTTATTTATTTATTTAATCACACACACAGTATAATGAAAAAAGATTTCAAACAAATTGAAAGGAAATCGACACAAAATGTCTAGTGTGAAAAGGGTAACATTTATTTTGATGATATGTGGATATGCACATGGTAAAACCGCACACAACTGCAGCGGAACTACACTTCACGACTTGGCAAATTATTTGTATGAAATTGTATGAGCTATATCGCACTAAAAGCCCTTCCTCATCATCACTGTGTATTAATACCTGTCAAATCGAAAGTGGGAAAGAATTCCACACGACTGCCAAATTAAGTGGGAAAGAAATGACTTTTCATATTTTGCTTCCACACTTGCTTGTATTATAATACATTACCTTAACCTAAAAAAAGTGTGATAGAATGTGAGATACAAATAGAACCATTCCTAAAATTCTTCATGTATTAACACATGTCAAATCGTGTAGGACAGAATGTCGGATTGTGTAGGTTGGGCTGTCATATTTTGTTTCCCCATGTATTAATACACAGTGGGCTAGTGTGGAAGGCCTTTAATGAAAACTTAGTAACGCAATGGGGATTTTTACCAAATTGTCAAACTCAAAATTGGCAGCCAAAATTTTGGGTTAATGACATTTGTGCGTTCTTTTTGTTTCTAAATTTAATTATAGTTAATACCTTCAGCGTTCTTTTATTTAAGAAAAAGTAACTTTGATATTTCATTTTGGGGTAAGATTGTGTTTGAATATTATTTTCTATTTTGTAATTATTTATTATAAATTTAATTGATTTATTATTGATTTTGATATTTGGAATTGTTTTTTGAATAATTCACTTTGATAGACACTTAATTTGTTGTTTCAAGTTGATAGACACTTAATTTGTAAGAACCATGCGTTTTTGGTAGTGAATTATTCACCAATAAATTTAACGCAATCAAAATTTTGTCTTTTGTTTATTATTTCTTATTTTTTCGATTTTGTTTCAACCCCTTCCCATTTAATTAACTTTGATCGTTCTTAAATAAAAAGTATTTTTTTTTAAATTTTGACATACGTCGGCCGAGAATTACAGTGTTCTATATCGACCGACCCCTGTTTCGAGTTATTCAGCTTTTAAACTTTTGATGCTCGGATTTTGTATTAAATGACTATTGATTTACGTTTGAATGATAGCAAACAATAGATTATTGATAATTATTAACTAAAATATAACTAAGTTATTTAAGGAATTTCCTTTTAATAGGAATTTGAATGTTTTTCCCAAAGTTCTATAAGCAAATTCCAAATTTGCAAGTAGTTCAAACTTTGATGAGGGTTCTATGTACCATATCGTCACCTGAGTTCTATCTTGTTCAATAGACCATTTTGCACGAAATTGAGTTAGAAATGCAGTTTTTATAATTCGAGGGTGCTCTTTCGATTGGCTATCTCTTTTAGTTTTCGAGTTATGGAGAACTGATTTGTTCAATAGACCACTTTTCTGACCCATTTGAATGTTTCTTTTGTTCAATAAACCACTAATCATTCTTTTTGTATCATATTGAATAATTAATGGTATATCTTTAAAAACACACAATCTTATTTCTTTCTTGTTCAATATCCAAATTATTTTCGTTACAATTTGTACCTTATTGAACAAAAAGAAATGAATTTGGTTGTAAAACGAAAATTCTTTTTTGTTCAATATCATACGAAATCACCATTGTAACCCTTGATTTGGGTATAATGTATGATATAAACGGCAAAAAGCGTAGAAAACGCAAAATTATAATGTGTCCAACTTGAAAAAATTAATTGCTGTCATAATCGTTTTACAAAATTTTCCGACGAAGAGCTTCGACAAATATTCAATGCTTTACCTATTCTTAACCTTATGGAATGTAATACAAATATTGTGACAATTACGTACAAGTATTCTGAATCATCAAGCCATTTATAAGTGCAAGAAGTGGATTCTGTGCACAGTGGAATAAAGAAATACTTTAAGGACTTGGAAGTTTACAGCATCGTTTCTTTAATAAGGATTCTGAAGAGAATTAATTACACCAAAATTAAAATGAGATTGCATAGTTTAAAAAAGAAGATTTTTTAATTTTAATAAAGCCAGCCTGGGATCTTAAAATGGTTCCTTTCGAAGATTGCAGACAAATCAAATACAGAAGCAATGACCTTGTTTCTTTGTATTACAACAGAAACATAGCGAGGATTTTCAAAAGGCTAGAATCGCGTAAACTAGTGAGAGGCTCCTACCGTCATTCAAAGTTTTTTTTTTCAGCTTAAGCCTAGTACGCTGCTGATGCGAAACGAAATTTTCCTGTGGTCTTCAAAAAGACAACAAAATGCTAACGAAAATTTCGCTGGTAGAACAGCGAAAAGCACAACGAAATTTTTCGTTTATGATTTCATCATGTCATATTTGTATGGGATATTCCGTTTCACATCAGCAGTGTTCTAGGCTTACCAAAGTAAAAGAAAAAACACATTCAAGAAATGTTGCCGTACATGCCTAACATAAGATCCACGTTTTTATTTTTATATTATCGCCTTAAGCAAATGATAATTTTTAATTTAAAACGTAGCAAAATAATACGAAACACAAACTGTGAAAAAGTGAATTAATACCTTTTGTTAAGAAATAAATCTTTTCGTTACGAAATAAATTGATATATTAAAACCTTCATGATTTTTTTCCATTTCAGATAAAAACATACGAGAACCTAATGAAATCTGATCTGAATAATAACTTATGTTTTTGTTATCAATTTAATACCAAATACATCTAGTTTCCTATAGTATCCTTGCTTATGACGGTCTTTTTCAATATTACATTTTTTTGTTCAATATCCACCAATTTTATCAACTTGTCTTCACTCAATATAACTTTGTTCAATATCCAAAATGATTTCTGCGTGGATTTTTATTTATCCTTATTTCAGAACAAAAGCAAAAACAAATTTGTGAATTTTTAAAAGAAAATTGTTAAGGCTTTCAGAAAAACACCACTTCCAAAAATAAACATGTTAAAATAAACAAAAGTTTTCGATCTGAACTTTAAAAATCGATTTCCCAACAATTTTAAAAATGGACATAGAACAAGATAGAACTCAGGTGACGATATAGAACCGTCTAATTGTAAGGTAAGTATATGGAGATTTGCTTACAAATGGTTGAAAAGCTTTAGTATTTCAAGTACAAAAGCAGCTGAAATCATTTTCTAATAAAATATTAAACAAAAAGCTTATTTTTATATTTTTATTAAGTAGAAAAAAACATAAGATAGAATTTATATATAATGTATTTATTATATTTCACAGTTCAAAGTACATTAAGGTTAATAAGACAATAAATAGAAATTTATATATTGTTTTTATATATTATATAAAAACAAATATAATAATTTTAATTATTTATTGGTGTATAATTTCTAAACTCTTCTTGTCCATATTGAGAATTTCAAGAAAAACGAACAAAATTGTTAAAAGCTGCTCAAATGATATTAGCGATTGGTTTGAATGCTAAATTGTAGGTTTGGAATGATCTTTATCTATTTTTTATGGTCTTGAACCTATTTGGTTAAGCTAAAAATTATAAGAAATCAAATAAATTTGGAGAAGAAGAGTTTTGAAAATTACGATTAGGAAAAGAAGAGTTTTGAAAACATACGATTGTAACTGATGAGGAATAGTCGAGTTTTGAAAATTCAGAAAATTTGTTTCACTTTAATTCATTTCAGTTTATTTAAAAAAACAGTACTTTTAAGCATACAAAACTTTAAAATAACCTCCTAGAAGTGTATTTAAATTATTTAAACAAAAAAAGCAAATAAATAAATCCAAAATTTTCAGTCCAGTGGAATAAATGAGTATTGAAAACAACTTCTTTGTTTCGCATAGGAAAAGAAGAGTTTTTGTACTTAATTTTGTCTATTTTGTTTGTATGGGAATAGATGAATTTTGAATTAAACGACTTAACGTAACGACTTCAAGTACTTAAAAGTATAGCAAGTAATAAGTTTTAAATAAGCTAAATACGTAGATAAGGGCACTTCTAAAGAACGCTTCCCCATACTTAACTATTTTTTCATAAAAATTGGAATAGAAGAGTTTTGAGATTTTACCCCTCATTTATTCTTATTTTCATAATAATTATGAAAAATTCTTTATCAATTTCAGGCATACTATATGTATTTAAGCATTGCTTCAAATGATTTGATTTTTCTTGGTGCGAGTTAATTTTTCAGTGGCAACACTTTTAAAATTGGCAATTGAAAAGAAGTTTTTTTGAGGTTTTTGAACACTTTAAGTCGACACTTTCGAAAGATTTCTCAAGGTGGGAAATATTAAACAAAAACAACTGGGCAATGATACGTATTAATTGGCCTGGACAACTTTTGAAAACAGAATTAATTTAAAATTACAAATTTTGCAACATTCGGAAACATTTTTAAGATCTAACAATTGCATTTGCAAAATTGTAAGGCTTTTGTTTTTTGAATGTGATTTTCGAAAAAATGCGTATTAAAGATACGAGTGAATAAAAATCATGAGGTCGTATAAAACGCGCTTAGTGCAGCTGCAGCTATGGGCGTTATTAATTCCCTGAATTGTTGAATGTCCTGGAGCAGAGAACTTAAAATTTATTTACTTATGTCTGGGTGTTGTTTAAGAAAATCCATCAATACGAAGGTAACCAACGAGTTCCGCTTTTGAGGAACACATGAATCACTCCAGAGTATATTTTTTGTAATTCCTAGAGCAATCTTGCATAATACGGTTAAGAATCTTCAGCAAGGCACTAGCAATGTCTTTTCCAGTTCTTCCCATTCTGGTTTATACCACATGAAGCAGTAAAACTTTTTATTTATTTAAAAATGTCCCGTAAGGTTGATACAGATTCAACTTTGAGTAATAAAAAAATGAGGTTACATATCAGCTTTTGGACAGGTAAGAACATTTTGCCACAACATACACCTTTGTTGTATTTTTGGCAATCTGATACAAATTATAAGGTGCAAAATTAAGGAACACAAAGTTCTACGTCCGTAAGAAAATATGTAAATTTTTGGATGACCGCGAAGAGAATAACAAAGTTCTATCAGCCAATTTTACTACCTAAAACCGTACCTATAATTCTCAAAATAACTACATTTTGGGTCATAGAACTTTGGTTTTATGCGTTTTACGATTTATAGGGTGAGTTAAGGTGCAAACCCATGGACTCATTCGAAAGCGCTTTAAAATAGGAATTCAACGATACCCATAACTCATTTTTCGTAAAAATGGCGTTTAGAACCCTGTAATTCTCGGCCGACGTAAGGCGAGATTTTTAGTTGGTTGGAGTTTTCCATTTGCATGTCTTTCTAAATTTTTTTTTATCGGCGCGTAAAATCACATTGGCATAATTTACAAAATGCCCTGGGTACACTTTTTTTAAGTCATATTTTGTTTACTTTTAATAGAATTTTAAGAAACGAACTGCGAAATATAAAACAATAGGCGTGCTTTTTTCCCTCCATGTTAGCTTAAGAAATAATAAGGCCTATTTTGCCATATCTGTTATTCTGCGTTGAATTTTCTGTTATGATGCATAACAGATCTCCACCATAAAAGATTTTTATAATATTCAAACATTTCAGGTATTCAGGAGTTCGATCTTTTATAAAAGTCTTTTATGGAACTTCGAAAAAGAAACATTTTGTTGTGAAATTATTTAACGCGATTTTAGGATGAGTTTTATATTTATGATGGCAGATCTTATATCTGCAAAACACTATTGGATTTACCAAATCCACACAAATAATCACAAACGAATTAATCAGAATTTTTGCACGATAACCGGTGGCGTGCGTCGCGACGAAAGTAAAATTAAATTTAAGTGACAACTGACTGTCAAATGGATGATGGGCGCGTTTAGAGTAATTCCACAACGGGTAGCACAAAAGATTCTGCCACCACGGTAGCTCAGCGATGGGGTGGGTTTAGCGACGTGTGGTATTTTATTAATCGACTTGCGATTAATGAAATTAATTAAAAATTGAATCAAACTAAAACTATAAGAATGTTTACAGGGTGTACCTGAGATAAAATGGGCGCCAGCGATTTTTTTTTTAAGAAAGGAAATCACAAACCTTTTGGAGCGGAAAACAACAAAGATGAATATTTTGAATTAAAAGGAGAATTTGAAGTCTTAAAAGAAGAATTTTTAATTACTTTAAGTATTGCTTGGGAAATCTTTCGAGTAGGAGTAAAACCCAAGATCTTTTAGAAAATGTTTGAACAAAAGATTTGAACAAAGGAAGGTGGACTGTTAATACTTTTGTCCCGAAAGAACCAAACTGTTTTTAACGGGTCGCGAGTTCCACTTTTTCGGAAGTATGAACGGAAGCGAAAACCAAACGATTAAGCAAATTTTCAACACAATAACTCTTAGATTAAAACGCAAAATTCTTACATTAGACACCAATAAAAAAAATACTTAGCTTTTAAATCCTGCCGATTTCTCCTTCCTAGATGAGGACAATTTTCCTCCTATTTCTGTCCTGCTTTCTCCCAAGCTTTCTCTAACAATTTTCTCACGCTTTTCAACAATTTACACGACCCTTTTTGGTAGTGAAAACTCTCGACAAAAATCCTAAAAAAATTACTCTTAAATTTTTTTTGTGATTATTTCCAAAAATTTCCTTCTCGTCCAAAAACCAGAACCTCAGGTTCATACTATGTACGGGTAAGAAGTGCCCTTCCAGGCTTTGACCTTGCCCGGACGACCGCTTCCTTTTTCCAATGCCCAAGTGCTTTCGGCCAATCAGAAAGCGTGGGTTTCGGTCGCGTCATCATTCAGCCACACCCCGCATATTTGCGGGAGTGGGCGAACGCAGTTGAGACCCCACCGCCTATCCTACTCGCACTTTACACCCAGCTTCCTGCATTGTCATCGCCACTGAATTCGCCGTCCTCTGGTATGACTTCCAGTCACACCCCCTCAATTTTTAAAAGAAAGTTTTGGAAATCTACAAAAAGAAACTCAAGTTCAAGACCGTAAACATTTTTCCCCTCGAATAAAAGTAGAATTACTGTTGAGAAAATTGATGGGAAGTTAACTTCAATATTCAAAATGTCGGAGAGAAGAAATTGGCAGTAATTCCCTACTTCGCGATTTTACTCTATATCGTTGGACTTTTGCGCAGATTAAGGGATAAGGGACTAGCGTTAACATTCCATCTTATACAATTAATAATCTAGTAAAATATTTACGTTGGGCATTCAGCCATTCTCATACCGAGTCACATCTGCCATCGGGGACCAAGTGTCGCCCGTGCAACTTTTGGATTTGGACGTAGGCATCTGTCTGTCACGTTGAATTATGTTTGTGTCGACCATCTGTCAACCAGGTAATTATTTATGCTTTTGTGGACCGCCCGTCAAACATTTTCCACTTTGATTTGTGTCAACCTGCTTGGGTTGCTTTTCCGAAATACTTTAAGAGCACGTCTCTGGTTGATGGAAACCAGGTATCTACTGAACTCTAAGAGCATTTTGGAGCCACAACGGAAAAGGAGTGATTAAAATGAATTAATGATAATGAATAGGCCAATGAAACTTGTTGTGGTAAAATTTACCGCAACAAATCCCACCCTTACCTCCTAGAAAATGTGCTTACATTTCTGTAACACATTTTCTAAGATATGCCCAGGTAATGCAAATGAAAATAGTTTTTCCGTCAAAAGAATAATTTAAAATCAAAAACAAAAATCATCGATTTTACAAAAAAATAATTTACGTTACTTCTTAATCTTCGGATGCATCGGCATACGGTTTCAAATCTTTAACATGCCAAGTACCGCGTTCTTTACTATTACTATCTTCTAAGACATATGTCCAAGGTGACATACGCTTCTTTATGGTAAATGGACCGACAAACTTCGGTGCTAATTTGGCAGCATAATAATTCGCGGCATCCGACAACGTAAAGTTCCTACGCCAAACAATTTCGCCCGGTGATATTGAACATCACGCCGTCGAAGATTGTAATTTTGAGCAGATCTTTTAGATGCTGCTTGCAATTTCTTTCCTATATCTAACCTGAGTTCCTTGAAACGTTCAGCGATCGCCACCCGATCCTGAACATTTTCTGAACTATCTGTTATAACTGGTGCTTCCTGACATGAAGTCACCATATCCCTACCAAAATTCGCATAATAAGGAGAAACTCCTAAAACCTCATGCTGTGACGTGCGAATAGCACACGCCACCTTGCTGAGTTGTGAATCCAACACTCTGTGGTTTTCAGCGACGTAAGCCCTCAACGTCGTCTTGAGAATCTGATTTATTCTCTCCGCAGGATTCGCCTGCGGGTGATAATGGGCTATAAATTTGATGTGTGACCCGTACGCCTGGCAAAGCGCTTTCAGTTCCTTAGATCGGAACTGGAGACCGTTGTCACAGACGATCACCTTTGGGATGCCAAATAATAGAAAAACATTATCTTCGAGTTCCCTAACTATAGCCTTAGTAGTGGCCGACCTTAACGCGAACAGTAGTGGAAACTTTGTAAAGTAATCCACTACCGTTAAAATATAAATAAAACCCCTACTTGATTTGGGAAGTGGACCTACGAGATCAACGCAAATCATTTCCCACGGTTCCTCAATTCATACCCTCTCAGTCATTAACCCAGCTGGTTTCTCATTCACCGGCTTTACTTGTTGGCAAACTTTACATTTCCTAACATATTTGGTTATATCGGCCCTCATTTTTGGCCTGTAAAACTTTGCCCCGATTCTGGCAAAAGTTTTCCTAACTCCCGTTGACCTGCTAAAGGACCATCATGGTATTCCTGTAAAATCCCTAATCTTTCATTTTTCCCTAACACTCTTCTAATTATGATTATTCTCATGTACTACTATATGATTAGCTTTGACAAGTTTGAACAAACGACCTTGCTCAACTCGCCAAGCTGGAAATCTAAGTGGATTCGCATTGATTTCTGAAATCATTTTCGCCACCAAAGGGTCTGAATCCTCATCTGAGATACCACCCAACTGTGGCACTCCTCGAGAAAGCATATCTGAAACAACATGCTCTTTGCCCTTACGGTGAATGATTTCGAAATCAAACTGTTGGAGCCTTACTGCCCAACGCGCTTACCTACCCTGCGGATCCTTAAGACCTTCGATATACGGTCGCAACTTTTCAATAGCCCATAATACAGCTAAGCACTCTTTCTCTGTTGTTGAGTAATTTCTCTCATTCCTATTTAAAGACCTACTAAGGTAACAGACAACCTTTTCTCCCTCATCAAAGTTCTGTGAGAGAACTGCACCGATGCCATAATCTGAGGCGTCTGTTTGTACGACAAAAGGTCGTTTAAAATCTGGGAAAGTGAGTATTGGTGCTGTCACCAAACACTCTTTTGCCTTTCTTAAACTATCCTCACATTCCTGAGTCTAAATGAACTTCCTATTTTTCTTTAATAAATCAGACAAAGGCCTAATTTGGTACAAAACGACGGTACCATGAAACTGTCCCTATAAAACTCCTAACTTCTTTTACATTCCTCGGTGCTGGAATCCTAACCATGCTTTCCACTTTCTCTGGATCTATATGTAAACCATTTCTATCCACTATGTAACCTAAAAACTTCAGCGATGGCATGCAAAAATTGCATTTTTCCTTACTGACCTTTAATCCTGCTTCACTCAACCTTTTCATCACCTCATTCAGGATTTCAAGATGTTGTTTAAAATCTTCTGTAATGATAATGATGTCGTCTAAATAGACGAAAACGTATGGCTCGAGGTCGGCACCCAAAACTGTGTCGATAAACCTCTGGCAATTCGCAGGAGAGTTGTGAGACCGAAAGCAATTCTTCGAAATTGAAAAAGGCCTCTCCCGGGAACCGTAAAGGCAGTATAGGGCTTTGATTCCTCCTCCATAGGAATCTGCCAATATGCTGACTTAATGTCTAGTGAGGACAAGAACCTTGGACCTCGAAGCCTATCTAAAATTGAATTAATATATGGAAGTGGATAAGCATCCCTACCTGTGTTTTTATTTAGCTTCCTATAAGCCACACAGAATCTATAGAAGCCGTCCTTTTTCTTAACTAACAGTATTGGAGATGACCACGCACTAGTCGATCTGTCAATAACTCCTGCCTCTAACATTTCATTCAATTCTTTGTCTATATGTCCCTGCATTGCCGGAGAAACCGGATAATACCGTTGTTTAATCGGTTCCGCCGACGTCCTAATCTTGTGCTCAACCATAATTGTGCACCCTAAGCCTTCAGGCATTTTCTTAAAAGATTCTTCTATCAAATTTTCTAAACACTTTATTTCCCTATCACTCAACTCAGAACGTTCTGTAATAGAACAAATCGAAACCGGCTGTTCCGAAAAATTCCACTCACGTGACCTCAAATTCGGTACTATACCCGAGAGTGCCCAAAAATCTGCACCAAGGATCACTGTATGTGGCAGAGTTGGTATGACAAGACAGTCAATCAATACTGCCTTGTCCTCAACTATTATTGGAAGTGAGAGGGTCCCTAACGTTTCGACACCTGTTCCGTCCGCTAAGCGAACGCAGCCAACAGTGTCTGTCTTTAAAGAAAGACCTAAATTTTGGAGAATACTCCAAGCATCCCTACCTATTATGGTTCTAGAAGCTCCTGAATCTAATAAACCTAAAAATTTAGAACCATAAATGCTTACTCCTAAAAATGGTCTCCTATCACTACCGTTTGCCTCCAACGTAAAGCCTAAGTGAACCTGATTCACCAACTGGCTACCAGCAGGTAACCTATTTATTGTCTTCGGACGTCCCGCCCTGCTGGCGCAAGAGTCCGTTGCCCAATTCCCGAGCAGCGACGACAATTTTGTCTACTGACACCTAGCTGCCCACACCCAAACCAACGCCTAGGACAAGAACACCTATTTGCAAAATGGCCCGATCCATTGCAATTGTAACACCTAACTGAAGATCCTATTGGGGTATTCGATTGGCCCTGACTTGCAGTCCCGTTGCTATCAGCAACAACTGAAACTACAGGCAATTCACTACCTAAATATGCTAGATCCGGTTCTAGCAGGTTCCTATTATTCCTAGCACTAGGTGGTGGAACATACGATTCCACATTTGCCCTAACCGCTTTTAAGCTCCTACCTGCAACAACCAAATAGGCTACACAACTTGGTTTCACCAAACCAAACTGAGTTTGGTAGAAAGGTGTCATATTCCGCTGAATCATTGACAATTTCCTACTTTCCGAAATTGGATCTGACAACCTACCCCCGATTGTTTCATCGTTGCCTTGTGTGCGACGCCTTATCTTATCTAAAAGTAAGTCATCGTAATTCGGTGGCAAGAACTCCAGCTTTAACTCTCTGACAAGTTCTGGACGAATTGACTGACACCCTAATTACCCTAAACCAAATTAAAGCTTTTCCTACAAAAAGCTCTACTGCTGCCTTAAAAAGTTGGGGTTCCGAAACCCCCCTAGCCTGACGATATTCATTTCGATAGTCATTTCGTAAACTTAATTGGTGTGCATTTTACTTGCCAAACTTCTTGTTTTCTTTTCATAAAATATTAATTTAACTGTGGCTGTCTACATAAGCTTATAAAGTGAAATTTATTTTTAGCAAATAAATTATAAAGTGAAATTTATTTTTATCAAATACTTAACAAAGAAAACTATTTAAAGTTGGTGTTATAGTCTACATACATATTTGTATATAACCTAATCTATTTGTTGCACTGAGAAAAGAGAACCCAATAACTTTCAATCTCTCAAATTCATTACACCCGTTAATTGCATCCTATTTCCTTCTCGCTGGGTGAGTGAAACATTTTTAGTGTATGATCTGCCTATGAAGCATAATTGGATCTACATTGTTTCCCAATTTCTGCCTTCCATTTTCATACTGCAACGATTCAACCGGAGTGCCTACGCAGCTACTTCCAGCGCAAAAATCATCTTTTACCTCATCCAACGTTGCTGATTGTGACTGAATTGCAAATGCTTAACCTCATCTCTAAACAACTAACTTTTTCTACATTTGCTTTCAGTCTAACCTTCTAGGTGAGTTCTTTTTAGTAGTGTTCTGCCAAGCAATCCACCTTTTGATACTACACCTCAATTTGTTTGGATTTTGTTTATTTACATAATTGCATCATCAAAACAATCCTGTCCTTCATTACGTCAACTGTCAACTAAACTGTCATCTATCAACTTCCAACAAAATAAACTTTATCCTAAATCCGCCATTCCGGTTTGTGTATAGGATAAGGAAATATCAATATTTTCCAGTACACTTAGAACGAACATTATTGTTTGATTTTTGTTTTCATTTTTTTTTTGTTTAAAAAAAAAAAAAAAAAAAAACTGCAATTGTTTTTTACTCGTTTTAACGATTAAGAAATGGATAAAGTATCACATTGCGGCAATGATGACTGCACCCTTAATGAAAAGACTAATGATTGGGTACCTTGTAGGGGTATTTGTGGTAAAGTTTTCCACCCTGTTTGTACTGGCTTAAGCAAAAGAGCCAAGACTTATTTAACGGAATACTCAGTTAATTTTCAATATCTCTGCGATGATTGTAAGACCATTACGTTATCACACATCATGCTTGCAATTAAATGTAACAATGAGCGAGTTGAACAATTTTCTGACTCCATCTCAGAATTAAAAAACGAGATTCGCAATAGTTCTTCATCAATAATTCAACTTATGGCCGAGAATAATGAATCCACCACAAGGAGTCTTGAAAATCATCACTACATCTTTACAAAACAGCTCTCTAACATTGAAAATCTATCCAAACAAGCCCTCAACAAATTTTGAGAATGTGTTGATAATATTAATTTGGTTCCAAACCACTTAAACACCCAATTTATAAAAATTAAGAACGCTATTGCTGCCATAAATCCTTTGCAAGAATTATCAACAAATATTGAAGCAATAAACTCGATGCGAGACACTTTGTCAATGGTTGAAACAACTTTGAATAAGCAAACAAATGCTGTAAAATCAATCGGCCTAGACTATACAAACACGCACGATAAAATCATCAGTGATTCGTTAGCGCTTGCTGATGTGTTAATAAGGGAATCCACTGACACCCGTATTGCCATATCCAATATATCAGAAGAATTGAAACGTTATTGTCTATCAATAACAACAACAAATCGCTTCACATAGAGTTTCAAGACCTGGACACCTCCTTCGAGCATACTAACATCAACAATAAGTCACTATCTTCACCAACACTATTGCCAACTGTTACTTTACAACCATGATTCAACTGCACAATCTCATCAACTTCGAAAAACATCAAAAAAAACGATTCGCTTAATACTGAACTGCAAGACCTGAATACCTTCGCCGAAAATGCCATTATTAGCTCTTCTACTACAAAATTTGGGACACTATGGACAGACCTTGAATGGGCAAACCGTCTTATGCGTTTGAGACATTCGAATGCAAAATCCTCATCGTATTTATTTCTGAAATGCGCTTCTAAGGCACCGAGCATATCTTGGATAAAAACTTCATTCAACAAGAAATACGGTATTTCAGATGTCCCTATTCAACGTTTATCAAAAAAGTTACGATCCTTTAAAGTTGAGATACCAACTAAGTACGAATGGCTCTTTTTACAACCTTTCAACAAGATTCCTAAGTTTGATGGCATAACAATCTATCCATGGATTAATAAATCTTTTTTTTTTGATTCTAGATTTAAGTCTAGTTCTAAGTCTGATTCTCGCTCTCATAACTATTATCCTTCCACTAGTAATAGTAACGAAAAACGACCACCTCCTGTCCTAACTGGCCCTACTTTAGATCCTAATAAACTCAAAAAAAGTAGAGTTTCTGTCCCGACTACAGCTCCTAGAAAAGCAAAACATTCTGTTGATTCTTTCATTTTGTCCCAAAGCTCAAATCCATCTATACCCAATCGATCTCCTGTACCACAATATCCAAACTTCATCGTTTCTCAAACTCTTAACCCACCACATAATCTAACAACTCCAAATACTCCTAATGGTTGTAACTCTCCTAAAACCTCACATAATTTCCTTGATCCTTTATTTCCACCGTCGGTCAAAATAACAAAAAAATTCGCTGACCTAAACGATAATGGGCGCTATGTTATAGCTCGCCTTAGAAATCCCCGTATTTATGCGAACGTGCGTTTGTATCTAGCATACCTTCACGATAAACACGATTCTATCTGTGTCGATGGCGTAACAAGAACTAACGTAATGGTATCCATACATCAAGAAGGTCTTCCGACTAATATGTTTGATCTCTTAAAAATATTTACCCAATATCATAAGATTATATCTAATCTCACTCCATCCGATGTTGAAAACGATCTTTCCGCCTATGCTACGTATGTTAATTCTATGCAGCTTTCGCAATTTAATACAAAATACGTTAATAGCCCCTTTCGTTCCTAACAATCGTTTTTCAGACCAGCCGAAAACCCAATTCTTATCTTTATACTACCAAAATGTTATGGGACTACGCACTAAAAGTTCAAATACAGTAGATGACGGATATAAGAAAGTCTCATATAAGAAAAAACACGCTTATAGGAGGAACATTCCAAAACACAATGCACATTTCCATAAAGATACGTGTTAAATAAGATTCATATAAGAAGAACGTTTATAAGAAAAACACTGATATAAGAAACTTATTCTGATACAAATTGCATTCACTACATAGAAAATTAAACTTTTATAAGAAATTTTCCCGTGCAAACTTTCAAATGATGTGCCGTTTAATTTTCACAACATTTCTGAACCCATTATCATTGAATGGCCAAAGAAATGACAGATTGAAGATCAGCGAGAAAGCCCATACATTGACAGTGGATACATTTTATTTCTTATGTGTTTTTATTTATACAAGAAATTTTCTTTCTTGCATACATTTTACTTATATAAGAAATTTTCTTTCTTATGTACAATGTTTTATATAAGATAACACGGATATAAGAAAGGAATTCTTTGGATTTTTTGAGTTTCTTATATCCGTCATCTACTGTATTTACTTAAACTCCCAAAAACTTCCTTTTGACGTTTACGCTCTTACAGAAACAAACCTTACACCAGATTTTCATAACAATGAGTTCTTTAATTCCGACTTCAATGTATTCCGTAAGAATGTTTTAGTCTCAAATGCAAGTCCTATCACTGACACCCGTATTGCCATATCCAATATATCAGAAGAATTGAAACGTTATTGTCTATCAATAACAACAACAAATCGCTTCACATAGAGTTTCAAGACCTGGACACCTCCTTCGAGCATACTAACATCAACAATAAGTCACTATCTTCACCAACACTATTGCCAACTGTTACTTTACAACCATGATTCAACTGCACAATCTCATCAACTTCGAAAAACATCAAAAAAAACGATTCGCTTAATACTGAACTGCAAGACCTGAATACCTTCGCCGAAAATGCCATTATTAGCTCTTCTACTACAAAATTTGGGACACTATGGACAGACCTTGAATGGGCAAACCGTCTTATGCGTTTGAGACATTCGAATGCAAAATCCTCATCGTATTTATTTCTGAAATGCGCTTCTAAGGCACCGAGCATATCTTGGATAAAAACTTCATTCAACAAGAAATACGGTATTTCAGATGTCCCTATTCAACGTTTATCAAAAAAGTTACGATCCTTTAAAGTTGAGATACCAACTAAGTACGAATGGCTCTTTTTACAACCTTTCAACAAGGTTCCTAAGTTTGATGGCATAACAATCTATCCATGGATTAATAAATCTTTTTTTTTGATTCTAGATTTAAGTCTAGTTCTAAGTCTGATTCTCGCTCTCATAACTATTATTCTTCCACTAGTAATAGTAACGAAAAACGACCACCTCCTGTCCTAACTGGCCCTACTTTAGATCCTAATAAACTCAAAAAAAGTAGAGTTTCTGTCCCGACTACAGCTCCTAGAAAAGCAAAACATTCTGGTGATTCTTTCATTTTGTCCCAAAGCTCAAATCCATCTATACCCAATCGATCTCCTGTACCACAATATCCAAACTTCATCGTTTCTCAAACTC
The DNA here is from genome assembly GCA_949320155.1 of Melangyna quadrimaculata. Taxonomy (NCBI): domain Eukaryota; kingdom Metazoa; phylum Arthropoda; class Insecta; order Diptera; family Syrphidae; genus Melangyna; species Melangyna quadrimaculata. The sequence goes on from OX439486.1 coordinate 19,931,802, forward strand.
TTAACCCACCACATAATCTAACAACTCCAAATACTCCTAATGGTTGTAACTCTCCTAAAACCTCACATAATTTCCTTGATCCTTTATTTCCACCGTCGGTCAAAATAACAAAAAAATTCGCTGACCTAAACGATAATGGGCGCTATGTTATAGCTCGCCTTAGAAATCCCCGTATTTATGCGAACGTGCGTTTGTATCTAGCATACCTTCACGATAAACACGATTCTATCTGTGTCGATGGCGTAACAAGAACTAACGTAATGGTATCCATACATCAAGAAGGTCTTCCGACTAATATGTTTGATCTCTTAAAAATATTTACCCAATATCATAAGATTATATCTAATCTCACTCCATCCGATGTTGAAAACGATCTTTCCGCCTATGCTACGTATGTTAATTCTATGCAGCTTTCGCAATTTAATACAAAATACGTTAATAGCCCCTTTCGTTCCTAACAATCGTTTTTCAGACCAGCCGAAAACCCAATTCTTATCTTTATACTACCAAAATGTTATGGGACTACGCACTAAAAGTTCAAATACAGTAGATGACGGATATAAGAAAGTCTCATATAAGAAAAAACACGCTTATAGGAGGAACATTCCAAAACACAATGCACATTTCCATAAAGATACGTGTTAAATAAGATTCATATAAGAAGAACGTTTATAAGAAAAACACTGATATAAGAAACTTATTCTGATACAAATTGCATTCACTACATAGAAAATTAAACTTTTATAAGAAATTTTCCCGTGCAAACTTTCAAATGATGTGCCGTTTAATTTTCACAACATTTCTGAACCCATTATCATTGAATGGCCAAAGAAATGACAGATTGAAGATCAGCGAGAAAGCCCATACATTGACAGTGGATACATTTTATTTCTTATGTGTTTTTATTTATACAAGAAATTTTCTTTCTTGCATACATTTTACTTATATAAGAAATTTTCTTTCTTATGTACAATGTTTTATATAAGATAACACGGATATAAGAAAGGAATTCTTTGGATTTTTTGAGTTTCTTATATCCGTCATCTACTGTATTTACTTAAACTCCCAAAAACTTCCTTTTGACGTTTACGCTCTTACAGAAACAAACCTTACACCAGATTTTCATAACAATGAGTTCTTTAATTCCGACTTCAATGTATTCCGTAAGGATGTTTTAGTCTCAAATGCAAGTCCTATCATTGATCCGCTTGGAAGCTCCTCCTCCGGACGTGGTGTTTTATTGGCATTTCATTCTAGTCTTGATTCTTCACTGGTTATTATTCCCAACACAGCTAACCTTGAACTTATATGCGTAAAAGTCTGTCTATCCAAGCGTTCCCTCTACATTTTGTGCTGTTAAATCCCACCCTCCCAGCCAACTACTGAATACCTGCTTCTAGTTGATGCAGTTGATCATGTTGTTGATATTTCTAATCCCGAAGATGATATAATAATCGTGGGTGACTTCAATCTTCCACGATTAATTTGGGAAGTATCTGATGTGAGCTTTATTTCATTTCGTCCAACGCCAGCTCGGAAAAAGAGATTCTTTTCACTGACCGCCTACTTTCTTCTAATCTCGCCCAAATGAGTGGTGTAAAAAACTGCTTACACATACAGTTAGATCTGATTTTCTCATCTGATGCTCATAATACCGAAGTCATCCAAAGTCACCATATCCTTTCAAAGATCGACAATTATCACCCTCCAATTTCCCTAACCTTTGCTTTTGAATGCGATTATATCCAACCATACTCCCTTACGTCACAATCTTTTAACTTTCGCAAAGCAAACTTCAATAAACTTAATGATCTTATTGGGAACATTACCTTTGATTTCATAACCAACGACTGTAACATCGACGTTAAGATTGCCACCTTTTATGAACAGATCCAAATTTGCTTTTCTCAATCTATCCCTCTGCTGCCTCAGAAGAATTTTACTACTTCCCCTTCGTGGTACACCAAGGAACTTCGCTCTCTCAGAAATATGGGGAATAAGCTCTGGAAAAAATATCTCAGCTCGAAGTTTATTTATGATTTTAACAATTATGTCTCAGTTTATAACAACTTTTCCAACTTGAGTGAGTCCTTATACGCCAGTTATATTATTCAAACTCAATCTGATTTAATTTCAAATCCTAAACACTTCTTTCAATTTATAAATTCAAAAAGAAAGTCTGATGGTTATCCTTCGACACTAAAATACAACAATTCCTCATCCTCCTCCGATCCAAAATATATTTCTAACCTTTTTGCTGATTTCTTCGGTCAAGCATTTTCTCCTAAAGATACAGAGGTTGATATTAACTATTTCTATCACATGAACAGCTGCTCCCAAGTCCCCCTTACTTCCATAAACATATGCCTGTCTTCAGTTATTAATAAAATCCGCTTGATGAAGAACGACTTTTCATCGGGTCCTGATGGGATTCCTGCTGTTGTTCTTAAAAATTGCATCTCCAGTTTAGCTCAACCACTCACTGATCTCTTCCAACTCTCTATTTCCCAGGGTTTATTCCCAAAAGCATGGAAAGACTCTTTTATTATCCCAATTCATAAAAAAGGATGCAAAAACGATATTTTTAATTATAAACCCAATGCCAAACTTTCCTGCATGCCTAAAATGTTCGAGAGCATAGTTTACGATATTTTGCTCCTTCACTGCAAACCACTTGTCTCTCCTAAGCAACATGGCTTTCTTAGCGGTAGATCAACGACCACCAATCTAACTGAGTTCGTATCAGATGTCATTTGCTCCTTAGAATCTGGATATGAAGTCGATGCGATTGCAACAGATTTCAGCAAAGCATTCGACAAAGTCTCCCATAACATCATCATCTTTAAATTGAAACGCTACGGCTTCCCACCTTTACTTATTTCATGGATTCAATCATATTTAAATGATCGTCGATACACAGTTCTTTTTAGATCGTGCAGCTCCACCCCTATCTGCCCAACATCAGGGGTTCCTCAAGGCAGTCATTTAGGTCCTCTAATTTTCTTACTGTCTATTAATGATGTGGATCTTATCCTTGAAGGATCTGACCTCCAGATCTACGCTGATGACATGCGTATATCTAAACATATCAAGTGCATGGCCGATGTTCAATTACTTCCAGCTGACCTCAACAATTTCTTTACTTGGTGCCAACACAACTTTCTTGAATTGAACGTGAATAAATGCCAGGCTATTACCTATTCCCGAAAACGCCCTCCTTTGCCTCAACGTCAATATTTCATTGAGAATGAACCTGTTGCGTTTGTCACTTCCATTCGTGACCTAGGTGTTATATGCGACAGCCAACTCAATTTTCGGGCTCACTATGATAATATTATCAATAGAGCTAACTCAACTCTAGGTTTCGTAAAACGTTGGTCGAAAGAATTCTGAAATCCTTATGTTACTAAGGCTCTTTATGTCACATTTGTCAGGCCTCTTCTTGAATACGCCTCCGTAGTATGGTCTGCGTACCACCATGTTCACAATCAGCGGATAGAGGCCGTTCAACGTAGATTTATTCGCTTTGCCCTACGTGGCTTTTGTTGGGATGACCCATATAATCTGCCACCTTACGAAAACCGTCTAAAACTAATAAATTTACAAACTCTAAGTAGACGTCGCGATAATGCCGATATAATTTTTGTACACCAGCTTTTGAATGGAGTCATTGATAATGAAAGTCTACTTGATAAATTCAAACCGAATACTCGTAATCGTCAATTGAGAACCACTCCCCTCTTCTATGTCCCCTTCCATCGCACAGAGTATGGCCAAAATGAACCTATTACCAGAATGATTCGTAAAGTAAATAACTCAAACATTTTTGATTTAAACCTCTCAAAAACCTCTCTCAAACTTGCTCTCCTATCATAACCTTTCTCTTACCCTTTCTATCCCAATCGTTTTCTTCAATTTAGCTTTAAGATCTCAATTGTTATTTAGTCTTAAGATATTATTATTATTACTATAATTATTTTGTTATATACTTGTACTAAGTAAATTAAATTAAAACAATTAAAAAATTCACTCACCGTTTCTAAAAACGAGTTCACTGAAGCACCCCAGCGTTCATCAGTGAACTTCACATTCCATTTGGAAATGTTTAGAAATTTTTCTGAGCTAACTACAACCCGCTCTACCACTGGGCTGCTCCTATCACTATTTTCTCCTACGCTACTGCCTGCCACTCCTAAACTTGTCGATGTACCGGCAGAAGTAACCACTGATCTTCTGAGGTTCAGCTGAACGCTGTTTTCCAACCTCACTATTCTTATTAATTTCCTTTTCCTGTTTCTCTTTATTTTGTTCTTCTTCCTCTTCACTAGCTTCCTCCTCTTCATTTTCATCTTCGTCATCCTCTAACTCTGCCATAGCATTAATTATTTTATTTTTAAGAGCCAACTTGCTCTTCTCCTGACTCTCATTCTCTGGAATGCTCCTATCCATCCTACGCAACCCCCACTCTACCTTCGTAATAATTTTTAAATACTCCTTCGAAGTTTCCGACTTCGGAGGATTTTCTAACAGTTTCAAAATGTCTCCTAACTTCTTCTCAACCGCCGCAAAATCCTGTTCAAAGGTGAACGGATAAGCGGGAGGTATAAAAGAATTCCTACGCTCCAGTTTTAATGCAACCCTTAGCGCTTTGCGCATCTCTTCTACTGTCCCTATGGGTACTCCTCTAAACTCTACCTCATATGTTATTTCGTCTTGCGACAACCTTTTCACTTGACTAGTTTCCATTTTCAAAAAGGTGCTAACCAAACTAAAATAATTAAAAAGTGAATTAAAAAAACGTTTACAAAAAAACGAAATGTCTTAAGCAAACTTAAACGCGAATAAAAATAATCGAGTTAAACAAAAATTAATAGCTAAAATCAAATGGAAGATAAAAACAAATTTAATCCCTTTCCAAAAAAAACACGTTAAATTCAATTTTGTTTTAAGCACTAAGTACCAACACAATTAATTCGACTATCATCAAAATAAAATACCACACGAAAATAGTATTAAACCCGATACTTAAAAAGTAGTAGCAACGAAAAGTATTAAAAAAAAGTAGTAGCAAAAATTTACTACACAACCCTGAACTAAATCTGCAATGCACTACGTTACGTTACGTTGTCTAATGTCAAAATAATTATTTTATCTAACAACAAAATGGTTGGTCTGAAAGAGACCACACTATATTCCACACAATGAAAATAATTTTTGTACAACAAAAAAGGTAAATCAAATAGATATTATATAAAAACAACTTGTTAAGTGGCAAATTGCAAATTCTCACTTAACACAAAAAAAATTAATTAATACAAAAATCAAAAGAAAACCTTACTCAAATCACTTGTATTCTTTTTTTTCCCACTTGCTACTGTTCCAATGACGTATGCCTATTTATGTAGCTTTCAATTCACAAATTCCAATATGGCCAACAATTTTTCCCAGGTTTTCCTAATTTCCTTCACAATGTTGTCTCGTACAATATAAATTTCACCTCCTTTTTATGTACCTAGGAAAATAGAAAACAACACCAAGTAAATGTCTTTAATAAACAAATTAAATAACACACTTCCCTAAATGCACACAGAACAAAACAATGATAGGTATTCTTGAAGCAAAAAAAAATTTCCACCGATATAAACAAAAGGAAGCCCCACGTTTGGACGCCAATTGTTGTGAAATTATTCAACGCGATTTTAGGATGAGTTTTATATTTATGATGGCAGATCCTATATCTGCAAAACACTATTGGATTTACCGAATCCACACAAATAATCACAAACGAATTAATCAGAAATTAGAATCACCACGGAGCCATTATGTGAATGTATTGTGAGAGAGAGAGTTTTTCAATTCACCATACTCGGAGAACCGAAACCAAATGGAATCTAAAACGGTTCCAAAAAAAATGAATGAATTGAGGCATACCCAAATCATAGATAAACAATATAAAGATACACATCTTTCGTACGTTTTACCCCCCAAAACCCATTTGTTTACACTGTTGTTTTTGTAATTTAATTCTGTGTCCATGAATAAATGTGAAATCCAACAACAAAGTAACGGTGGTGGAAATTAGTAAGTTGCACTAGTATGCGTGTTTTAAAGCACACTAGTAAAACTTACTGATTTCCACCACGGCTAAACCCACCTTTTAGCTTGTAGGCAAACCGGATTGACAGCCAAAGATTAGTATCTTTATTTGTTTATCTATGCCCAAATGTACTAAAAAAACTTCCCATCTAGTCCAGTTTCTCCATTGCCTACAAAAATAAAACAAACAGAATTTTTTCATTGCAAGAGTTTTTTTTTATTTATCATTCATAAAAGGTTTTCTAAAGATTATTTTGCACTAATAAACATGGCATATTTCCACAAATATAAATTTACAATTAATAAATAGAAACTTGCATTTCTGATTAAAAAATTGTTCAAAGTCTTAACAAGAAAAAATAGATACAAAAGCAACCGTCTTCGCCACGCTACCTACAAAACTGAACTAAAACAAAGTGGTGGAAATTAAGGCAAAATGATTGTATACTTCGCCTATGCTCTCTCTATTTCTCGGTGCTTAAAAAAAATACTCTCGATTCTCGTTATTTTTACATGCGTATACAGAAAATTTGTTAATATGTGTGAGACACTCATTTTTTTTGGAGTCCCAAGTGAACCGAGAAATTTGCATGCCTAAAATGTTCGAGAGCATAGTTTACGATATTTTGCTCCTTCACTGCAAACCACTTGTCTCTCCTAAGCAACATGGCTTTCTTAGCGGTAGATCAACGACCACCAATCTAACTGAGTTCGTATCAGATGTCATTTGCTCCTTAGAATCTGGATATGAAGTCGATGCGATTGCAACAGATTTCAGCAAAGCATTCGACAAAGTCTCCCATAACATCATCATCTTTAAATTGAAACGCTACGGCTTCCCACCTTTACTTATTTCATGGATTCAATCATATTTAAATGATCGTCGATACACAGTTCTTTTTAGATCATGCAGCTCCACCCCTATCTGCCCAACATCAGGGGTTCCTCAAGGCAGTCATTTAGGTCCTCTAATTTTCTTACTGTCTATTAATGATGTGGATCTTATCCTTGAAGGATCTGACCTCCAGATCTACGCTGATGACATGCGTATATCTAAACATATCAAGTGCATGGCCGATGTTCAATTACTTCCAGCTGACCTCAACAATTTCTTTACTTGGTGCCAACACAACTTTCTTGAATTGAACGTGAATAAATGCCAGGCTATTACCTATTCCCGAAAACGCCCTCCTTTGCCTCAACGTCAATATTTCATTGAGAATGAACCTGTTGCGTTTGTCACTTCCATTCGTGACCTAGGTGTTATATGCGACAGCCAACTCAATTTTCGGGCTCACTATGATAATATTATCAATAGAGCTAACTCAACTCTAGGTTTCGTAAAACGTTGGTCGAAAGAATTCTGAAATCCTTATGTTACTAAGGCTCTTTATGTCACATTTGTCAGGCCTCTTCTTGAATACGCCTCCGTAGTATGGTCTGCGTACCACCATGTTCACAATCAGCGGATAGAGGCCGTTCAACGTAGATTTATTCGCTTTGCCCTACGTGGCTTTTGTTGGGATGACCCATATAATCTGCCACCTTACGAAAACCGTCTAAAACTAATAAATTTACAAACTCTAAGTAGACGTCGCGATAATGCCGATATAATTTTTGTACACCAGCTTTTGAATGGAGTCATTGATAATGAAAGTCTACTTGATAAATTCAAACCGAATACTCGTAATCGTCAATTGAGAACCACTCCCCTCTTCTATGTCCCCTTCCATCGCACAGAGTATGGCCAAAATGAACCTATTACCAGAATGATTCGTAAAGTAAATAACTCAAACATTTTTGATTTAAACCTCTCAAAAACCTCTCTCAAACTTGCTCTCCTATCATAACCTTTCTCTTACCCTTTCTATCCCAATCGTTTTCTTCAATTTAGCTTTAAGATCTCAATTGTTATTTAGTCTTAAGATATTATTATTATTACTATAATTATTTTGTTATATACTTGTACTAAGTAAATTAAATTAAAACAATTAAAAAATTCACTCACCGTTTCTAAAAACGAGTTCACTGAAGCACCCCAGCGTTCATCAGTGAACTTCACATTCCATTTGGAAATGTTTAGAAATTTTTCTGAGCTAACTACAACCCGCTCTACCACTGGGCTGCTCCTATCACTATTTTCTCCTACGCTACTGCCTGCCACTCCTAAACTTGTCGATGTACCGGCAGAAGTAACCACTGATCTTCTGAGGTTCAGCTGAACGCTGTTTTCCAACCTCACTATTCTTATTAATTTCCTTTTCCTGTTTCTCTTTATTTTGTTCTTCTTCCTCTTCACTAGCTTCCTCCTCTTCATTTTCATCTTCGTCATCCTCTAACTCTGCCATAGCATTAACTATTTTATTTTTAAGAGCCAACTTGCTCTTCTCCTGACTCTCATTCTCTGGAATGCTCCTATCCATCCTACGCAACCCCCACTCTACCTTCGTAATAATTTTTAAATACTCCTTCGAAGTTTCCGACTTCGGAGGATTTTCTAACAGTTTCAAAATGTCTCCTAACTTCTTCTCAACCGCCGCAAAATCCTGTTCAAAGGTGAACGGATAAGCGGGAGGTATAAAAGAATTCCTACGCTCCAGTTTTAATGCAACCCTTAGCGCTTTGCGCATCTCTTCTACTGTCCCTATGGGTACTCCTCTAAACTCTACCTCATATGTTATTTCGTCTTGCGACAACCTATTCACTTGACTAGTTTCCATTTTCAAAAAGGTGCTAACCAAACTAAAATAATTAAAAAGTGAATTAAAAAAACGTTTACAAAAAAACGAAATGTCTTAAGCAAACTTAAACGCGAATAAAAATAATCGAGTTAAACAAAAATTAATAGCTAAAATCAAATGGAAGATAAAAACAAATTTAATCCCTTTCCAAAAAAAACACGTTAAATTCAATTTTGTTTTAAGCACTAAGTACCAACACAATTAATTCGACTATCATCAAAATAAAATACCACACGAAAATAGTATTAAACCCGATACTTAAAAAGTAGTAGCAACGAAAAGTATTAAAAAAAAGTAGTAGCAAAAATTTACTACACAACCCTGAACTAAATCTGCAATGCACTACGTTACGTTACGTTGTCTAATGTCAAAATAATTATTTTATCTAACAACAAAATGGTTGGTCTGAAAGAGACCACACTATATTCCACACAATGAAAATAATTTTTGTACAACAAAAAAAGTAAATCAAATAGATATTATATAAAAACAACTTGTTAAGTGGCAAATTGCAAATTCTCACTTAACACAAAAAAAATTAATTAATACAAAAATCAAAAGAAAACCTTACTCAAATCACTTGTATTCTTTTTTTTCCCACTTGCTACTGTTCCAATGACGTATGCCTATTTATGTAGCTTTCAATTCACAAATTCCAATATGGCCAACAATTTTTCCCAGGTTTTCCTAATTTCCTTCACAATGTTGTCTCGTACAATATAAATTTCACCTCCTTTTTATGTACCTAGGAAAATAGAAAACAACACCAAGTAAATGTCTTTAATAAACAAATTAAATAACACACTTCCCTAAATGCACACAGAACAAAACAATGATAGGTATTCTTGAAGCAAAAAAAAATTTCCACCGATATAAACAAAAGGAAGCCCCACGTTTGGACGCCAATTGTTGTGAAATTATTCAACGCGATTTTAGGATGAGTTTTATATTTATGATGGCAGATCCTATATCTGCAAAACACTATTGGATTTACCGAATCCACACAAATAATCACAAACGAATTAATCAGAAATTAGAATCACCACGGAGCCATTATGTGAATGTATTGTGAGAGAGAGAGTTTTTCAATTCACCATACTCGGAGAACCGAAACCAAATGGAATCTAAAACGGTTCCAAAAAAAATGAATGAATTGAGGCATACCCAAATCATAGATAAACAATATAAAGATACACATCTTTCGTACGTTTTACCCCCCAAAACCCATTTGTTTACACTGTTGTTTTTTGTAATTTAATTCTGTGTCCATGAATAAATGTGAAATCCAACAACAACGTAACGGTGGTGGAAATTAGTAAGTTGCACTAGTATGCGTGTTTTAAAGCACACTAGTAAAACTTACTGATTTCCACCACGGCTAAACCCACCTTTTAGCTTGTAGGCAAACCGGATTGACAGCCAAAGATTAGTATCTTTATTTGTTTATCTATGACCAAATGTACTAAAAAAACTTCCCATCTAGTCCAGTTTCTCCATTGCCTACAAAAATAAAACAAACAGAATTTTTTCATTGCAAGAGTTTTTTTTTATTTATCATTCATAAAAGGTTTTCTAAAGATTATTTTGCACTAATAAACATGGCATATTTCCACAAATATAAATTTACAATTAATAAATAGAAACTTGCATTTCTGATTAAAAAATTGTTCAAAGTCTTAACAAGAAAAAATAGATACAAAAGCAACCGTCTTCGCCACGCTACCTACAAAACTGAACTAAAACAAAGTGGTGGAAATTAAGGCAAAATGATTGTATACTTCGCCTATGCTCTCTCTATTTCTCGGTGCTTAAAAAAAATACTCTCGATTCTCGTTATTTTTACATGCGTATACAGAAAATTTGTTAATATGTGTGAGACACTCATTTTTTTTGGAGTCCCAAGTGAACCGAGAAATTTGGGTCCGTGATTTTGCTTGAATGGGCTGATGGGCGCGCTTAGAGTAATTCCACAACGGGTAGCACAAAATGTGCTGCCACCACGGTAGCTCAGCGATGGCGTGGGTTCAGCGACGTGTGGGATTTTATTAATCGACTTGCGATTAATGAAATTAATTAAAAATTGAATCAAACTTAAATTATAAGAATGATTTTTTTTTTTTAAATAAAGGAAATCACAAACCTTTTGGAGCGGAACTAAGATGAATTTTGAATTAAAAGAAGAATTTGAAGTCTTAAAAGAAGAATTTTTAATTACTTTAAGGATTGCTTGGAAAACCTTTCGAGTAGGAGTAAAACCCAAGATCTTTTAGAAAATGTTTGAACAAAAGATTTGAACAAAGGAAGGTGGACTGTTAATACTTTTGTCCCGAAAGAACCAAACTGTTTTTAACGGGTCGCGAGTTCCACTTTTTCGGAAGTATGAACGGAAGCAAAAACCAAACGATTAAGCAAATTTTCAACACAATAACCCTTAGATTAAAACGCAAAATTCTAATATTAGACACCAATAAAAAAAATACTTAGCTTTTAAATCCTGCCGATTTCTCCTTCCTAGCTGAGGACAATTTTCCTCCTATTTCTGTCCTGCTTTCTCCCAAGCTTTCTCCAACAATTTTCTCACGCATTTCAACAATTTACACGACCCTTTTTGGTAGTGAAAACTCGACAAAAATCCTAAAAAAATTACTCTTAAATTTCTTTTCTGATTATTTCCAAAAATTTCCTTCTTAAGAAGTGCCCTTCCAGGCTTTGACCTTGCCTGGAGTCCGCTTCCTTTTTCTAATGCCCAAGTGCTTTCGGCCAATCAGAAAGCGTGGGTTTCGGTCGCGTCATCATTCAGCTACACCCCGCATATTTGCGGGAGTGAGCGAATGCAGTTGAGACCCAACCGCCTATCCTACTCGCACCTTACACCCAGCTTCCTGCATTGTCATCGCCACTGAATTCGCCGTCCTCTGATATGACTTCCAGTGGGCGGGAATTCAATGGATGCATTCAGCCACCCTATTCACACCCCCTCAATTTTTAAAAGAAAGTTTTGGAAATCTACAAAAAGAAACTCAAGTTCAAGACCGTAAACATTTTTCCCCTCGAATAAAAGTAGAATTACTGTTGAGAAAATTGATGGGAAGTTAACTTCAATATTCAAAATGTCGGAGAGAAGAAATTGGCAGTAATTCCCTACTTCGCGATTTAACTCTATATCGTTAGAATTTTGCGCAGATTAAGGGATAAGAGACTAGCGTTAACATTCCATCTTATACAATTAATAATTTAGTAAAATATTTACGTTGGGCATTCAGCCATTCTCATACCAAATCACATCTGCCATCGGGGACCAAGTGTCGCCCGTGCAACTTTTGGATTCGGACGTAGACACCTGTCTGTCACGTTGAATTATGTTTGTGTCGACCATCTGTCAACCAGGTAATTATTTATTCTTTTGTGGACCCCCCGTCACACATTTTCCACTGTGATTTGTGTCAACCTGCTTGGGTTGCTTTTCCAAAATACTTTTAGAGCAGGTCTCTGGTTGATGGAAACCAGGTATCTACTTAACTCTAAGAGCATTTTGGAGCCACAACGGAAAAGGAGTGATTAAAATGAATTAATGATAATGAATAGGCCAATGAAACTTGTTGTGGTAAAATTAACCGCAACAATTTACACGAACAGACCTAAAATCTGCTAGCAGCTGCAGTTGATAAAAAAATCGACACTGGGCATATTCACCACAATACTGACGAGTGAGCAAAATAAAATTAACCCGTGGAAAATAGTTGTGTTTTGTTTCGCGTAGATAAATTATTGTTCTATTTTATTTGTCTATAACAGTTCGTGAATTTTATATATCCAATTTATTAAGTTAAACCAAATGTACACCGGCAAGATAAAGCGACTATTTTGTTTAGGTTTCATCCATCAACTATGTTCTGTGCTATAAAAAAAATTAGTTTAAAATTACTTATTTGTGTTTGTAATTATGCATTTTAATATTAATTTGTTATATCTGTCTCCTTTTAAGAACATAATTCATTTAAGAAACCAAAGTTTTTACCTCATTATTGAAATCTTTTATGATAAAAGTCAAACAAACTGTCTTTTATTCTGTTATTGTTTATAACCGATTTCATAACAGAATCCGATATGCAAAATACCAATTAATAATAGAATAAAAGGTTTTTTGACAGTTCGAAAATTTGTATGGAAATTGATAAAAGAATAACATTTAAAATTTGTAGTTTTCACTTCTTCGGCTTTTTTGGTCATTATAGTTAATTAATGAAAGATGTTCATTAGATTTCCCAACGTTTCGACTGATTTTTCAGTCTTCTTCAGGGGCAAGGTATTATCAACAAAATTATTTTTAATTTTTACATTTAAATAAAAAATTAAAAAAAAAAAAAAAACATAAAAAAAAGAAATTGTTTAAGTAGGTACAATTACCACTTCTTAGTAAGAAGTTTAGTCAACACAACTGACTGTGTTGACCAAACTTCTTACTAAGAAGTGGTAATTGTACCTACTTAAACAATTTTTTTTTTTTATGTTTTTTTTTTTTTTAGTCTTGTTCTTTTTTGAGCTGCCCTCACCAATGTCTTATACATGAAAAAACACCTTTCCTTCAAGCAAAATCACGGACCCGAATTTCTCGGCTCACTTTGAAATCACTTGGGACTCCAAAACACCTGAGTGTCTCGCACACATTAACAAATTTTCTGTGTACACATGTAAACAGAACAAGAATCGAGAAAATTTTTTTAGGCACGGAGACAAAGAGAGAGTACAGTCATTTTGTTTTAGTTTCCACCACTTTTTTTTTAGTTCAGTTTTGTAGGTAGCGCGGCGAAGCCCATTGCTTTTATATCTTGTGAAAACTTTAAGAAATTTCCAATCAAAAATACAAGTTTATTGTTTATTATATGTTTATGTTTAGTTGTGAAAATATATATTGTACCTTTTATAATTGACAAATAAAAATAAAGTCTTGAAATGAACAAAATTCTGTTTGTTTTTTTTTTTTGTATGCAATGTAGAAACTCGACTAGATGGGCAAGTTTTTTTTTTAATACCATACATTTTGGTATGCCTCGATTCATTCATTTTTGTTGGTCCGTTTTGGATTCCATTTAGGCTCCGTTTTCTCGGAGTATGGTGAATTGGAATACTTTCTCTCTCTCACAACACATTCACATAATGGCTCCGTGGTGATTCTAATTTCCATACTAATTTGATCCGATTTGGAATCGTTTTGGATCCGGTTTTGGGTCCGTTTATGAACTGGTTTTGGATCCAAAACGGACTCGCTTGCTTGAAGGGTTACTATTAAAAATTAATAAATTATCATAGCAAGTCCCGGGGATAACTTTTAAAGAAAATAATTCCATAATTGATATCTAGAGTCAATACCCTTTCAAACCATATATATTTTATTCTTCTCGACTCTGGGTTTTTTTGGGCACTCTCCTTTGCATTGAATTTAAAGTAAATTAAATTTATTTAGGTTGACATTACACTTTGCTGCAACTAAATGTGTAATAGCCCTTCCACACTACCCCTCTTTGTATTAATATATATCAAATTAAAAGTGGGAAAGAATTCCACGCGACTGCCAAATTTGTGTGAAAAAAATGGCTTTTCATATTTTGCTTCCACACTTGCTTGTATTAACACATTACGTTAACCTAAAAAAAAGTGTGATAGAATGTGGGATAGAATTAGAACCATTCCTAAAATTCTTCATGGATTAACACCAGTCAAATCGTGTGGGATAGAATGTCGGGTTGTGTAGGCTAGGCTGCCATATTTTGTTTCCACACTATTCGACATGATTTTTTTCCCACTTTTTTGACATGTATTAATACACAGTGGACTAGTGTGGAAGGCCTTTAAGACATTTTAGGTCTTTAAAAAAAATAGGAGTACGAATGTGAAAGGAGTACGCGAGTACGGAGTTGTTCAAAGTAGTACAATACTCCTATGGGAGTTTCGGCAACACAGACACTCCACCATGATCGTCCTCATTGCATGCCCAAGGCCAAAGCACACTGATCGTTTCTACTCTGCTCTGGCTCTGGCTGTGTGACCTGAGCTGAGCTGAGCTGAGCTAAACAAAATATGTATTCCAACAGAGTTACCTTATATGGCGTTTTCACTGGGCCAAATGAGGTAATTTCGTTGCAAATTTCCAAATGAGATCCGAAATTACCTAATTTCCCATACAAAATCACATTTCGAAATTAGGTGAATGCATCCAGCGGGAATCAGTTTCAAAAGCTATTAAAAGATTTTGCATGAAAATATCAATACACTATACTCAACAACATAAAACAGAAAGAGAAAACAACAAAAATAAACGGCTAACTGCTATTCCAAATTCAAAATGAAATGAGATGTCAAATAAAATTAGCTAATTTGATAATGAAAACACTTTTTTGCCAAATTTCGAAATAACCTCATTTCGGCTCTAATGAAAACGTAGTATTACCCATTGAAAGCAATACAAAACAGCTTTTTTCAGTGGATTTTATAAAATAGCTTTCTGTTTTCAAGCTTTTGAGAAGAGAATTAATTAAGGTGAGATATAATGCAAAGTACGGAAACCCTGTGAGAGCTTTTACTTGAAATAGGTATATGCAAGCCAATGCGACCAGATAGAAATACAAACGTCCTATCTTCCCTGTACTGACAATTTTTGTTGAACAGAGTAAAGATCGCTTCACATGCGACGAGAAAACGCAACGTGAGCGTGACGAGAACTCGTCGTAGTTGTCAAACCGATTTCAAACCATGTAAGTATACGAGGGAACGCCATAGGGTATGCACAATGAAACGTTTCTCGTCGTCACGTCACGCCACAATAAAAGTAATTTCATCAGTTTTATTTTTTTCATTATTTTGAACGCACACTGCACAGAAAGAACAAAAACAAAAAATAATTTAACGCTGTCAAAAAACTCGTCGTCAAGAAACTCGTCGCATTTTGAATTGTGCAACGATTTCATAACTAGATAACTAGAAAAAACACCAGCGAATCACGTCAAGCTCTCTTCACGTTTACTCGTCGCATTGTAGGTTAGGTTAGGTTAAAGTGGCTGTCAGGAAAACGGCTGACACACTTAGACCATAATTAGGTCCGTTGTGATACCACATGATAGGAATGAGGAGATTATCCTCATTACGAAAACCATTCGGAGCTTTTTATGAAGCGAGAGAGACAGTGTATGTCTGTATTAGCTAGATCGCTTGGATCATTGAAAAAGTAGTCCCCAAGAAGGAGTCTGCGCCTCTGTGAAAGAGCAGGACATGTGCAGAGGAGGTGAGGAATTGTTTCCTCCTCCTCTTCGTCCATGCAACTTCTACAGAAGTCATTTGAGAAAACGCCAAGTCTTGTGGCGTGTTTTCCTATAAGGCAGTGTCCTGTTATGACACCTATTACGGAGCTAATTTGTGATCTGCTAAGTGATAGCAAACTTTAAGAGCGCCTAGGGTCTAGCGATGGCCAGATTTCTTTTGTGGCCAGACATGTAGTAAGGTTTGTCCATCTAGAGTTTGCTTTCCTTGCAGAGTTTTGTTTTAGCAAAAGTTTACACGTAGCGATCGGTATACCTATGTTCCACCTGTTAGGCAAAACGGGCATTAGAGTTCCATTTCTGGCAAGTTCATCGGCTTTACAATTTCCCGGAATATCTCTATGGCCCGGCACCCAAAGAAGGTGAATATTAAACTGTTCCGCCATCTCTTCAAGAGACGATCGACAGTTTTGGGCCGTAACGGAGTTGGTAGAGACAGAGTTGAGAGATTTAAGTGCTGCTTGACTATCTGAGAAGATGCGTATATCCGATGTTGATATCACGTTTTCTCTCAGCCAAGACAGAGCTTCTTTAATTGCCAGGATTTCCGCTTGGAATACGCTACAGTGGTTAGGGAGCCGGAAAGAGAGACTTAAATTAAGTCTGTCTGAGTACACTCCGCCACCCACTCCTTCCTCAGTTTTCGACCCATCAGTATAAAAATGAACTGAATCACCTTTGAGAGGGTCCCCATCGTCCCAAGATTCTCTTGAGGGTATAGTGACCTGGAAACTTTTGTCGAAATTTAGTTTGGATGTGGTGTAGTCGGAATGACAAGGAATAGATTCATATAAGTCTAGAATTTTAGTATGACCGATAGAGTTGTTGGTCCATTGAGAAATGGCTTTAAGGCGGACGGCTGTGTTCGCAGCTATTTGCTTGCCATATATATCGAGGGGTGTGAGGCTGAGGAGTATGTCTAGTGCAGCTGATTGTGTCGAGCGGAGAGCTCCACTTATGCACATACTTGCTGATCTCTGGACCTTGCTCAGCTGGTCACAGTACGTAACTTTATCTAGAGCAGTCCACCAAATTGTTACCCCATAAATGAGAATCGGTCTTACGACCGCAGTGTAGAGCCAGTGAGTTATGGCAGGGGATAGACCCCATTTAGTACCTATAGCTTTTTAACAGGAGAATAAAGCAACAGTGGCTTTTTTAATTCTCTCTTGAATATTAGGTTTCCAACTTAGTTTTTTATCCATTATGAGACCTAAATATTTGGCTTCATCTGAAAAGGAAAGTGGAACACCATTAATTGTTGGAGGATTTATCTGTGGAATTTTATATTTCCTTGTGAAGAGGACAAGTTCTGTTTTGCGGGGGTTTACACCTAGCTCACAGCGTTCTGCCCATTTTATTAGCTTGTTAAGAGCGGTTTGAAGAAGTTCTGTAAGAACCTGGGGGTGTTTCCCTGATATAGCTATTGCAACATCATCGGTATACGCAATCACTTTGAATCCTTCACCCTCCAGGACAGTCAGTAAGTCATTTATGACCAAGTTCCATAGAAGTGGTGAAAGGACCCCACCTTGTGGTGTGCCTCTAGTGACAGATCTTCTAGTGGAATAGCCTCCCAATGCAGAGTTGATGACCCTACTTCCCAACATATGGTCTATCAACTTAATCAGTAGGCCGTCCACCTTCAAATTTTCCAGTGCTCCTACTATTGCACGGCCGCTGACGTTGTTAAAGGCGCCTTCTATATCAAGGAAAGCCGCAAGCGTGTACTCTTTATGGTGCAGGGAGTATTCGATAGATCTTACTAAGGTGTGAAGAGCAGTTTCCACCGATTTTCCCTTACAGTAAGCGTGTTGTGCTTTAGAGATAAGGTTAAGCTCTATAGTGTCACGCAGGTGGATATCAATCAGACGTTCGAAAGTTTTAAGAATGAATGATGATAAGCTAATTGGTCTCAGGTCTTTTGGATTAATTTGGGAGTATTTTCCAGCTTTGGGTATGAAGACAACTTTCACCTCTCTCCATAATGAAGGAATATGAATGAAATTCAGACAACCATTCAGTATAGTTTCCAGTATAGGAATTATGATATCTGAGGATCTCTGAAGTTCAGCAGGTATAATGCCGTCTGGTCCCGCGGATTTATAAGGTTGGAAGTTGTCTATAGCCCATTGGAGCTTGTCCCTTGTAATCAGACCTGGTATTTGATTGACCAAGTCATATGACTGAGTGAATTCAGTATTTAAGACAATTTGTGAGCTACCTGGGAAGTGAGTATCAAGTAGCAAATTTAGTGATTCCTCACAGGATTTGGTCCAGGAGCCATCTGCTGTTTTAAGAGAGCTTGGCATCCCTGGATTGGTAGAGAGGACTTTCCTAAGTCTGGATGCTTCTGAAGAATCTTCTATTTTGTCACAGAAGTTCCTCCAAGAAGTTCTTTTAGTTATCCTCATTTGTTTTTTATACACTTTCAGCGAGTTCTTATATATATCCCAATCTAAACTTTCTCTGGTGTATTTAGCTCTGTTGAAAAGTTTCCTACATTCTTTTCTGAGCGGTTCGAGCCCTGGCTTCCACCAATAAGGTTTCTTTTTGCCCCTAATTTTAGTAAGAGGACAGGAAGTGATCATTGATTTGTTGAGTGCATTTGTTAGATCTTGGACTTTATTATCGAGATCAGTTTTGTTCAGGGGAGGATTGAAAAGGTCAGGTTTGATTAACTTTTTAAGAGTTTCCCTATATAGGAGCCAATTTGTTTTCCGGTAGTTCCGGAAGGAAGGAGGCTTTTCAGTTTCATCATTTAGAGTGAATTGAATGTATCTATGGTCTGATAACGAGTGCTCAGAAGATATTTTCCAATCCAATATCGATTGATGAACCATATCTGAGACAAGAGTGATATCTAAGACTTCTTGTCTATTTCTAGTTACAAAAGTTGGTACGTTTCCAACATTACTTAGAAGTAGGTTAGTAGTAAGAATATAATCGAAAAGAGACTCACCTCTGTCGTTAATATCCGAACTCCCCCATACTGTATGGTGCGCGTTTGCGTCGCACCCGATAATTAGGCGTATATTCTGCCGTTCTGCATCAGCGATCAGTCTCCTTAGCTTTACACTGGGGAGAGGGCCAAGATCGTCATGGCCAAGAT
Organism: Melangyna quadrimaculata; assembly: GCA_949320155.1. Taxonomy (NCBI): domain Eukaryota; kingdom Metazoa; phylum Arthropoda; class Insecta; order Diptera; family Syrphidae; genus Melangyna; species Melangyna quadrimaculata. The sequence goes on from OX439486.1 coordinate 19,951,064, forward strand.
AGGCGGACACTATCCAGTACAACCCTTTTTCGGTTTGTAATATGACGGCCGTTACATCTCAATCGCTATATTCAGGGAGTAAAAATACATTAGTATTACATTTAGCTACTATGCAAGATCTAGGTTCACCTTTATCTGGCGCATGCAGCGTGTAATAGCCCGGAGTCCTGAGTCCTTGAACACTGGAGTTAGCAATCCATGGTTCCTGGATCAGGACAATATCTTCCCCGTTTGTGTTCAGACGGAGAAGAAGGGAGGCCGAAGCCATAATACAGTGTTGAGAGATTAATCTGAATCAGCTGCAGCATTGTTACCACAGTCGGTCAGATCAACCTCCAGCACCGTTTGGTCAGCGTCTTCGGCTTCAGAGGAAGATCTTAAAAGTTCTTCCTCGCTTAGAAGAACGTTGATAGGGGAGTCTACGCTCTCCATGTCGGAGAGGTCGACGGAAGGAGCCTTCCTTTCGGTTGGCGGATTGGGCAATACCATAGCCGGAGAAGTGTCAATGTCATCTATCTCCGTCTCTGGAGTTTCGATGCCGACGACAGGGTCTTCGTCTATGGTCATGTCCTGGGGGTTTTGTGGAGGGGCTTCTTGTGCTACTTCCTCATCTTTTTTGTAAACCTTCAAGGCGATTTTGTGGAAGCCGTACCTAATCACATTTTCGGTCGACACCAGAGGAGCCAGAGATTCCTTGTTGATTACTATGATAGCAGATCTAAAGGAACCCCTGATCTCTTCTAGCTTCGCGACTACCCAATCTTTTGTAGGTAGGCTTGGATTGCTGTACTGCATCATCTGGAGTATTTCATCCTTGCTGGCTGGTTCGATCGGGATCCAGGCACGAGCTCTAGGCCTGCAGGGGATATCATCCCTAGCAACAGCCTCGAGACTAGCACCTGGCCAGACCTCTCCCAGTCTGCTAACAGCAAGCGTAAACAGATCACATGATCTCTGATCTGCACAGGCGATGAGCTGAACACGCCCTTGGTGCCAGCCTGCATCGTCTGTGATTGGTTGAGGTCCGGGATGCTCCCTCACTAAACTCATGAAGCCAGCTGAGAGCTTCACTATGACCTTCAACCAATTCTCAGGAGAGATCCTGCCATCTGCATTACTTCTGTCGATGACTGCAATGACAATTTTGTCCTTTAGTACGTCACTAAAGGGCAGACCTTTATTCACGTTAAGTGATTTGTCGGTGCCTTGCACCTTGGGTCGTTTGGGATCGGGGATGGTGCTCCCGATGGACCGTTGACGCTTTGACGTGTCGTCCCCGCTGGTCTTTCTGAGAGCCATAATGTTCATGGCCCATTGGAGTTTGGCAGTTTGTCGCGAGTCACGATCAGCTACCGGAATGTCACCGATAGCTTTCACGATCCTCTCGGCATTCCGCCTCTCTTTATGGTTGGTTTGGTTCCACCCCAACTCGGTGGAAGCAGAGCCATTTTTCATGACCCTACCACCAACGGGTTGTGGTATCTTCCTTGAGCCCAGGGGCGGTATACTTCGGCCAGCAGTGGAGGATCCGTAAGTCACGGACGCGCTGCTGGCAGAAGTACCTGCCCCTGGGTCCAAAACGTGGGAGGGGGGGTGTTGAACCCCATCCCGATGGAGGCAGGACCGTTGTCAGCGGCCATGCTTCCATCGGGTTGGGGGTTCTTCTGTGAATACGGAGGCGGCTTAAGCACCCCAGCAGTATTGGATCCGTAAGTCACGGACGCGCTGCCGGATGTGATATCCGTCTCCGAGCTCATCTGCGGGGGAGTGGCTTTGTTGAGCCCCATCCCGATGGAAGCAGAACTATTATTCATAGCCCCACTTCCAACGGGCTGGAGCACTTTCTTTGCAACGGGGGTCGGTATGTTCCTACCAGTAGTAAAGCTTTTAACGGCTGTACCACTGGGCGAGACACCCGACCCGGAGTTGAGCACATGTGCATTTTTTCGCCCCAATCCGGTGGAGGTAGAACCTGCTACCGCACGCCGACCTGCAACAAATTGGAGTCTCTTCTGCGAACTCTTTTGCGGTCTGCCTCGTCCGGTAACGGAGAAGGCACCCGCTCCGGAGTTCGCTTTTTTACGGGCAGTGGTAATGGCAGCAGCAGCGTACGTCACGCCACTACTACCACTACGGTGGGCATTTGCCAACGTACCCGAAGAGAGACCCCCACGGCCAACGGCAGTGGAGCTGTTTTTCGCAGCAGCACTGCCAATGGTCGCGGGGGGTCCCCCCGAGCACGAAGGATTTGTACTACTGGCGGGGAGGACAAAGCCCTCTTCGCCAGCAGTAGCGTCTAGTTCACGAGTCGATTCACCCCCCACGGATGACTTATCAGTCTTTCCGTGGATTGTGGTCGGCTCGCAAGACCTTCCGCACTTCGTTATACCAGGTGTACTAAGTGTCACTGGCGACTTCTCCTCGTTAGATGCCAAGCCATCGCCGGTAGTCGCGACTCCTACCGACTTTTGAGTGGATATCCCCACTCGCTTTTTAATTTCTTTAGTACTCATTTCATAATTTATTAGTTTTCAACATTTCGATTTTCGGTTTTTTTGGGTTATGTTAGTTACCTAGACTTGCAGCTGGATTGCTGAAAGCCTAGGCGTAAGCCCCCTCACTACGACAAAGTCTAACCCGTGAGGGGGCGTCGCATTGTAAATCGAGCTTCTCTCTAGCTGATAGGCCACAACAAAGTGTTTAAACATATCATAAATCATACTGGTCATAACTAATAATCGACAAAATGTGATGTAGTTCTTATCGCCATTTAAAATACAAATTTCAAACCCACTCTTGGTTTTAAAATAAACGAGTTAAGTGTCGAGTATTTAAGTACCAAAATAAAACGCTTGTCTTTCGCACTTTAACGCTCATCACAAGAAACAAAGTGATCGTTTTCAACTCCATACATAAATATATCTTTCAATAGAAATGTTTATAGTACCGGCAATGGGGAAAATCTGAAAAAAGTTTTGACGTCTGAAAAGTTTGAATGCAGTTTTAAAGAAGGGTTGTTTTTTAGCATAAATCTCGATTTGCGAGATTTTTGGTCTTGTCCGCCATCTTGGAAAAACGACCTCTTTTGATAATTTCCGTTTTTCTCACTTCCTGTGCTATTTTATGAAAAAAATTGTATAAATTTTTTTGTTTTACTTTGAATTTCCTACAAATCGGTATATAAATTATTTTTCTGTTGTAAATAATTCAAAAGTTATTAATGAAAAACGAGTACAAATTTAGGCCTATCAAATAACTCCCAAACTATTACTTTTATAAAAAAAAGTCTTAAATTAAAGCGGTACCAAAAGGCTAGGGCGTGTAGGTTGAGTTAAGATTAGAAAAAAATCGTACAGGGAGGGGGGTCTATTTACCCCCGTTTAGGCAGAAGAAAAATGACTGAAAATATAAAAAAAAACTTTTAATAATCAACGGCAACACTCAAAATATCATGTTATAGCTTTTTTGAAAGCCAAAAACCTATTCTTAAATTAATTTTTCAAATCAAGTTGTTTAAGCAAACAGTTTTTGAGAAAATAATTTTCAAACTCAAAATTAAAAAAAAATAAGCTTATTTTTTTTTCTTCTTTCCAAGATGGCGGAGGCCCCACAAGACCAAAAATCCCACAAATCGAGATTAATGCTAAGAAGCCTCTTAGCCTCCTCTTCAAAACTGCATTCATACTTTTCAGAGGTCAAAACTTTTTTCAGATTGCCCTTGTTTGACTCCCCGTTGCCTGTACTATTAGAAAAAAAAAGTCTAACACCAAGGTACATATGTGTACTGTGCTATAACACATCGTATCCGTCATAACACGAAGATGTTGCGAAGTAAAAATAGAAGTAAAAAATGTGTGAGTACCGGGACTCAAGGGGATGATGTGTAAACATCAGTGTAGTATATAGTTTATACTATAGCTTACAGTATATAGTAAATAATGGATCCGTGGTGATTCTAATTTCCATACTAATTTGATCCGATTTGAAATCGTTTTGGGTCCGTTTATGAACTCGCTATCACATGTGACTGTCACAAATGTGATGATCATAAATTACCTTATGCGACTCCACCCCTGGCCTATCCCCAGTTTCAGTTTGGATTATTGATAATGGGACACCCTGTATACTTACACATGCTTTTTATCGTCGGTCGGTCATTATTTTTTAATTTCCTAGCAACAAAAATGATGGGCCCTTATACGAGTAATTGGAGTTATTTTCTAAAGCGACTGGTAACGATTGCTATCTCATGAACCAAATCGCATTGACAAACATAATAATTTTGTGTTCAATATTTTTTCTTTATGAATTGATTTGAGTGTTTATTGGTGTGACCAGCACCGAGATTTAGCTAATTCGAAATCGAGGCGAGTGAGTGAGATGAGTCACTTTTCATCGAAAATCGATTTAGCTGGTAAAAGTGAGTGAGTGAGTGGACTCCCTTGAACTGTCAGATTACTCGCCAGGTCTTTTGCAGGCGACTTGGTGTATGTGTTGGTAGAATTCACATGTTTGGATAAGTATATGTGTTCTTTTGGCACATCTATTCATGGATAGGAAGTAAAACAACAAAAATAACAACGTGTGTTGAAACCTTTATGGCATATTTAAAGTTTGAAGGAAAGTTTCAGGAATAAGAGCAAGTGTTAATTATGGTGAGGAATAATATTTAATAATTTTATAAAATCATTTGCATAAATGTGTAATGTGTATCTACTTATGAATATGCGAATATTCAATGAATATATTTTCATAATGTTTAAATGAACTTTTTAAGTTGGTATCTAATGAAAATTTAATTGTTTTGATTTTTCATTGTTTACATTTTCCATATTTACATTCTTTTTTCAGTCCAAAATAACCCAACAACAAAAGAAATTCTTAATTGATTTCATGAAATCAAATTTCAACCAATTAGAAGGAAGGTTTACTAGCGGAATAGAGAACATGTGAAAAGACGCTATATGGGCTCAACTTTCTTCCGACCTTAATGCCTGCGGACCAACAAAGTCCGCGTCACAGTGGCAGAAAGTAAGTTTTAATCACCTACGTCCTACCTATCTTAAATTTGATATCATAATTTGTTTTATGCAGTGCTGGACGGATCTGAAAGCCGGTGTGAGGAAGAAGTTCCTGCAACTTACTGCCGAGTCTCAAAAAACAGGATGGGGGGTCCTTGATCCAAAGTTTGAATTGGACAAGGACCAAAACGATATTTTCAAAATCTGTGGCGTGGATTACTTTGCGGGAGACAATGCCACAAATGAAGTTGGATTCGGCAATAAGGTACCTCTATTTGAAACTTATTTGTATATACATATGTAAATGTAAAGTAAAATATTTTAATTTAAGACCGTTCGTGTGTCCCACAGTTTAACGCAAGATTTGCCAAGATCAGCACCAGAACAAGACCAAATGTGGAACGACGATACTCCGTCATACTCAAACGGTCTAGGGAAGACGATGAAGGATCCCAAAAACGTCCGAGACTTGCAGCTGCAAGTATTGTGGAAATGGCACTGCAGGAATCCAAAAAAAACGAATGAGCTCCTTTCAAAGCTAATTGAAATCACTGAAAAGCAAAATTCCAACATTGAAAGACCATTGATGCCATTTCACCATCCTATTTATAGTTTTTTTTTTAAACTTAATGCATGAAGCTAACCAATGTGATCTACCGCAACAATAAGACTTGAAATAAATAATTTTGTTAGACTTTTAAGAAATACAATATTTGTTGTTTCAAAAAGATGGTCAGCAATTTCTCTTTCAATAACATTTTCTTCTTCTTGAGAAATCGGAACGTTATTTTTAATTAAGATGTTGTGCAATGTAGCACATGAATTTATAATTTTTCCACTTTTCTCTGGTGTATACCTCAGTGGTTTCTCCTTGCTGCAGCACCTGAACAAGAAAATACAAGCGTTTCAATTATTAATATCTAAGAAGTGGGTTTCAAATGACATCTTGACCCTAGTGTATATGCTAACAATTTTTGTTTAAAGTTACCTCCATCTTGCTTTTAATAATCCTATGGATCTTTCCACTGTGTTCCGGATTTTGCAAAGGCATTTGTTAAACCACTCATCCATGGGACTAGAAGGATTTCTATAAGGTGTTAGCAGCCAAGGTTCCAGCGGATACCCCTAGTCTCCTAATGTGTAAACATATGTATCAGTTTAAGATTATTTTTAAGTTTAAGATTATTATGACAAACCAAGTAAAAAAGTAAATCTTTCACCCATTTGATATTGATTTTCTATGTGAATACGTGCCTGGCAGACGCTCCAAATAAAAGAATCATGTGTTGCGCCGGAATAGCGAGCAAACACTCCCAAAAACTGCAAATTTGCGTCACATATCTGAGAAAATGACACTTTCAAAAAAATATGGATTAAACTTAAATGTTCCATACAAATTGCACATTCTTTGAAGTAAATTGCTTCCTATTCATATGCGATTGTTCCACATTATTGCTCAATGCAACCAACGGAATATGGCCGCCATCCACACAACCAATTATTCGGAAAAAATTCAATGTTGGATCTATTTCGTGAAACCTACAAATGGTGAAAAAATATTATTTTATGATATTACGATTAATATTATGATATTAACCTGCGTTTTGTACGCATTATTCCTGTTGAGGTTTGAGGAAAACGGATGTACTTTTTTGCCAAATGATCACATATGGCAGCTGCGACTTCGTTGACAAACTTGGAAACACACGTTTGGCTTATGCCAGTTAAAAAATTTTGTCCCGCTCTCCTTTGGTAAGAAGCACTAGCGAAAAAATCTAACGCTGTTAGAACCTACGATACGACTCAGATAGTACCTGCTCAGAACCAGATATTTTAATTCATACTTTTATATGAGACGGAATAGCATCACTCCTCGTGGTTTCTATCAGGAATGGTTGTAGTTCTTCCACCAAGTCCATAGCTAATCTTATCGGAAACCTATGAATTTCTCGAAATCTGAAAGAAATACGAATGTTATAAATAAAAAAAAAATAGAAAAATAAGTACTCTACCGCATCTCAGGGATATCAAACGTATTCATAGTATCTCTTAATTTCCGTCTCTTAACTCTTAGATCATGCTTTTGGTGGAAGTAAAAAGCAGCGGCATTCATTTTAATGATCAATTTTTGTTTATCCTCACTCACTTTGTCTGTAAATACAAAAAAAAAATAGATTGGATTCGCCTTCACAGTTATAAGTCTGTAAAAATTAGCAAAGCCTAAAGCTGGGCATTCAGTCCTATAGGAACACATGTAGTTATAGTTTAAAACATAAACTGACCCGATGTTTTAAATACTTCTTTCGTAGTTGTGCCAAAACAAATTGAAATATATGAAACGTTCAAAGGTCACGTTTTTTTTTTTAATATTTTTTTTCAAATAAAATTTTTTTAAAATCGAAGGTTGTATGAAAAAAAAACCAAGAAACCGTTTCTTATGATCATGTTTAGTTGCTTCGCAAGAAATTTTCAAAAAATATGTTCAAGTTTTCCGCTACCACGTAACCTTTAACGCATATCATTTTATAATAATGTACAATTTGTGTTGTATGAATTGGTTCATTTTCGCTCCACAATAACAGACCATCAGGAACAATTGTTGAGAAATTGAGTGAAATTTGGAAAGCTTCTCGTGGTCGCATATGCTTCGATGGTCCCTTTCGGTCGTTGGTTTACTCAAAGCTGCAAAAGAATAAAAAAACGATAGTTTCAATTAACTTCGGGGGAATAGTTCTTATTTTTTTTTTTTGTTTATTTTAAGTTCTCATAAAAAGTTGATTTAATTAAATGAAAACGTTTGTGGGAATCGTGTCATGGTAATTAACACTTACCAATTTCGCAGTAGAAACCGCCCAACTGTTTGGACAACTACAACGTCCGCTGCGCAGACACCGTCCATTGTTTTTGCATGGAATTAATTTGCACGTCTCCGAGTACTCACAGCGCTCTCCTTTGGCATATTCTGGACAAATGCAGTGTGGTTGGAGTTTTTCATCCAACCAACAATGACCTCCAGCCTCGCAAGAGTCTCCTCCACATGCAGTGCCATCACAGTCTCTAATGTTACGAGATTCTATAAATAAAAAAAAAAATATTATGAACTGAGCGCTCATGGATAAATGTGAGTCTTACCTAGGATATTAGTTTCGTTTAGGACAATTCTGGTTCCACTTACAACCAGACCCCTGACACATCCTCGGAATGGAATTGGGAATCCAGAGATTGCATTGTGAGGAAGTTTGGAAAGATCTTTCAAACCTCCGAGATAAAGGAGAGAGTCGGGCTCGACGAGTACCTCCGCAGAGGGTGCCAAAGCTGAGGAGGCGCTGCCTTCCACCCACAGCGTCAGCCATCGACCTCTTTGTGCCATCTTTATCTTGTGCCATTCACCAATCTCTAGCATTCTGACACTCCTCACCACAGTCACATGATTGCTACGACCAGAAATTCGGAATTCCACAACCCCTCCCTGCAAAGAAAGACTCACGAAACCAATTTTCTTGTCCTGGTTGTTGTTAAGTGTTCCGAAATAAAGTAAAAGTCCTCTCTCTGAGAGTGGTCTGAGCTGGAATTCGATGAAGAAGAATTGAACTCGGTGGTGTTCTTCGAAAGACTTTGAACCTATCAACGGAACGGGGGAGAAACTTCTTTGCTTTTCAACTTCATTCAGAAGTTTCATCAAAAAGTGCTGGCTGGGTGATGAGATTGGCCTGGGCGGCATAACTTTCTTGGTAAAGTTGCGGTAGCTGACAATTTGTGATCGTTTGGAGCCTATTTTGTCTGCCCGATCGACACCCAAATACGGCCATCGGACGGCTAAATAGGAACCTCTTCCGGTGAGCGAGACGTCACTCAACGAATAAATATCTGAATGAAACGTAATTTAACTTAAAAATTGTGTAGACTTCTGAAACTTACTTTCATCGCAATTCTTGCCAGTCATGCCAACGGGACAGTCACATTCGTAGCCATCGAAGAGTGGAACATAGGTTGATTCTTCGTCGCATTTATTATTGAATGAATCACATGGGTTTGATGCTTGTGCGCATAAAGGTCCATACCAGCCCTCCTAGCAAATACATCTATAGATAGAAACAAAATTTATCAAGGCAACCATCATCTTATTTATTTGATCCATACGTGAAAGTTGCTCCATGTTGAAGGCAGGCACCATCATGTTGACAAGCATGTCTATGGCATTCTCTGGTACCACATTGGCCAACTCCACGCCCCCTTACGCAGCGTGTCTCTTGCAGAGGCACTGTCACCTGACCAGCCTTCAGGTTAACATCGTATATACAGCCTTGGAATCCGGAGTGCAATGGTAAGTCAAGTGGCAGGGTATTGAAGTTCGAAATCTCGTATCCTCCTAGATAGAAAATCGGAACTACATCCATTCGAGTGACACTTCCTGAAGAACGTCCGGTGATGTTGAATTTTCCATCGACCGACAGCCAAGTCTGTCGTCCGATACGTCCAACTTTGACCTCGTATGGAACTCGTGGAGCATCTAACCGGAAACCAATGGGTTTTTGTGTGAATATTCGTCGGGGTCCTCAACCAAGATTCCACGTTAGCATTATATAACCCTGGATGAAACTAACCGCTAGATGATCACAATTTTCGTCATGATATCCTGATTGGTCGAGGAATGCAAGATGAGATATTTGTGACATCGTCTATGGCAGAATCTTGAAGCTCAGTTCAACAGAGTACTCCAGTGGAATGGGCACTGTGCATACCACAAATGACGATTGTCCGTTGACACTGCCAGAAAATGATGGCAGAGCCACTTCCAAATCTGAAAATTCTTTAATGTAGCAGGATGCAATTGGAAAAAAAGGGGGGAGAAAAAAGAAACAAAACGTTTAATAGAAAAGTCAGACAGATGCACGCTATGTCAACAAACCATCTACTTGACTGAGACTGAGTGAATTTTAGATGTAACAGTCAATGTTCAATGTTCACAGCAACAACATGAACTGCAACACCTCTAGAAGCATTCTACGCGATGAGAGTGTTTTTGAGTTTATTTTTTTTTTAAAGATTTTTTGGTTTTTTGAAAAATGACTGACGAACAAAGTGCTTTCTGTCTATCTGTTTGTCTGTCTGTATTTTTGATGTTTTGTTCTGGGATAGTTGTCTACTTACTGTGCTCGCAATAGTGTCCATGCTTGCCCAATGGACACAAACATAGATAGCCACTACCAGGGAATTGGACACAGGTGCCACCATACTGACAGGAATTATCCTCGCAAACGGATATCTCGCACGTTGGTCCCATGTATCCCATGTGGGACATTTGCATTTCTATATTTCAGCTTTCTCGCCATTCTCATCGATTTCATTGGATTCGATTTTAATGCAAGCGGCTCCATTCCGACACGGACTTGATAGACAAGCCAATGACCCACATTCTGTGATGCCAAAACCACAGATAAGAAATACTTAGATGGGAATCTACGGCTGTCAATTCGGTTTGCCTACAAGCTCAAACGTCAAATGGCCGTGGTGAACATCGGATTTTTGCACTAGTGTACGTGCAGACGATCGTGGTGAAAATCGGATTTTTGCACTAGTGTACGTGAAAAAAAATCCGAGTTTCACCTCGGTTCGTGAACAAAATGGCGGATAATTTAAGAATCCAAGGGTTTGTTTAAATGTGCTAGGTTCTTGTATGCCGATTTCCTTTCGACGATTGCAGATTAATTTTTTTTGTTGTAAGGAAGTCGCAAAAAAATCGTGAAGCCGGTGTAAATTTTCTATATGAAAGATTTGATTTTTGATCTTTTTTTCTAAACAAATCAAATTTTGCTATCACAGATTTGATTTTTTTGTTGAAATGAAAGTTACATTTAGGTTTAACTACATATACCTACCTACTTTTGCAAAAAAGTACAAAAGTGAGAATTTAAAATGTTCGCTAAAGAAACCTTCTTGCAAGAAAACATACAAAAATTGTTTTGACAGAAAACGTAGTATAACTTCTTATTGGCTGTAGAGCTACTAGCGATGTTGTATTTGTAATGCCTGTAAAATCGTACTGTACTATGGATGGCTTTTGTGATAAAACACGCCTATTGTGTTTTTTCCTCAATCAGAATTGACTTTATTGCAGTTTTTGCAATTAAGAACAGATGAGATTCACACCATTGTGGGTGCTTTCTTTTATCCCCATACAAATTAATTCTGGCAGATGAAGGTTTTGTTGGTATTCCAAATGTTTCGCATCGGCTTAGGAGACCATTTTTGTTGCAACACAATTTAAATTGTGTAAAGGATCTTTCAAATCAACGTTAAAGGCTCTTCCAAACCAATGCGAAACATTCGTTGCGGCGAAGAAACATTTGCATGTCAAAATTTATTTACATGGTGATAAATGAGAATGCCCACACCAACGCGGCGGAGAAACATATGAATTTATTTTGACCGACGAATGTTTCTTCGCCGCAACGAATGTTTCGCATTGGTTTGGGTGAGCCTTAAATCGGAGCGAAACACTCACGACAACAAAACATTCACTTTTTAAAACTAAGTTACATGAAAATAATTGATGGTAGGTACCCACAATGCAAGCGGTGCGATTTTCCATATGAACCCGATGACTGACAAAAATGTTGTCCACGCATTTGGGGAACCTTAAATTAATTTCTAAAAATTAACGTCGGAATTTGACCATGATGCAATCCAACCCCTTACGTATAAATTAAAATAATTTCATATATTAAGTGTGTCTGTACCCTAAAACTAAGAATATAGTAACTGTCAAATTTGCCATGGTGAATTTAATTTTTGTTGATTTCTCGAACCTTATTATTGGTTGGCGAGAATTTTTTTATAATTATTGTGCTGTAGAGCTGAAAAAAATTGAAATTATGTTTTTAAATTTCATAAACATAATTAGGTCTTTTGCCCTTTGCTATACTCTGCTCAAACAGGGCCCCTTCGGAGGCGACAGAGTTCTACAAAAAGTTCTCATAGCGCATCGTCTGCCCAAGTAGCTTTTTGGCGAATTGGAAGAAAGAAACATGAAAGCACCAAAAGATTTTTCATTGAAATTCAAGGACTCGTTCAAGTTCCGCTTGCCATGCGGGCATTGTGCAACAATTATTTTTTTGTTAATTTATTTTTTAATGAAAATCACAAACACCGGAATAAAAATCTTCGCACAGCACATTTATGAAAAAAAAAAAAATGAACTGTCAAACAAATCAAATTCACCGCGTTAAATTGTTGTTGCAGTTCACATCTATTCATCGACACGAAATGAAATTACAAAAACAACAATGTAAACAAATGGGTTTTGGGGGGTGATACGAACGAAAGATTCCTATCTAGGTATTGCTTATCTGTCAAAACCATCAAGAGCGTCTCTGGAGAATATAAGCAAAAGGTTACAAAATTGGGTAAATACTATATATGGCGCAAGTTAACAAGTAAAAAGAAGAATAGTCTTTGTATAACCACAGATACTCTATTGAAAGAGAGTATTCGCTTATGACATATAAGTGTTCGAAACTAAATTCGAAGTTACCCATCTCACTTAAATAGCTAATCGAAATTGCGAGTGAAGTGAGATGAGTCGGCGAGTGAGGCGAGTCATCTCACTCGACTCGCTGAAATAGCTAAATCTCAGTGCAGGACCAGAACCGATCGCAAAATCTTTAAATTAAGATGGCAATGTCATAGCAAAATGTGTTACAATTTTTTGTTTATTTATTGTATAAACTCAACTTTTGCTTAAATTTCTAGATGTAGATACCGAACTGGGTTAGATACAAAACTGTTCTTTGTTCTGGATAGGTATTTTTATTTATTTTTTTTTAATGAATAAAAAAAAAACCTGGAAACATCACAGCTACTTCAAAGTATATAGGGTTTAAATTACCGCTTCTTTTTATTACACACACACAGGGTAACAAAATTTAACCGAATTTCTGATTATTCTTTTCCGAATATTTTGATCCACTTGAATCAGAATCTTAGTCCTCAGAAATGATGGATACTCAGATTTACGAGATATCCAAGTCTAAAAAGCAGAAAAACGTGTTTTCTGTACTTTTTGGGGTTATGTTTCACCACCAAACAATTTTCTTCCAAAAAATTTGCTACAGAATCAGAAGGTTTTTCATGTCATGAGGTCGAATCTGACCTTAGACTTGCGGCTCCTTACCTTTAGCACCTCATATATGGGATATTCGCAAAAAAAAGTATGTCATCTAAACGGTCAATAAGTGGTCAAAAAACGTCAACTAGTTTAAGAAATTGGTCAGCCATAGAAAATTTGTAATCAAGGGTTACATTTTTTCAAGGTCACCAACTGTTTTTGGCACCTCCTTTATGGGATATTCGCAAAACAAGTATACCGTTCGAAAGGCCACCGGCTCGTGAAAAAAGGTCAGCTAGTTTCATTAATTGGTCGGCCATAGGTTTTTTTTAATGAATTTTTAAAAGTTTGGTTCAAGGTCACAGTATAAGACTTTTAGCACTTTATTTATAGAATTTATAAAAAATGAGTATGCCATCTAAAAGGTCAGTATTTGTCAAGAATGGTCAGCTAGTTTCAGTAATTGGTCAGCCATAGATTTTTTTTAATAATTTTTTTAAAAATTTTCAAGGTCGAAACTATTTTTAGCACCCCATTTATAGCATATTCGATAAAAATATACACCATCTGAAAGGTTACCTAGACCTCATAAAAGGTCAACTAATTTCAGTAATTGGTCAGCCATAGTTTTTGTTTAATTGAATTTTTAAAATTTATTTTTTCAAGGCCGTATGAGACTTTTAGCACCTCACTTGTGTGATATTCGCCAAAGCAGTATACCATTTGAAAGGCCAACGACTCGTTATAAAAGGTCAGCTAGTTTCAGTAATTGGTCAGCCATAGGTTATTTTATATGAATTTTTGAAATTTTTTGTTTTTCAAGGCCGTATAATAACATCGAGGAGCATTTCCCTCTATATTTTTACTCCCCTCACCCAAGCTGTCAAAAAGACGAAACAACCGAAAAAACGAATCGTGTAATCGCCAGTTTCTGGCAACTCAGTTATTTCCTTGTGTGAAAGCCGTCTAAACCAAAACACAACAGACAAAAAGAAGCTCTAAATCACTGATCTCTATAATACACTGGATAGTGGATTCCCTATACGTATAACAGTTTTTTTTGAAGCAAATTGAATCTGACAATTGTATCCTTGCACACTTTTGTCTCTTTTTTTTACCGAAGGAAAGAAAGAGATAGTTTTTTATCAACACAAAAAATCGTGCATTGATATCAGCTGTTTGTTTGACATCACTGGTTTGGTTTGTTTGTAGTACAAACGCAAACGAAAACAAAACATAAATAAAATTGATTAATTTGCTATTGTTTTCCATTAATTTTAATAAGTCTTCATTAAAAATTGTAATATTTCTCTCAAACTTAAATACATGTTGAAGATATTCAGTTTAAGAATTGTTTCTGCGTATTTAACAGATAAAATATATACCGAGCGATCGTTTTCCGTAGTACGCGTCTTATAAAATGTTATAAAATTAAAATTGTTAATTAAATTAAAAGTATCTCAGCCTGTTTGGCTTGGATTTCTCCTTCGAGTTTGATTTTCTCGGTTTGTTCCAAGTGTTTATCCTCTTCGAGACGTTGCAACATTGATTGTAGCTCCATTTGGTAGAGTTCGAGCTCGTCCTTTGCCGCTTGCAATTGTTTTAATTGCTCTTCAAGACAATGAATCATCTCTTGTGCCTCCATTAGGTCCTTTTGTGAACGTTCCATTTCTTCTTGCATCAGCTTGAGACGGTCTTCGTATTCCTGTTGTTTCTTTTCGGCGCGTTCGCGGGCTGCCAGAGCCAGTTGCAGCTTTTCTCGTTCCTGTTGCTTGGCATTCTTCTCTTCCCTGGATTGTGCTTTCATTTGTTGGGCATTAATTGTGTCTGGTTTGCGACGACGCATATACAATTCATGGTTACCCATGCATAGGGCCAAAATTCTCTTATTGATCCTAACGCGTGGGGCAAAGAACACAAAGTCGAGCGCTTTTTTGCCAATCGGTTTAATGATGAAGCGCTTTTCTGAGAATGAAATATTCCTGATCTCAGACCATGGGGATCCAATTTTTAGAGTTAGCTTGTCTCCCTGTTCGTAGATGCTCAAACCAAGAGCATCCACACCCAACCACAAGTCAGTTCCTTTTTTGTTGTGGATCTCGAAATAATTTACTCCGTACTATGAAAAAATCAATTAAAATCTTTTTTTTATGATCTATTATAAATAACTTACTTAATCACTCGCGAAAAACATCAGCTAATAAAAAAATGTAAACAAAAACCACCATTTTAATACAATTTAAACTGTTATAAACTAAAAAAAAAAATTGACAACTGTCAACAGTTGTATCCTTGCACTGTTATAATTTTCCTTCAATTTGCTTCAAGATTCTTATATGAATCTGGTTTGTTTTGTTTGTAGTACAAACGCAAAAGAAAACAAAACATAAATAAAATTGTTTAATTTGCTATTGTTTTCCATTAATTTTAATAAGTGTTCATTAAAAATTGTAATATTTCTCTCAAACTTAAATACATGTTGAAGAAATTCAGTTTAAGAATTGTTTCTGCGTATTTAACAGATGAAATATATACCGAGCGCTCGTTTTCCGTAGAACGCCGTCTTATAAAATGTTATAAAATTAAAATTGTTAATTAAATTAAAAGTATCTCGAAATATTGTATGCGTGTGTTTACAAACTTAAACTATCTTAGCCAGTCTTGTTTATGAAAGCTGGATTGTGCTCTAAATTGGAGGCTGAAGAACTGCACCAACAAGATTTTCCGAAACTTGTTGAAGGTGTTAAGCGTTTGGCAAAAAAAAAACGGATCCTATGGTACAATGTATCATTGAAGAATCTGCAGAACACATCATTGTTGGGATGGTCTCCCAGAAGATATTGACAAGGGTGATTTGATTTCAAAGGACGATTCCAAGATTCATTAATTCTGTTGCAAGACTCGAGTGGAAAGCGATCTTGGCGTCGCGATATCTTTATTTAAACTAAAATTATGAACTTGATAAACCACAGACATTTGATTATTCCTATTTATTTTGCAACATCAACAGACGCAGTACTTGCACTGCTGGTTGATGGATACGAATACTGTTCTCTTCGCAGATATGGAATATTCTTCCCCAGCAGTTTGGGTGCCTTCAGTTGCAGAGTCATGAATTCATATCTCTTGCGATTAGTGTTAAGCCAACCTGTTCTGTCCATTTCACCAGAGCAATCTCACCATGTAAGGATAATGGGACACTATCACTGATGATCTCTATAATGTTTTGTGTTTTATATCGAAGAAAACTATGAAAAAATCAATTAAAACCTTTTTTTTATGATCTATTATAAATAACTTTCTTACTCACTCGCGAAAAACATCAGCTAATAAAAAAATGTAAACAAAAACCACCATTTTAAAACAATTTAAACTGTTATAAACTAAAAAAAAAAAATTGACAACTGTCAACAGTTGTATCCTTGCACTGTTATAATTTTCCTTCAATTTGCTTCAAGATTTTTATATGAATCCACTATCCAGTGTATTATAGAGAGCAGTGGCTTTCACACAAGGAAACTGAGTTGCCAGAAACTCATGAATGAAAAATAAATAGATTATGACACGCGCATGTGTTACTTTTTTTGACATTAGCTGTGACGTATGAAGAGACGAAAACGCGCGAACTCAAAAAGGAAATCCGGGCAATTTTTAAATTAATTCATTTTTAAAACTTTTTAATATCTTAAAATTTAAAATGCGATGTGTAGTGTGTGGTTGTAATAACAACAATAATAAAAATGACAAATATAATAAGGAAAATGTGTCGTTCTTTACGTTTCCAAAAGATTCTGGGATACTAAAAAGTTGGATCCATTTTTGTAAACGCAAATACCAAATCAACACAAAGACGGGTAGGATTTGTAGTGAGCATTTTGGATCTGATGACTTCGAAAGGAACCTCCAGTACGAAATGGGTAATTAATTACACAGACAAATTAAACAAGAGCTATTATCTAAGCGGTACCAGTATTAATTTTAGGTTTTGTGACTCATAGACGGCTCTTACTCAAACCTGGTTCTTTTCCCTCTATTTTCATAACTGAAAACGTGGAGGTACCTTCCACTCAGGGTAACAGAAAAAACAGAGTCAAGGGAAGAGAAGATAAGAGGGCTATAGATGCATTGTTTAACGAAAGCAGAGAAAGGTACTCCTTGCATTTTAAGTGAGAGCATCGTCGAAGCTACACAAATCAGTTCTTGTCAGAACTGCGATGTTCTACGAAACCAAATTGAAGAGCACCTTACACAAATGTATGTCTAAGGAAGTTGTCTATTGAGCTCCTTATTAATTTGTTTATTTTCAGACAAAAATTAGAAAATGAGATCAACGTATTAAACAAAAATCAACAGAATCTACGAACTTCTTTGACAAAAAGTAGGTGTGAAAGCAAGAATGTTGAAAACAAATTGGCTTCCATTTTCATCTACGGCCAAATTAGAAATTTGAAGAGTGGTGCAAAGCTTACGCATTGGTTAGAAGTTGATGTCGCTAGGTCAATTACCTTATACTCAGCGAGTGCAATAGCATATAGACTTTTGCAAAAAACAAGTTTCCACTTCCTTCGATAAGAACGCTTCAACGCTGGGCTCAAAAAATCGACATCTCGCCAGGTATTTTAAAGCCAGTTGTGAAAATATTAAAAGCTGCAACACAGCTTGATACAAGCCAAAAAGCTTGCATCCTCAGCTTTGGTGAGATGAAAATTAAAAAGGCATATTGTTACGAAAAGCCGACGGATACCACTTTGGCTCCAGCAAATCACGCCCAAGTAGCGAGGTAAAATTATTTCACTTTTGGAAGTACCTAATTTGATGTTTTTTTTTTCTTTAAAGGACTTATGAGCAATTGGAAGCAGCCGATTTTGTACTCTTTTGACTTCAAAATGACGTCTGGTATCTTAAAATAAATTTTAAGTGCCACTGAAGACTGTGGATATACCGTTGTTGGCATGGCCAGTGACTTGGAAGGAGGGAACAGGGGACTATACAGTGAACTAAATATTACAACAGAAAAACCATGGTAATACATTCAAGCCAGTAAGATTATTGCTAACCTTATCTATAATTTTATGTTTTTGAATGGCAAACATAAAGTTTTTGTTTTTGCTGACGTTCCCCATCTAATACAACTTCTTCGAAACCACTGCATAGACAGTGGCTTTCTTATAAAAGGAAATGAGGTCAAAAAGGACACTATCGCAAAGCTTTTATCGTGAACTGCCACAATAACCCACAAGATAAGCGAATACCACATCAATGTCAAGGGTGCAGAAAGGCAAAAAGTGAAGCTGGCAACTAAGCTATTTTCACACACCATTGCCAAAGCAATAGAAAGAGCAGCTTCAGTTAACCTTCTTGGGGATAACTGGAGAGAATGTTATCAACTGTTCAAGCTAGTAAGATCCTTTTGCAATATAGTTATGTTACACTGATAAACATTTTATTATTTCCTTTTTTAAAGGTCGATGAATGGTTTGATGTTATGAATGTTCGAGTACCCAAAGCCGATTCATGGGAAAGACTTCATGCTTATGGGCTAGCAACTGAAATTCAAAACCAGATTCTCGACACCATGTCCGACACAATGACAAATATGAAGGTAATCGGCAAAAACACTCTAATGCCATTCCAAAAAAGGTAAGAATGTATACTTATTTTATATAAATTTGTACAAAAAATAAAAGGTTCAATTTATTTTTAAGGTATTTTTGAATCAAACACAGCGGTAAGGCTTTTGTACGAAAAAATAAAGGACCGCTTCGGATTTAAGTACATCCTTACGTATCGACTCAACCAAGATGTGTTGGAGAAAACGTTTTGTCTACTTAGGGCTAAAGGAGGGCTTCATGAGCACCCTGATCGCCAGGAGTTTAAATACAGACTGCGGTCTCACATCTTAGGGCATAACGAAGGCGTTTTTTCTGATAACGCTAATGTTAGCTCGGATGAAACTCCAGATTTCGTGGCACCCATAACTGGTAATACATATTTTCGTCGTTTTTGACCAAAAGCTAAACAATATTCTGTTACTTTTAAAGGCACCATTTTAAAGAGAATTGCGTGGAAGCCCAAGGAGGCAAAAACTTGTCAAGAGCAGAGGAGCTAAAAAGCTTGGCGTATGATGGACTTGAAAATCTGGCTGGGTATATTTGCCACAGATTACCAGTTGAGACCTTCGCCCAACAAACTAATTAGCATTCATTCAATTCATGGGTGAGCCACGTTAGTGAAGGTGGTTTGTTGGAGCCATCTCCAGAGTTGATGTCGCATATGAATAAATTAGACCAAATATTCATGTCTTTCAACGGTGAAGACATAGTTATATGCAATAACTACCTTAAGAATCTTTTGGATTTGGCCGAGGATGTTGCGGTAGACATCAAAATAAAAACATTATTTTCCCGAGCCCGAATGTTATTTCGAATAAGAACGCTAAACCGGGCAATAATAGAAAGCACAAAGTCGCAAAAAAGAAAACTCAATAAAACAATAACATAAACATCAATTTAGTATCTCTTCTTTTGAATTTATTATATTTTGTTTACAATTTCAGCACTTCTTTTCAGGAAATTGGCTTTTCAAGGGACTATTACCCACAACGACATCAAAATAAAACTTATTTACATTAACTGGCGTATTTAACTAACAAATTATACCAAACTTTTAATTTTTTGATAATTTAATTGCAAGAAAATATTATTTTAATAAAAATTTTTGCACACCGCGATAAATAAAAAAAAACTGTCTCTTGTGACGTATGTGCGCAGTAAATCAAAAAATGAAACAGCAGCTGTCGTAATCTTCTATTTATTCATTCATGCCAGAAACTGGCTAGTTTGTCGGTAAGAAGGGTGTGATGGGAGATTTGTTGTCTTCCTGTTACCCTTCAAGCAAAATCACGGACCCAAATTTCTCGGTTCACTTGGGACTCCAAAAAAAATGAGTGTCTCTCACATATTAACAAATTTTCTGTGTATGCATGTAAAAAGAACGAGAATCGAGAGTATTTTTTTTAAGCACTGAGAAATAGAGAGAGCAATAGGCGAAGTATACAATCATTTTGCCTTAATTTCCACCACTTTTTTTTAGTTCAGTTTTGTAGGTAGCGTGGCGAAGACGGTTGCTTTTGTATCTCTTTTTTCTTGTTAAAACTTTGAAAATTTTTTTAATCAGAAATGCAAGTTTCTATTTATTAATTGTAAATTTATATTTGTGGAAATATGCCATGTTTATTAGTGCGAAATAGTCTTTAGAAAACCTTTTATGAATGATAAATAAAAAAAACTCTTGCAATGAAAAAATTCTGTTTGTTTTATTTTTGTAGGCAATGGAGAAACTGGACTAGATGGGAAGTTTTTTTAGTACATTTGCGTTGGGTTTTGGGTACGCCTCAATTCAATCATTTTTTTTGGAACCGTTTTAGATTCCATTTGGTTTCGGTTCTCCGAGTATGGTGAATTGAAAAACTCTCTCTCTCACAATACATTCACATAATGGCTCCGTGGTGATTCTAATTTCCATACTAATTTGAGCCACAAAACGCAGTTTTTCGATCCGTATTTGGATCCGAATGCGAAGTCGTCCATACGTTGTTTGATACGTTTGCGGACCGAAAACGAGCTCGCTTGCTTGAAGGGTACGCCCTTCTCGCCATCAAACTAAAAATCGCCGGCAACTCAGTTTCCTTGTGTGAAAGGGGTCTTAGCTCCGTTTGCCACTGACGTTTGTGGGATAAGCCGAATGCAGTGTATAAACATGAGTGGCAGCCAGCGTTACCAGAATGTTACAAATGTAACAAAAGTGTTACACTATTTTGAAATTTTATTTCGTTGTTACAATGTTACTTTTTTTCATTTTTGTTACACTTTTTGCCATAAAATATTATTGTCAACTTTTTACTTTTTTATACTTTGAGTATAAAAAAATAAAAATATTTCTTTAATTTTTTTTTTGTTACAATTTTTCTGCTTTTGTTACATTTTTTCTAAAAAATTGTTACACTTTCGTGAAGGCCTGCGGCAACGCTGGTGGCAGCCCCTATTTGTTTTTTTTTGTGCTTTTTTCTCTTTGCTTTCTTCTTGAATTTTGTGCTGTCTATCTCAATTCAATTCAGAAGGAACGTCAAAATCATTAAATTCTAGGGTTTGTCTTTTCACGTCTGTTTGTGTGTGCTGTAGTTGATGTTCCGAGACAAAAAATTTTCTTTTTTTTGTTAATTAATTATATTTTACGCAAAAGCCGAGTGCGAATATCTTTCTTTTTCTAAATAAATATTCAACATTAATTTGATTGTGGAAAGTGTACAGAAAAGACATGATAAAACTTTATACGTCTGTAAATGATCAAAGCTGATGCACTCACCATCAGCGACAGCAGGAGGAGGATAAGAAAAAGAATAAAATTAATGAAAAATCTTGGCGGAACACAAAACTCAGTGCAAATCCTGTTTGATTTGAAACAAATGGTTGCCGAGAATTGAAATTGAAAAAAAAACAGCGGCATATTAATTTGATATTTCGCATCTTTTCTCAAGCGACTTCTCCGTTAAGGATATCTGTTCCCCCTCGTCAGTGACAGTGTTTCCCTGTACCCAAATAAAAAAGAGCAACAAAATTTCTTTTAATTAATCAATGTATGCATAAAATATATATTTTCCCTGCGCTCTACCTCAAAAATTGATCTAAGTGGAAAACTAGGAAAAAAGGAAAAAGTTATTGTGTCTTGTATATCAGGAAACTTACATCACAAAAAAGAGAAAAGTAAAAAAAAAAAACAAAGAAATAATTTTTTGGTTTTGTTTTTTTTTTTGTTATTACTTTTCTGGCCTATGGAATGTGTTGTTGCTTCTCTTATAACAAGCAGGAGCAGCATTATCTCTTGAAACTGTGATTGCCGTGATTTGCGATTGAAAATTTGGGAATAATCTTCGTTATGTTGCAGACAAATAGATACTAAAGGGTTGGTCGTTTGTGTGACAGGGGTCTAGGCTAAGGATCTATCAGGCTGCGCGATTTGTGGGCTGTGAACTAGTAAAGTGAACAAAACACCAGGGAGAATTCTAAAAACAAATCCTGTGTAGGCAGGGGTACACATATAATTATGGCAGGAGTACAGAATAGCAGTGATTGCATGAAGGCAGAAAGGGAATTGAGTAATAATTCGAATTCGACATGTGACAGCAGTTTGCATGCTTACGGTGAGTTCCTGGAACTTTATTGTCTATTTATTTATAACACCATTTTCCAATATCACCTCTATTTTTTGTTAATAGATTCCGATAGAAATGATCCATTTGGGAGTGACAACACCCACGGCACAGCTCGATATGTTGGCGGCGTCGGGAGCAGCTCTGGAGATTTGGGAGGGGTTGGAGCTGCTTTGGGCGTCGCAGGTACCCCGAGCAGCAAATTCGATTTTCAAACTATGAAAGCCGCCAATAATCAGGTTAGACATCTCTGACTCCAAATTTGCCACGAATATATTTTTGAGAACAAGTCAATTTTAATTCTTTTTTTAGAAATCCTCTCGGACAGAAATGCCCCGGAGTGAATTGATAAAAATGCTCGTATACCTCGAAGGAGAGCTGCAAGCTCGCGAAGTAGTGATAGCGGCCTTGCGAAACGAACGAGTCAAACACTTCATAACTCATCTCCGCTCAAATCCTATTCAACACAGTGATCCGCATGCGGCACTGTTTCGTGACAAGATCGCTCTGGGAGGCAATTTGATTAGCCGTCAATCCTCGACGGCAGCGGTGCAAGCCGATATGGAAGTGCGAGTAATAATCGAACAGCAAATGGAATCGCTATATCAGATGGTTCATAAGCAACGAGCAACGCACGTTCGAATGGTTAGCATATTGACTGATTCATTGGACAATAATCAGCGAATGTTGCAAGAACTCGAAGAGGAAAAGCGCAAACACGAACACGATACAGCTCAGGGTGATGATATAACGTATGGCTTAGAAATGGAACGTACCAAACTGAAACAGGAACTTGAGGCGGAGCGGACACAGACAAAGAAGCTGGAGAAAGATATTAAGAAGCTGCAAGACACGTTGGATTTTGAACGTGGTCGACAAAAGCAAATTGTTTTGCTATTGATTGCTGAACGGAAGAAGATATTAATGAAATATACAGAAGAGGGTAAGAGATCCGAGGATTTAGCTCAGATACTAAGTGAGGAGAAACAACGTTCGGACTCTTTGGCAGAGGGCTTGGAGGAGGAGAGTAAGAAGTCATTGCGTATGGAAGCTGAATTGGAAAAGCAATCAAAAACATTTGAAAACGAAAGGAAAACATTGAGGCTGGCACTCGCTAAGGAGGAAAAGAGGTTGGTTTTTGTTTTATTTTCATCTTTATTATAACAAATTTCAAAAAACCTAGGTAGTTAATTGTTTATAAGTGATAACATTTCCAAATTTGATTCAAAACTATCTCATAACGGCCCGTTTGCTAAAACGAAACCTAAGCATTTAATTTCAACATAAGAACTTATGAGACAGTTATGCTTAGGAAAAAGTAGAACATCAGCGCTAATGTTGAACATAAATATTTATGTTTAGTATCAATAAACGGCTCTAATGTCCATTTGCTGAAACGAAACTTAGTCCCATTTGCTGATACGAAACATAAATCTTCATCATAGCTAAGTTCAACATAGTTTGTGTGTTCAACTTTATTTATTCTCTTTTGCTGGAAAATATTTATTATCTACTTAGCTATGCATAACTCTCATGAGAGAAATCGCTGTCAAAACGTTATTTTTGTGTGAAAAGTCAAATCAGTTTCTAGTATTTTGCATTTTGTGGCATATTTGGACGTGCGGTTAGCAGTTGAACTGAATATTTTAATTTAAATATGGGTTTTCAATGAAACCTGAAATTAAAAAACTATCCGGAGTTATTTGTTTGTGTTTCTGTAAAAAGTGATATGTACTGTGAAGAAAAATGTACTGTGGTCAGAATAACAAAAATATGTTTGAATATTGGTGAGGCATCCTATTTCTTCTTGATTTAAGTATATGTATGTTCTCATATAAATATAATTAAGCATCTAGAATCTATGTATTTGGACAGACCAAAATGCATTTTTATATAATTTGATGTTAATTAAAATACAAATACAAAAATGGTGCTGAATCCGAAAATGCCGGGTATACCTCTGGCCACCTTCAGGATTTTGAGTTATGACGTCATCAATAAAGGACTTCTAAAAAAAAGGCGGTAACTGATGCACATTCACGAAAAATTGGGATTTGCAATTATTTGACACTATAAATGCAGTTTTAATGATTCGCCAAATAAAGAAATGCTTTTCCAGATTTTTAGGGTGGTCAGGGGAAGGGGGAGTTGTGTTTGCTTATAGTAAAAACAAACATTTTGTGAACTTGGTCGAGTGGGGTATCGTTTCCAAGTATTTTTTGATGCTGAATCGACCGAAAACAATGGCAAGACGATTAAACAACTAACATCGAGCCCTAACCGCCATTTTATCGTAAGCGACATTTTTAACAAAATCAAGTTAATTATGCAATTTGATAGGTAATGCTATTATGCATCTATCTACATCATTAGTTTTCCAATAAAAATTATTAAAAAAAAATTACAGAGAATAGAAAATTTATCGTAAGCAATACTCATATTTTCTGTTAACAGCTAAATATCGCAAATGCCATAGATTGTTTTTGCTATTTAATCAACTTTGCTTTATTGTTGACCAAAGTGATACTGTTTTTTTTTCTGTTTACATAAATGGCGGATACAAAGGGGGGGGGGGTGTTCAAAGGGGTCATTATCCCCCTGTGAGATTCGATTTTGTATGTGAGTTGTGTTAAATTAGAAATTATAGCTAGAACACTTATGGTCATGATCCCCCTGGGGTTTTTTGACATTTGTTCGGTATTCATCTCGGAATTATTTAGAGTTCCTTGCAAATGTTTCCATTTGATCTTCATTCCCCCGCCCAGGCAAGAGGCAGAGTCAAAGTAAAAATTAATTTTATTGAATTGGAAAATCGATATTTTTCATATTTAATTTCGGATTTTATTGGCCAAAAACGTTTACATTCATATTTTGGGTATTTCTGTCTGTCTGCAATATTATTTGTGAAGCAACATCTTATAAAGTCTCTTTGAGAAACTTTGATAGATTCAAAAATTTCTGAAAACCACCAATATTTTGACTTTTTATTTTTTTGTTCCGAAAAAAGTTGTTTTATGGCACTAGGGTGATGACGTAGAGGAAGTTATTGATCGGTTCATAAAACAAAAATGAAAAATCAATCTCGTGTTTTAAGAAAAAGTAAAACCATATTACATAATGTATGTATATTGTATAATACTTTTGTTTCTTATTAGTTATTTTTTTTTTTTTTAAGTAATTTTTTATGGGAGATTTGACCCAACCAATGTTCAAAAGGGTAGTTATGTGCATTCAAGAGGACACAAGCGTCCACAGATTTTTCTCAAAACCCACCTCTGTCTACCAACTCCTACTCTCACTTCCTAGTGGTGAACATCGGGTGTCTAGTACCTCAGCTGGAGACGGGGTTTAAATCCCCGTGGAAAGCTGTTGGGGACAGCCAACGAGAGAGAGGCGGGGGAGGAGTGTTCCCACTAAGGCACTTCTCCTTTCATCGAGGCGACAGCGGACGAATTCTCTAGATGGAATCAACGGTGGCGTCTACAGTTGCAGTTAGGTTGAACTACTTAGTGAACACCTTATATGGGCTAATACGACATATTTGTAGCTCAGGCCTATAAGGAGCGGTTTATCCGGCTCCCTACCCTTGGAGTTATACGAAGGGTCTGGTCCTCCGGGTCGGGGGTTGTGCGTCGGGGTAACTTCCCTACCACGTAAAAAAAGTTGTTCCGAAGCAACAACAAGCCTCGGATATGGATGATTTTAAAGTTGACGACCCCAGCAAACGAAACAAGGACAAAGAACTTCGGATCTGCACGTGGAACGTCCTGTCCTTATACAGAACACGTGCAGCCGAACAATTAGTGGAGAACCTGGACAGGCTAAATGCTGACGTAACAGCCATCCAGGAAGTGCGATGGGATGGAGAGGGCATACGGAGACTGAAAACGTGTGACATCTACTACGGCGGGTGCTTGAAGGAACAGGGTCAGCGGCTCTTTGGTTGTGGTTTTGTGAAAAGGGGAAAACTTAGGCAAGAAGTCTTGGGCTTCCGAAGTGTAAGCGAGCGCCTGGTCACAATCCGCATCAAATTCCAAAGAAGCATTCTACGATCTCCTGGAGACAACGTATGATATGTGCCCGAAGTACGACGTGAATATCATTCTTGGTGACTTCAACGCAAGATTCGGAAAGGAGGGCATCTTTGGTTCGATAGTCGGAGGACACAGCCTACACGACGAAACTTCCGGCAGACTTTGCGGCGGGGCGAAATGTCATCATCTCAAGCACCTACTTCCCACACCTCAATATACACAAAGGGACTTGGCGGTCGCGTGATCAACTAACCGTCAACCAAATCGACCACGCTGCGATAGACGCGAGACATGCTTCCAGTATCTTGGACGTCCGAACGTTCCGAGGGGTCAACATTGACTCGGATCACTACCTGGTGGTAGCTAGACTACGTATGCGGATATCCATGACGCGACAACGCAGAGCAGATGCTGTGAAAAGATTCGATGTCGAGAAGCTTAAATCGCAAGAGACCGGCAGAACTTTTGCAGACCACGTAACTCTTAATCTCTCAGGAGGTCCGCCACCAGCATCAAGTGCAGAGGACCAGTGGAGGAAAGTATGCCCGATGAATGGAACCTCGGTATAGTGTGCCCCATCCATAAAAAGGGAGATGTTCTGAAATGTACCAACTACAGAGGAATTAGTCTCCTAAACGTCGCTTATAAAATCTTGTCGGCCATCCTGTGTGACCGCTTAAAACCTTTTGTCAACGATCTGATCGGCCCCTATCAGTGCGGTTTTAGCCCAGGCAAGTCAACCGTCGATCAAATGTTCACACCCCGACAGACTTAGAAAAATCCCGGAAATTCCGAATCGATACACACCACCTTTTTATCGATTTTAAAGTCGCGTATGATAGCGTGAAAAGGGACGAATTATACAGAGCCATGTCGAGTCTCGGCATCCCTGCCAAACTCGTCCGCCTGTGCAGGATGACGATGGAGAAATCTTGCTGCTCCGTCAAAATTAGTAAGAGCACCACCGATTCCTTTGATGTTGAGAAAGGATTGAGGCAAGGCGACGCGTTATCATGCAACCTATTCAACATCTTTCTTGAAGCCATTGTACGCAACGCACATGTCAACACCAGCGGTACAATCTATCAAAAGTCCGTTCAATTGCTTGCATATGCGGATGACATAGACATTGTCGGAGAACGAAGCGAGCTGTGGCAGGGGCATTTGCGAGCATTGAATCGGAGGCGACTAAAATGGGATTGGCGGTTAAGGAGGACAAGACGAAGTATATTCTGTCATCGAGAGAGGAATCTCAACATCATTGACTCGGGCAAAATATCACGATGGACAGGAGTTGTCAAGGACTTTGTCTACCTGGGCTCCACTATTACATCGCAGAACGACATCAGTGCAGAGATCAAGCGAAGAATTACTCTTGCCAACCGCTGTTTCTTCGGTCTAAGAAGGCATTTAAGTAGTAAGGCCCTCTCTCAGAGAACCAAGGAGACTTTATACAAGACCCTAATCATCCCGGTCCTGCTTTATGGGTCAGAAGCATGGACACTGAAAGATTCGGATAAAAATCTGCTAGGGTGCTTTGAGAGGAAGATTCTTCGTGTGATTTTCGGTCCGGTGTGTATCGAAGGAGTATGGAGTTGAAGATTCAACGACGAGCTATACGGGCTATACAGCGCCGTTGACCTGGTCAAAAAGCTGAAAATACAGCGGCTGAGATGGCTGGGGCACGTGGAGCGTATGGACAGCAACGCACCTGCCCGACGAGTCTTCGAATCCAACCTCGATGGGTTACGCAGCAGAGGAAGAACCCGTAACAGGTGGCGCAATCAAGTGAATGACGTCACCAAAGCACTCGGTGTGCGCAACTGGAAGCGGCTAGCTAGGGACGGAGCTGGCTGGAGGGGCTTGTTAGTTGAGGCCGAAGCCCATCCTGGGCTGTGAGCGCGATCAAAAGTAATTAAGTAAGTGACCCAACCAAACATCCTGGTTTTTAGATTATACTGTGTTTACTACTTGCTACTATACATTTTTGATTGTTAAATTTCGAAAAGCTGCATTTTGGAAACAAAAATTGGGCTCAAATTGAAGAAAATTTTCTTTTTCATAAAAACACGGTTTATTTGCTATTTTTTAAATGTAACATTAACGCCAAAACTTGATCATGAGCTGGTAAGTTGTGAACACCAAAAGTATCGTAAACGCCAAAAACGTCAAAAACAACTTAAATTTGGCAACAGCACTGAAAATCAACTCGTTCCGTTTAGCAATTTAGGAGGAAAACAAAAAAATGTGTTTCCTGTAAAATTTACATTTTGTCGCTAACTATAAACTGGCGGTTAGGGCTCGATATTGAGTCGACACCTTAACTGACAAGACGATACAATTATTTTTCACAAAGCAACGGGTATTTTAGAGAATTATAGTTATTTTAATTTTAATATTTTTGTCAAAATTCATGAGTGCCGAAAATTAATTTTTGGATGTTATGGTAATAATCACGTTCCTGTTTCGTTTCTCCACCCAACAAAAAAATCACCCTTCGCCAAAGTTATTTTTGGCGAGTATTTTGATTTTTGGTTAACAAGCACAATGAAACATTTCGTGCAAATTTCATTAATATACCATTGTTTGCAAAAAGTTTACGCTAGTATTTTATCTGTTGCATAAAGAAGAAAACGTATGAAGAGTTTGCCGTGACTCACTTGACAGACTGAAGATTATAGAAAATGTGTATTGACCCTCTCAGTACAGAAAATGAAACACATACTCTGAAAGAACAGCGTTACCTACTGTTAACGTTGACTCTTCAGTTCAATCAGACACACAGTCAATGAAAGAATATCAAGCTAATTTGGCATCTAGTTTTGGAGGTAGAATACAAAACACAATATGAAAGAAAATGTTAAGAGAATCAAGTCTGGTAGTACAAAAGTAATAGATACTGAACTAATTTACTCACGTGCTATGGTTTTGAGAATGTCGAGGGACTTGAATGGCGAAGATATCTTAAAGTTTGAGTTTAGTTTAGTTTATTTAGCAGAACTCAGCTATTTAAATTCAAGTTTTACAATTTTTAAACTTAAGATATGTATATAATATAATGTTTGCATTCTTAAGGATAGGTACAAAATCTACAATGAAAAATGCTGAAGTAGAACAATCTATTGGATTACTTGAAAGCGAAATATATGTACATATATTAACCGTGTCATTTTTATTGATGCTTATACAGTTATATGGACGATCAACTGGCCGAAACATAGAACTCATAGATCATACCGTAGTGGGTTTGAATTTTAAAGCTTACATATATGGCGCAAGCTGAATGAAAGTGATGTTTATCTAGTTTTTGACCGATATTTCGAATTGAGTCCGAAAAGTGGCACATGTATTTTGAGAGGTAGTGCTTGTGTATCACGGAACCACGTACTCAGATTAAACACCGAATTACCTGCACAGCAGGTGGTTTTAACCGTTTCATTTAACAAAAATCAAAAAGGTAAATGTTACATTCTTAGAACTTGTATAGCTAGTTGTTACATCTTGACACCCTATTCTAACTCAAGTTCATAACAAACGTGATTCTAACTTCACAAGTTATTTTGACAGCTTTGATGAATAGTGCATTAAAGCAGTATTTGATAACACATATGTATTGCTCCTTGCACCACTATGCCCAAAATAACTAAAATTGTACCTTTAATATGGAACCTTAACAAGCAGAAAGATCGTCTAAAGACATGAAAAAAAATGTAAAAATTATATTTATTGATATTGTGGATCAATTACTCCCAACGCATGCTCTTTCTGCTTGCGATACACTGGTAGGATTTTTTGTGAAGGAAAAAAAAACAATTATTAATTGTGATTGGAAGTGATTAAAAATAATCTTTCTGTCGGCTTTTTTTTGTCACTGTATTTTTAGCAATAAATCAATTAAGTTACATTAGCTTTCTCGACGTTTCGGCAGAAGTTGCTGCCTTCTTCAGGGGAACTTTATTTGGACAACAAGAAAAAATATTTACATTATAATAACAATAATTGAAACAATACAAAATGCACTCACTTTAATAAAATTGTGATGAGACACTGGGTGCATGGTTCATTAGGTTTACCCTTTCAATTTATTTTGTAAATGACATCAGTAACTTTATCCTTATCCGGTTTCGTTTTGAGTTTTGTGAAAAGGTGACTCAGAGTTTAATTTGATTTGAAGGCCAGGCGAACATCTGTTAGTTTTTGGTTTATCACATCTTTGAAATTCTCAGTTAGTCTTGGGATGTAAACTATACTTTTGTAGTAACCATTTTTCGGGTCTTTAGTGTCTTCACTTGGAATTTTGCAATTGTGTTTCTGAAGTAGATCACGAATTATAGAATTTGGAAAACCATTGTCACTCACGATTTTCGTGATTTTTTTCTCATTGGTAGAGTGAAATTGTTCGTCGCTGAGTGCGAAAACTGAGTGTTCATAACAATGTGTCTCGCTTGGTTAGAACGAAAGTTGACTAATCTTCCCGAGGCAGTATGTTTTTGGTACCAGTCAAACAATAGACGGTTGTTTTCACGATGGTTTTTACCTCCAAAAATGTTATGTTCCATTTCCACAGTGAACTGGATTTTCGGGTGGAATCCGTTAAGTATCAGCTGCACTTTTTCAATGTTTCGTCTGTCCATCATGGCAAAAATGTCTACATACTTAGGCCTCTCTTCCATTCCACTAAAACATTCATCTAGTACGTGATCAAGTACTAAATCTGCAATCCTTGGTGACAAAGGGTTGCCCATAGGCATACCAAAAATTTGTTTGAAAATGTCATCTTTAAATTGTAGATAGTTATTTTCACTATACCAATGAGAACAAAATCACGAAAATCCTGAGTGACAATGGTTTTCCAAATTCAATAATTCGTGGCCTACTTCAGAAACACAATTGCAAAATTCCAAGTGAAGACACTCAAGAAGGCAAACACTCTAAAAATGAAGAGTTTTGGAATCAATTTACAAAAACTTTGGAAACAGATAGTACGATGATGATAAACCCTGCAGCGTAGTTGATATGTGAAACTATTAAGCTTTAAGGGTGTGACATATATTTTTATTTTTGATACCTATAAGAAAAAGAATGTAAAAGTAAATTATTAATATACGTATTACATTATAATAGTTAATAATTGCTTTATATATTTTTGATAACATGTGTTTCGTTGAAATTAATCCACTCATATTTATTAATTAATATTAGAACACACAAAAATAGACATATTTTATTTAGATCCATTCCTTTAAACACAAATATATCTAAAATATAAACAAAATGAATCGTAAAATAAAAAAAAATATCTAAAAGAAAATTAATTATGTAATTGAATTCAGCATTAAAAATTACATGGAAACGATACCCGAATCGACCTAGTTGAAGAAATATTTTTTTTCTTTCAGTTACCACTCCTATCCCTACCAAATTTCGAACCCCGCCCCCAAAAAATTCCAAAATCTGGTAAAAGTGATTCTTTATTTCTCGAATCATTAAAACTGCATACTATTAAATTATTTTGTGAATCCCAATTTTTCGTGAATGCACACCAGCTGCCGCCTTTTTATTGGAAGTCCTTTATTGATGACGTCATATCTAAAAATTCTCAGGTTACCAGAGGTATACCCGGCATTTTGGATTTAGCACACTTTTTCCATAAAGAAACCATCTAAACAATTTGTAGATTTAGATTTTAAATTAGATAGAGATTTTATTTTTGAAGTGAAACTTCTTTGCGCGCGTTGAGAGTGAAATTTCAAGGTTGAATTTTTGTGAAACGAAAAAATGTAACGCCACATGTGCAACGCTGAGATCGTTGATTAGCTAAGTAATGGGAGGTAGAGTACAAGTAAAAATTTTTATTGATAAGCTAATATATTTTATAGTGCAATAAGTTTGGATTTTTTGATAATCTATATTATTGTAGCAGATAAAAGGGAAAATGTCCTTTTATGTCTTTTCTAATTCGTTAATTTTGTGAATAGATAATGAAATTCTAAGAATATTACTAGTTTAAGATTTTTATCTATCTCCTACTGGTATGGAGATATAAATTATTTTAAACATTTTATCTCGAAATAGGCTAATTTCAAAAGTTGAATTAAATCAGGAGAGTTCGCTAAAAATTTGAATTATACATACTCGTATATGGTTGCAAAATAAATAAAACCAAATTAAAGTTGTCACATACAAATTATTGATTTTGCAAAGATTTTGAGTGTAGGAAATAGTCGGAAAACCTACTCAAATAAACCGATTTATATCTTTTAAATTTTCACTTTTTTTACCATTATTATTTAATTTTCAAGTTTACAAACCCAATCCGTCGAACAATTTGATATAGAACACATATAAGCTTAATATCCCTATACATATCGAGATTTTAAGACCGCCAAAGAAGTTTCACTTCTGCCACGAGAACTGAGTTACACGCGCTCTTTTTTTTCCTTTAAAAATAATTTACATAAAAATATAAGAAAAATTATAAAGCATGACTTTATTGATTGACAATTCTTTTTATTACGATTACAAGATCCAATTATTAACAACTATTAACAATTAAATTAAAAATAAATATATTAAAAATCAACATTAATTATTTTGTTTCTATAAGTGAGTGCAATTTTAAAAAATTTAAATAGATTAGCTACATTCATTTCAATTAAAAGAGATATAATTTCTTCTTGCGTTAAGGTAATACTCCCGAAAATACTTTTTCTAAACTCCCTTAAAATTGGACATCAACCCAGGAATTGGAGAACATCTTCTAGTTCTTCCCAGTTACACAAGCTGCATATAATTGGAAGATCGTAGTAGATCGATTTAGTAGTTCACCTCGCAAGCGGAACACCAAAGCTATTTTATTCTACCTTACAGTCATCTCTGAAATAGTTTCGTTGATCAAGGGAGTACTCCAGTCGACTATAAATAGTAAGTCCTATGGGAGAACCAGCTGCTTCTTTTATGAATTTTGCTCTTGTTTGTGCATCAACGCGTTCAATGAGATCATATAATTCTGGTTTCCAATCCTTTATGTCATCTAGGCCAATACTGAGCTGCATGCCACAATCTACAGCCAAATCTAGCCAGTCCTTGAAAAATCCTGCTCTACTTTGAACCATTTGCAATACTGCCTTTTTCGGAAGACGATGATTTGGCATTTCATCACATTGAGAATAGAGTCTATTTGCAACTTAAACGTTTTTATAAACATTGGTGACAATCCAGTCTCAATTACCATAACCATATAGTTCGGCGAGTTCCGAGGAAGGCGAAATGACCTCTTTACGTAGAATCTGAGAAGTTTCTCCACAGTTTCATGTTTTCTTCCTCCCCACACTTGAGCTGCATACAAAAGTACCGGCTCTGTAACTGCCTCGAATACCCGGTATTTACTGCTGTGTGCTTTTGTATTTATTGCTGAAGCAAGTTTTCCAGTCAACGTTAATTGCTATTTTTGCTTTTGACAGTTTTTCTTTCAAATGCTTCTCCATATCCATATTTTTGGTCAAATATACTCCCAAATACTTGTATTCTTTGACAATCTCGATACTGTCTCTGTTGTAATACCACTTTTCGTTAGCACAAGTTCTACCTCCACATTTTTTAACTATCATCACTCGATTTATCTAGATTGACAACAAGGCTCCATAAGTTACAATATTCATACAATTTGTTTATCATGAGTTGTAGTGTTTCCGGCGAATAAGCCATCAGCACTACGTCATCCGTAAATAGAAGTGTTTTAATTGGAGTTCCTGCGTATTCAATACCTCCTGGCAAAAAGTGGATTAGGTCTTCCAAAAAGAGAGCAAATAAACTTGGACTTAAGGCACATCCCTGTCTTACTGCTGAGTTGGTTTGAAACCACTCCGACCTAAGACTACCATTCTAAACAGCAGCTTTCGTATCTTGGTACAGGTTTCGAATTAACTGGCCAAATTTATATGATATACCCATCCCATAAAGCTTGTACTTTAATAACACTTCGGTCAACCGTATCGAATGCTGCCTTGAAATCTACGAAGAAATGGTAGAGCTTTTTCTTTCGTGCGAGAAACGAATCAGCAATACCTTTTAACACGATAACATGATCGACCGTTGAATATCCGGTTCTAAAACCTGCCTGGAACTCCTTCAATAGGTTTTTGTCCTTAATCCATATTTTAAGTCGACTTTGTAGCAATGCAGTAAAAATTATATATGTATTATTAAACACGATGAATTTAAAATGAAATCCCTTTTTAGTTGTAGGATTCGCAGTACAGCCTTTCTTATGAATTGGGAATATTAGAGCTTCCCTAAATGGATCAGGAATGACCCCGTACTCTAAAATGTTATTATTTATTAAGTATAAATGTAACATTTTGTATACTCGTATACCGAAATTTTGGGTTCAGGTCCATTTTCCCCAGACTATTAAGTATATTTATGTTTAAGTTTACATTTGGTGCAAAGTAATATGTGTTACTTAAGCGTATATTTTGAACTTAAATATTTATGTTTCGTATCAGCAAACGGGCCTTAATCATTCAGGTTCAACATAAGAACTTATGAGACAGTTCATGCTTAGAAAAAAGTTTTTCCTCACTCGTCTTTTGTGTTTTAAGGATCGCTGAATCCGAATTTCAATGGCTCATTGAAGGTGATAAAACCACGGAGCGTTTTTAAACGAGAGCGTGCAATTTTGAGGATGGGGAGTAACTGCAACCCCTTTGGAAGAAATTAAAAAGAATTAATTTTCTTGTATGATTTTCACATTACTTAAAAACAAAAAGAGTTGTTTAAATTTTGTTGTTGTTTATTATTAATAAATTAACTTATTATTCTCATTTCATTAAATACATACAATAAAATTAAAATAATGTCAAGGTAAACGTAATAATGTATGTATGATTTTCACATTACTTAAAAACCAAAAGAGTTGTTTAAAGCTGTAAAAATAATCATTTATTATTAATAAATTAACTTATTATCTTAATTTCATTAAATACATAAAAAAAATTAAAATAATGTCAAGGCAAACGTAATAAAAATTGAAAAAAAATGGCTTACTTTCAGCGATTACATCTTGGTTGATTTTTTTATTAAAATCAATTTTTAACATAGGTAACATTTTGACAAAAAAATCGATTTTTTTATTTTTTTTTTACTTTAACACATTTAAAATGTATTTAAAAGGCCAATTGTATAGTAAATTTTATTCTCTACAGAAAGGTCTTCGGAATTTTCTCGAAATTTAGCTTGGTTTTAAAGTTATATACAAAAAACCAAAAGACTTGCACTCCTCCTCAAAATTGCACCATTTCGTTTAAAAACGCTCCGTGGTTTTCTCATCTTCAATGAGCCATTGAATGATTTTGACAATAAAAACCCTGGAACGTCTTAGTTCCATTCTATATGAATGAAGCTGAAGATCGCTGCATTTTTTTTCTTTTAAAGTTGCAGACCCCGAAAAGTATCAATAATAATAATTTTCCAGGGGCGATGTCCGTTACTTTTTCAAATTTGCATCCCGTTATATTTTTTTAAATTATTTTTTTAACATTTTAAAATTAACTTTTTTTTTAAACGGGCAGATAGACCAAACTAACGGTTAAAAAAAAAAAAAAATGGCAGTGTGTAGAACAGACCTTTTTCTAGAGGCGATGTTCCTTGGTTTTGTTTTTATTATTTTATTAAGCGTTTTTAACAATGAAACATAAAAAAAGAACAAAAAAACTTTAAGCCCTTATAACTTCGGATCAACGAATGCTTCGTAAAAAAAAAGTACACAGAAAAATTTTGTTTTCCAAGCTCTAGAGGCGATATTTTTTATTTTTTTTATTCATGTACGAAAAAATAACAAAAAGGCCAGTTGGTAGGTTTTTTTTTTTTTTGCAAAAAAAACCGCTTGCGTTTTGTTATACCTAATTTGTTGCTAAGCAAAAATAAATGGCTTAAAAACATGAATAAAAAAAAATAAAAATTATCGCCTCTTAATTCTAAAAAAAAATTTGTAGACCATTTTTGTAAGAAATTTTATGGTCTATAAAGTGTAGAAGGTAATTTTATCCAAAAAGTGTATATTTTGTTGACTTTTTTAGCAAAAAACCGAAAAAAGGTCGAACATTTTGAGGTTTTGTGATTTTCGCTGTGAAGCCAAGTAAGTAGCAAAGTTGAAATTCGACTGCAGCGACCCCTAAAACATAAAAAGTGAGTGAGAAAAAAACTTCTATATTATTTTCATGACCAAAACACCATTTGACTGGACTTTTATAGGTTATTCCAATCGGAATATTTGACGGTTTCAATTTCTTATTAAAAAAATGCAATCGACATAATAATATGTACATCTTAGATATTTTTCTTAATGTTTGGACTTGCTTCATCGCAGGTTACGATTTTAAATACTATTTGTACGTTCTTTTAACTTATTTAACAATAAGTAGTATCAGGCGCAAACGCAGGAAAAAATTTCAGGGGGGTTGAATAAATTTCGGGGGGGGGGGGTGGGGGGTTAAACTGAAAACTCAAAATTAAGAGTGAAATTGTGTTGCGAGGAAGTTAAATTCATACATTTCGTTCGCGCCTGACTTGTATGATAACTAACTTAATTAAATCAAATAAATTAACAGGACCTTAGTTCGGTCATAATTTATTATCAATATGTTATTTGACATAATTTGAAATTTAATATCAACTTAATAAATTATAAGGTATTATCGAAAATATCAAACATTAATTTTTGCATGATAAACTGAATTCTATGGGAAGCTTATTCTTAGTTGATATATATTTTTTAAAGACTTGTTTGTTGTTTTTATTTGAAATAGGATAACATTTTATTAATAGCAATAGAAGGCGATGTCAGTTACGCTAGGGGAATTCGTAGTAGTTAATCGGCCAGTTCGAATATTAATAGTCATGCTAGGGGTGTGTTTTGACAAAAAATTCTTCCAGAAGCCTCACTTACTTCGTTTACTGAGTTTTAAAGTAACTGGTCACTATGCTTCCTCGATAGTGACGTGTGACGTAGATTCCAGTGCAAATATGATTACAAACTTAATTCTTTGTGGAATGAGAAAATTTATCCCGAATAGGGTGAAATCTATCAATCCCAAAGAAAACTCATGGTTTGATTCGAGCTGAAAGGAGGTTATTAGGGTTAGAGAAGTAAGCTTCCGAAGTTATAAAGCCAACCCTACTGAGGAAAACCGGAAAAAGTTTCAACAAGCTAGAA
Organism: Melangyna quadrimaculata; assembly: GCA_949320155.1. NCBI lineage: Eukaryota > Metazoa > Arthropoda > Insecta > Diptera > Syrphidae > Melangyna > Melangyna quadrimaculata. The sequence continues at coordinate 19,988,649 of OX439486.1, forward strand.
AGACCTGTAACGTTCATATTCGACGAACCAAATTTTTACATGATCAAAAATTACGGCAAAAAATTCTACAATGTCCCAAAGGTAGTAAAATTGTTTGGTCATTTGTAAAAAACATACGAAATATACCACCTCGTCCTCGGTTCCAACACTCGTCTTCAACGATACTCCTTTTGTCAGCTCAATCGATAAAGCCAATTTGCTTGCAGCACAGTTTGCTGTTAATTCGTCGCTGCCTGAAAGTGTTATGACTCCTCCTGTACTTGAGAGCGCAAATGATTCTATGGGACAAATCTTCTTCCGCACTCGTGCAGTTGCCAGAGTTCTGAAAGATCTCGATATACATAAATCCGCTGGCCCGGATAGTATCCCTCCCATTGTTCTGAAGAGGTGTTCTTCAACGCTGGCAAAACCACTGCGTAAGCTTTTCCATCTGTCCTACTCTACTGGTCTCTTTCCGAGTGGATGGAAAACAGCATTTGTCCAGCCTGTCCCTAAAAAAGGCGTGTCTTCTTCCCCCTCCAACTATCGGCCAATTGCGCTTACGTCCCTTCTTTCCAAGGTCATGGAAACGCTGATTAATTTTCAGCTAAAGAAATATCTCGAAGAACGAAAGCTTCTTAATGACCGGCCGTACGTCTCCGACTCTCTTCCTTATATTCATAAACGATCTTTTATCTGAAACTTCTAATCCATTAAATTGTTTCGCTGACGACAGTACCCTCAGCTTTTCATATTCGTTCTTAGATTCACATCCATGTCCTTCGGATGTGGAACTTGAACGGCAGCGTATGATAAGCTCATTAAATTCTGATGTCGACAGCATTGTCCAATGGGGAATAAAAAAGAATTTAATGCTTCAAAAACTCAATGCTGTCTACTGTCGTTAAAACGAAACCCACCCCCATGCCACTATCCATGAGTGGCACTTGCATTGAGGAAACCGAAAAGCTTTCAGTCCTCGGTATGTGTGTCACAGACCACCTTTTATGGAACGACCACATATTCGACATCGCCAAAAATGCTGCTAAGTCTTTAGGTTTTCTCCGTCGATGCAAGAAATTTTTCTCCCCTTCTGATCTGGCTGTGATCTACAAAGCCTTTATTCGTCCAAAACTTGAGTATTACTCTCACATTTGGGCAGGTGCTCCAATAACCCACTTGAGTTTATTGGATAGAATTGAAAAGAGAGCTCTTAAAATGATAGGTGAAAGAACTATAACGGAAACATTCTCATCTCTTGAGCACCGTCGGAATGTTTCATGTCTTTCGTTATTTTACCGTTATTTCCATAAACAATGCTCTAGTGAAATAGCCAGTTGCATTCCTCCCCTTAAACAATTCAACCGTAATACTCGCGCTTCTAGGAATGCCCATCAGTTTACCCTTGATCCCAATTTCGTACTATTTAGTACAGAGACGTACTGTTAAGTACAGAGATTCTTTCTCTAGTCGCACTACTCGAATGTGGAATGCTCTACCCAGCTCAATTTTCCCCTCCCATTGTGATCTACACACGTTCAAAACCAATGTGCATCGGTATCTCCTTTTAAATCCCCTCCAATTTACCTAATCGCTCGTGCTGTGTATATCATCTTAAGGGTAGTCACAACCGCTTTTGCACGCGCTTAATATAAAAAAAAAAAAAAAGTTTTCATAGCCGTTGTCAATCGTGTAATATATTATAGTAGGCACTGATGGGAGTGGAGTTTAATGATATTAATTATTGGGTTCCTCCACGGCTTTTAACATTTCTTCAGGCACCATAAAACTGTTTAAAAAGATTGCCGGCCGGCGAACGCTTACTCATGCAGTTTCCATAGCCAACGGATAAGTGGCAGACAATGCATTAAATGTTTATTTATATTCAGACCGTACAATGATACCAAATATTTCCTTAATGAAATGACGTTGCCTTTTTTGTCACTGGCTCTTATGGCCAGTTGCACCAAAATGATCTAAAACCAGTCTTTGCTAAAAGGCTATTTAAATTTATCGACACGATACATTTATCTGAGTTGCACCAAACATCATCCCAGGTTTTTTTAGCTAAAATTGAGTTCATTAACCATCTCGGCGTTTAAACATCGCTTTCAAAACTGGACGAAAATGTTTGTTAATGAAAATAAATAAACGTTGGGATGTGCTACGTACCAATCCATACAAACATAAATATGTATGTACCTGGTACATGCAACTCGAAAATAAAAAAAGAAATTTTGAAAAATATGTATTTTTGTAACTCGGCAGCTTATTATTAAGATTTTGTCTGGGTTTGAGTTCATTAATATATTATAATATTTGTTTTGATTTAGTAGGTATTGTATGGTGTTGTTTTCCACTTCAATTAAAATATAAAAAAAAAATGGATTTGAATTCCAACTCATGCATCTTTGTTTTTCACCCTTCCAGTTTTGTTTAAATTTATTTCTGGGTTCTGTTCAATAAAATTAGTTTTAAAATTTAACTGGAGGAAAATGGAACTTGAGTTTATTGGTTCGTTTATTGGCCTTTTGAAGTTAAAAGTGGTCGGTGCAACCGATAAATGTCATTTTAAAATCTAACGAAGCAATACAAATTTAAAAGAGTTTGGTGCAACTGCCCATTAGACTATTAAACGCTCAGAGAGCAGTTGATAATTGGCCTCTTTAAAATCAAAGAAAAATTATCAGTCATGGGAATTACTATAATTAATGCCGTTTTCCATAGGTTTCACTCAAAGTTTCACTCATTCTGAAATCCAATGGAACAGTCCAAGACGCTTCTACTCAATTTTGGGGTTTGGTATTTGTATAGGTGAATCAGCAAATAAAAATTATTTGCTACCACACAAAAAGTGAAATGTTAAACACGAGTATATCAAATCAGAACTTCCAAATAATATTTTTAGTTTGATTTTTTCTTAATTTGTTTATTAAAATCTACCAACAAATTTGATTTTGGATGCAAATTAAATTAAAATGGAAAGTTAAAGAAAATATGAAGTACATTGCAGTTTGTTGTGACGTTTGAGTTTGAATGTGTTAGTGCTTCTTGAGTGGATTCTGATTTGAAATCCAGAATCAAATTTCTCTTCTCAGAATCGTCAGAAGCGTATTTTTTGTGCCAATGGAATGGTTTCAGAAGGCTTAGGGACGCTTCCGGACGTCCAATGAAAAACGGCATAAGAAAATGGAAGTCAATACAGGGTGTCCCATTAAGGATGGTCCAAACTGAATATGGTGATAGGCCAGGTCATGACTTTTCAGAATTTGGTAACTTGTTCGTACCGAATCATAACCGTTTTCGATGAACGCCTATTTTTCGAAATTAAAAAAAAAAACTCTACTTTGAACCAGTTTTTTGCTCACCCTGTCCATAGTTGACTTTTGTTTTTTACAATTTTTACACTACAACTTTGGCTAATAGTTTGACTTATTTGACTGAATAAAAAAATGTTCATTTACATCACCATTTGCCTACAAACTAAAAGATAAACTTGAACTTTGGCCAAACTTAATTTTTGACCTCAATCTTCTTAAGAGCTCCATGAATAAAATTCGTCTGACACAATACAGGTTTTATCTTCCAAAAATATCCCGTAGTTTTTAAAAAGATATAAAACTTGCTAAAGCGGTGCTCAGATAGAAAGTTATAAGCGTTTGAACCCAATAAAACAGACTAAAAATAAAACAAAAATAAAACATTTTTGTTCAAGTATATCGATAAAATTAAAATATCTTTTCAAATATAACTCAAAGTTTCAAAGTTGAATTTTGGTGGAGAGCTTCATTTTGATGTCTTACGCATTTTTTAAATAAAAACCTTAAATTTGGACAAGGACTTTCGATTTTGTAGGGTGAAAGGGGAAAAGTCCAGTATTTTTGAAAATTTCTCGAAAAGCATCAGGTTTTATAAGAACTGTCTTTGGAAAAACGGTAGCTATTAAAATTCCGCACACAAAAGATGAACCACTTTTTTCGCCGGAGCAAGAGATTTGGAAAAAAACAGGGACAAAATGTGGCTTACTTTAATGTGATACTAACGGGATATTTTTGGAAGATAAAACCTGTATTGTGTCATATGAATTTTATTCATGGAGCTCTTAAGAAGATTGAGTTCAAAAATTAAGTTTGGTCAAAGTTCAAGTGTATCTTTTAGTTTGTAGGCAAATGGTGATGTAAATAAACATTTTTTTATTCAGTAAAATAAGTCAAACTATTAGCCAAAGTTTAAGTGTAAAAATTGTAAAAAACAAAACTCAATTTTGGATAGGGTGAGCAAAAAACTGGTTCAAAGTAAAGTTTTTTTTTTAAATTTCGAAAAATAGCCGTTACTGGAAAACCATTATGATTCGGTATGAACAAGTTACCAAATTCTGAAAGGTCATGACCTGGCCTATCACCATATTCAGTTTGGACCATCCTTTACGGGACACCCTGTATGTGTCAATTGGAGGATGGTGATTATCTATGTTTGATATAGCACAGATTGATTCTACCTCTATAATTATAGTACTGGTAACAGCGTCAGATGAAAAAAAAACTAAATTGAGTATTCGATTTTTTAAATTTATTACACAGCTTATACCCCAGTCAAAATAGACATTTCCCTGAACAAAATTCCGATAACGCTTTAACTTGGTGGGTCCACTGACCATAACGAAGAAATGGCGAAAAGTCCTCGTCCATCCGACAGCAGCACATTTTTTTACGCATATTTTTAGCAAATAACTTTTTAAAGATAAAGGCTATCGAAAAGTAGCTTGAGTACAGTTTATAGATCACAAAATTCTCTATAAAAAAAGATTAACACAGATTTTTTCCTACGACCAATGATTTAGAAGGTATTTATGTAAAAATAACATAAAATGACGAAAATATTGTTTTTTGAGTATAAATGTTAAATCGTCAATGCTATCGAAAAAAAAGTCTTGGAACACTTTGTAGACCGCAAAATGGTCTATAAAAAGATTAACACACTTTTTTTCTTACGACACTTTTTGACAAACAATTTTTTATTCCACACCACCTTAGAGGTAGAGTAAGTGGGGCATTTTTTTTAAGTGGTTTCCCCAGTAGGTTTAATCCACAACCCAGCTAATTTCCTTTATCTTAAAATTGGTCTTTAGCCGTCGCGTCGCGTCGTCTATTAGCAACTATTTGTTTTCTTCTTCATAATCTTCTTCGTATGTTCCTTCGTCTAAGTACATAGATGCACCCGTTATTCTTTCATTTAGGTCAAATGTATCGTCTACTGTTTTTTTTCAGTATTGGTACTAGACTGGCCTTGACAATTGCTGCATATCAGTGAACAGTATAGCCCAACTTTTCTGCAACCACAGTTATAATTGCAACCTTTCTTGTAATTGCAGAAAATAGTGTTGAAAAGTCTTTCTGGAGCAGGAGATAGCAAGGTTTGAACAGGTTCCAAAATGCCATTTTGTAGTGACCATCCTCAATCTTCAGATTTCAGCTTGTTATCCAACCATACTTGGACTTCATAGAACACACTTTTATTTTTCCTTTTGCTTTTTATAAACGAATTATAGCGAGTGCATAGCGCTATGCACTGTTTATAATGCCTCTGAACGCAAAAACCTTATTCATAAACTTATGCAACGTTGAATAGAAGCAACATACGCTAAACGCGTTTGGAGGTTGTATAGAGCCAACATTTGGGTTGTTTAGTATCGGAATGTCACTTTGACTCACACATAACAATAATGTAGATAGATATTAGGGGGGGGCGCTTATTTTTGCAATCTTTGAGGTGTTGAAAACTCACTTTCAAAATATTTTACAAAATTTAATACAACAATTAATAATGTTGGTTGTTAATTTACTGTACATTTTTGTTTGGGATATTGTTTGAAAAAATAAAGAATATTTTTTTGTACACTTTATTTTATTATTATTTTCCATCAAATCTTACAACTTTTGCAAATGCTCGACGGCATGCGTGATTTAAATAAAAGTATACAAAGAATCACCTTCATCACTTTCATGGGAAAATATAAATCGTCGCCTTATTTTGTCGTAAACGCCAAAATGCACTTTTTTAAAGTAGGTATGCCGTCCTATGTTTTCGAAGGTCCTCTTTCCATTTCTGCAATCAGAATTTTCTTATCACTTACCGTTACTGAGATATTCAGTATGAATTTTGTCGTACATCCACAAATTAACTCATCCTTCAGTTTTGTTTTGTCGTAAACGCCAGATTTCTGAATATACGACAAAAAGTCCATGTATGTTCAATTTATTTTTTGTTTAATTTTAGTTTGTCGTACGTCCGTAGACTTAACACACATACAACACAAAAATTCAAATGAAACGGAAGAATTGGTTTGGCGTACGTGTATGTAAATGGGAAAAAATATAAAACAGATCATATATATATGTAGGTATATGTACAGTAAAACCCGCTTAAGAGAAAAACCCGCTTATCTGAAAAAAAATTTTCACCTCCAAGTATTTGTCGACCAATTACCTTTAAAACATTCCGCTTAAGCCAAACTCGCTTAAGTGAAAACCCCAGATAACTGAAACGTTTTTCTAGTTAAATTTAATATTTTTCATCGAAAAAAACTCTCTTAAGTGAAAATATAATGATAATGAACTAGAGCTAATATAATCATTGTTGGTTATTAAAACTGATTCATTTAAATTTTTGCCAGTCAACTCCAAAAGATAAATAAAATTGTTTCTAGCTAAAAATCTCCACTTTGCGGTATTTTTAAATCCGCTTAAGTGCAATTATTTTCACTTATCCGGACTCCGCTTAAGTGAAAAGACTGTGATATTTTGCCGTTTCTCTTAAGCGGGTTTTACTGTTTTTTTTTCAATTTTTGCTGGCTGTCGGCGTGGTGACGCGGCGGCGCGTGCTGTGTAGGATCAAAGGAGTAGAGGCGACACTCACAAAAGACGGAACGGTCATAATTGTGCGCATTCAAAAAAAATTGTCTGCGTTGACGTGTATCAGGCAGGTATGTTATACGTATGATATATTTTGTTGTTGCCCACAATACACAATCATATCTGTTTTGAGGGTATGATGTTGTTTTTGTTTCTTGTTTCGACGACGCTGACGAAAAACATGTATTTATGGTGTCGTGTCGTGTCCTTTCTCTTGTGGAGAATTTAGTATTTAGGTAGACGAGTGAACATATCTCAAGTAAAACATGATCGCACAGCATTTCACATTTGTACGCATGTACATAGTTATTATGTTTGCAACAGTGAAGTTTTTGTGAACTATGCAAGCAAACGATTTCAAAGCATTCTCCGTCAAAGCAGATCAGTTAAATTATTTATCCATGCCATTTAGTAAAATAAAACTTCTAAAATTCGAAAAAAGATCTTTTTACGCTCTATTACGAAACAAGGGGCACAGAGCTGGAGTTTAAACTATTATCAATATCAAAAAGGTCTAATAAAAATAATTTACAAACACCGAAAAATTTATTTACATAAAAAAAATATAAATCCATAAGTAGCAAGGATAAAATTAATGACATTGAAAGTTTGTTTGTATTCATGCCTTAAAGAGAAGCCGTATACAAAATATGTAGCTATTACCTATCCAATGTTAACTGTTTTTTTTTTCTTTTAGTTTTACTGTTTGCTAGTGGTCACAGGATGGCTTTTTTTCTTTTTTTATTAACAAATTTTCAGTTATGTTTTTTTTTCGTTTAATAGTTTGAGTTGTTCATTATTTTATAAAATTGTATGTACTTATGTATGTTATTTTTTTTATTAATAAACACAGTATACGAGTACCTTTAAAAAATTGACTTTTCTTAAATATACAGTTATTGAAAAATCATTATATTTGAATAATTTGTTCTTATTCGAATCGGCATGAGCTTAGTATTGCAATGTCGTATGTGCGTTTACTTTGTCGTACGTGTATGGGGTGCAACAAAATGCTTATTTTCGTGGTATATACGACAAAGTGATTCTGGAGAAAAACACTTATAATTCGAAAACCAGAACCGACTGGACACCTTGGAAAACTTCAATCGAAAGAAGATTTACCACATAATAATATATTAAAAAAAAAAAGAAAACTTTATCGATCAGTTTTTTTTTTATCGAAACTCAAACCTTAAAATTCAATTTTCCAAAATCGCCCAAATCGCATATTCGACAAAATAATTCTCAGGCGACGAAATGAATTTTAAGCATTACAAAATAAGCACCACTCTTTAATTTTTAATTTTATGGGAACACAAAAACCAACAAAGTAACTGGATAATTATAATAATATTAAAAGAAATTTATAAAAAAACAAAAAGAATCCAATCGCCAGCAGATTTACTTCTATTGATTTTTCACAAACACAGCTGGGTCTCCTTCGTCAGTTTTGAAAGTAAAACGTAATAGATTCCTCCTTTATTGTACTTATTTTGATACAAGCTCATTATAAATATAATGGGTTGAAAAATATTGTATGCATAACAATTTATGCAACGTTATATAGTGGCTACATAAATCTTTGTGCAGTGCATAACTATTTATTTGTTCAGCGTATTCTAATGAATATGGCTGTAAATGTCTATTAATTGTCTATTGAAGTTGTTTTTGTTTGTCCCAGTATATACATATGTATGTATGTATATGTTGTTATCTGTACATAAATAAATTTATTTATTTATTAACATCAATTAGAGATTTTAAACCTACAATTTGACTAACGAAGGTTATAATAATAATAAAATTACAAAAACAAAATAAAATCTTGATAAACAAAAAAAAAAAAAAAAAAAAAAATAATAATTGAATATACATATGTACGAGTAATATAAAATAATTTACTAATTTCAAAAGTAAAACATTATGTTATTTTTTTAAAGTGAGTCTACTTAAATGAAAATTAATATCAATATTATTTGAAACAAGATTAGTTTCTCTAACACAGCGAGTTATAGGTTCATTGAGTGCATAGTTTACCCTATGTTCATTTTCACGAAGCCTAACACGTTCTCTTAGCTGTCGAGAATGAGCATAAATATCAATTAAAGATATAAGAAAGGGGCATTTAATATGATTAGATAAAATATCTCTTATGAACATCACCGAGAAAACTTTCCTTCTATTAACTAGTGACTGTATACCAAGAAGTTGACATCTAGTTGAGTACGAGGGAGTTTCGATGTTCCAACCCAATTTCCAAATTACGAATCTAGTGAAGTTTTTTTGAATCTTTTCAATTCTATAAGAATGAATATTGTAGTATGGATTCCAAATCACACAGAAATACTCTAAAATAGACCTCACATACGAGCTATAAAGAGTTTTAAGCGTGAAAGGATCCTTTAAGTCCTTAAAGTTGCGTTTAACAAAACCCAACATGGAGTTTGCTTTGGCTACAATATATTCCACATACTTAACAAAATTCAATTTAGAGTCAAAAACCACACCTAGGTCTTTTTTTTTTAATCAATTTTGTAATCAAAGAAAACTGGTGAGAAATTGCGAAAAAAAGAAAAACAATGGCATTTTGAGACATTCAAAAACAATTGGTTAGTTATACACCATTTAGTTAGCCTTTGAAGGTCTTCTTGCAATAGAAAACAATCATCAACAGATGTTATACATCTGAAGAATTTTAAATCGTCTGCGAATAAGAGTCGAACAGAATTTGAAAAGATGTTAGGCATATCATTAATAAAGATGAGAAAAAGCGGTGGACCAAGATGGCTTCCTTGAGGAACACCTGACGATACAGTTATCGGATAGGAAAGGAATTGGTCAATGAAAACAAACTGTATACGACCTTTTAGGTAAGATAATAACCACTTCAATATACTTGAGTGAAAACCTAATCTTTCAATATATTTAATCATCATCAGTGACTGACTCTGTCAAACGCCTAAGCAAAATCGGTGTAAATAACATCGATTTGGTAACCTTGCTCGAGTTTGTAAAGGATAAAATTTGAGAAAATTGAAAGATTGGTGGTTGTTGACCTTCCTACTTCAAAGCCATGTTGAAATGGTGAAATATATTCCTTTAGGAAAACAATAATTTAGCATAAACAATTTTTTCAAAGAGTTTGGGTATTGTAGAAAGTTTACATATATGACGATAATTCGATATTTCTTGTTTAGGGGCAGATTTATGGATAACAATAATGAATGATTTTTTCCATTCATATAGAAATCCACCACTTGCATAGCCATATAAATAAAATCCAATGGTACCATTTTCTAAAAATATTCAACCAATTTCGATTAATCTTATATGGTTACTAAGCTATAGTTGCGGAGATGTGCAGAATATGAGGTAAAACGTATAATACACGCACTGACACACTGTGGGTTATATTTGTTTTTTCACTGCAACCAAGTCCTCAACACCGTTGCTGAAACAATAGTCGGTGGTACTTTTGAGATCCAACGTTAAAAAAAGCGCCACTTCCTTTTTCTCGACAATATGGTGAGGAAAAAAGTGTGTATGTTATCATCACGGTTTAATAGTAATACCCCTAAAACAAATATTGTATGTTCTTTTTTTTAAATATTTTTTTTTCGTACAAAATTGTGTGGTCTGCAAACTGTACCTAGACTGCTTTTCGATAGCATTGACGGTTTAGCAGTTATACTAAAAAAAAAACAATCGATTCAATTTTTTGTTTCCTTAATAGCTTTATTTTCTAAATTATAGGTCGTAGAAAGAAAAAGTGGGTTTATCTTTTTTATAGAACATTTTGTGGTCTACAGTCTAGGAAATATAGAAAATTAAATATGGGCAAGTGGGAACAAATTAATTCATGACATTTTATTGCTGGTATCGACGCATAATTTTATCCTCAACAACATATCCAAAGTCCCCCAAAATCCCAGCATTGGCTTTTTGTATAGACGCATTTAAAGAGGGGGAGGAGGTGGGAGTTTATCTAGCTGAAAAATTTGTTATAATACAATCTAATCATATGACACATGATTTTAGGGTGCTTTTCAACGCTGATTCTAAAGAGAACAAAACTGAAAAGATACATGTATCCTGTAGAAAGTTAAAACCGTTTTTATGGAATTATGACTTTTTTTTAAAGTACAACAAGTAAAATATTACCCAAAAACCATTTTTAAACAATGGGATTTTAATGAAATTTGGTATCATTTGGCATGTTTACCAAGAATCAAAAGAGTCTAAAGTCCCCCAAAATCCCCGCATTGGCTTTTTGTATAGACGCATTTAAAGAGGGGGAGGAGGTGGGAGTTTATCAAGCTGAAAAATTTGTTATAATACAATCTAATCATATGACACATGTTTTTAGGGTGCTTTTCAACGCTGATTCTAAAGAGAACAAAACTGAAAAGATACATGTATCCTGTAGCAAGTTAAAACCGTTTTTATGGAATTATGACTTTTTTTTAAAGTACAACAAGTAAAATATTACCCAAAAACCATTTTTAAATAATGTGATTTTAATGAAAGTTGGTATCATTTGGCATGTTTACCAAGAATCAAAAGAGTCTCCAAAAATATCTGTGGTTAAAGGGTGTTTTTTTGACGGAGAGATGCAAGTGAGTGATTTTTACCATAACATCTATGAACAAATTCTGACACTTATGAAATTTGCTAGAAATATTAAATTTATATTGGCACCCAAGAATCAAAAGAGTCCATACAAATATCTAAGGTCCAAGGGTGTTTTTTGGGGGTGTAATGATTGACCTGCTTAACAGAAAAAACGGTAATTTTTGCTTCAAAATTAATCTAACTTTTTGGCTTTTCTTTTATTAGATTCGGCGTTAAAAAATACATTTAAATCATATATCATTATGTCATATGTATTGTGATGTACTTGGATTGAAAGTTATAAGTGAACTGAACTTTTATTTGTCTCTTTCTTAAAACTAAAACAATTTTCTCTTACTTACTAGAATTACTGTAATTTCATTATTGTACTTTCTATAAGATGGCATTAACACTTTGTACTTGACACCTCCCATATTAAGTTGAAAAATTATTTAAAAAAAAAGGAATTGTAAATAAAAATTTTTCATGAAATTATAATAATAAAAATTAATTCTCACATTTCTTCAATTTGTGTTCAGGATTATAAACCATAATTCAATTCATAGTTTTTACTTTTTGTTTTTGAAAAAAAATATACAATGCTTTTTACTACCATTGAAATCAAAATAAAATAATAATAATACAAAGAGATATATAATAATTGAATAAAAAAAATACTTTATAATTAATTCTTTCGATTAGTCGTAAACCTCTACTAGAACGTGGTACGGAAATTGGTGGCACAGTATCACTACTACTTACAGTAACATCTTTCGAACCTGTAATGTCTCTCGGCTCCGCTGTTCCACTGGCTGTTTGTTTTTCTACGTCATCGTTAAAACTGTCGATCGATTTGTGTGCTCCATTAGACGTGCCCGACAGGGACGAAGCGTCCATATATTGAGTGGAATTAGTGCTTCCGTTAAGCAATTCAAAAAATTATACGATTTTAGCAAAGAATTATTAATTCGAAACTGACCTAATCGAATTTCATTTAATCTCTTCTGTAAATTAATGAATTCTCATTATAAAAGTCATTTAGAAAAAAAATGTCAATTATAACTACAAAAGCTCATAATATCCCTTCAATTCCAAGCACTGGGAATGCTCAATATCACTCAATTATAGATACACGCACGAAAGTGCGTGGAATGTATACCAGCTAGACATTCTTGTATATCGCCTATTCTCAACTCTCACTCCATCTTATTGGAAGTAAATTTTTTTAATTTCTTGCCGTTCACATAAAAAGTGAAGAATGAATTGAGTGAATTCATTATGAAAATTTGTAAGAACAAAAGTAGAGTAGGTAAGGAGAGATATGAGTTGTTTTATTTTTCTGACTGTAAATGAGTTCAGTTTCATTGTCAAAGGAGTAGAAAAGTTCATAATAATAATAACACTTGTGTGTTCCGTGTTGTGTTTTTTTGTCTGTGTGTGTGCAAATCGCATTGTCAACTGTAATGTTATTTATCAGAAGGTGGGTGGTCTTTCGTTTACGAATTTAAAGTTGAGGATTTCGTGAGTGTGCAATCAAAGCGAAATGATCTCGAGACAAAGAAATATTCTATGCTCATAGATAAATTTGCTTAAAAAAAGAGAAGTGTACATTTTATGTTCAAAACTTAACAACCTTTGAATTATTATTATTATTTTTTGCTTTTATAAATAATAAAGTCCCGTAAAAGCGATATTATCTTGAATAAAGGACTTTTAATTTTAAGTTTAACGTTGAGTGCTTCCGCTTCCAAAAAAGTCACGCCTCGTGCCTGGTGCCCGATATCATTTGATATAAATGCTTCTTAATTTGTATATTATTGTGAGTAAGAACCCAACTGTATGACCGTGCACCAATACGCTTCTTTACGGTGGCAGGTTGCCAACTATCTTTATTTGGGTTTGAATAATCTCTAACGAAGACATTCTCACCTTCCTTAAATTTTACGTTTCTTGAGCCTTTAAAATTTTTAACACTCGATAATTGACTATCACAAATCATTTCTCTCACCAAAGGTGGTTTCATTAAGCTAAAACGGGTTTTCAACTCTTTACCAAGCAATAACTTGGCTGGTGATTCACCAGTAGTACAGTGTTGTGCACATCTATAATCGAACAGAAACCGATTTAATATTAAGTCCATGTTTTTACATGGGGCAAGATACCCGAATAACCGGAATTAATTCAGGAGATGGGTCTGCTTTACTGAAAACATTTTTTTTAGTTGAAGTACCATACAACTTAATAGGAAAACCAAAATTGAGTTTTAGAATTATGTTTTGATGCTTATTGCCGACTGCGTAAATGGTGTTTATGTAGATATCTATGTATCTGTTTTTGTCCGAACGTAACTCCTCAACCACTGAACCGATTTTAACAAATGATACGGCATTGGATTCGGCTTGACGGCACGAGTAACAAGGGGTACCTGAATAGTGATTTTAGGAATGTATGTGTATTATACCTCATTGGATTTTTCTTGATGACGCGAGTAAAACTAAGTACATGAAATTCTTGAAAAAACAAAGTGGCGGATTTTTGACGGCAAATTGTGAGCCTATGTTCGTCTATTCGTTTGTCCTTTCGTAACAATTCAACGACAAAACCGATTATTGTGATGAATGACGTTGGCGTCGATGCCTAATCATAACCCGGTATAACGCATATTTTGGTAACGCTCATACAACTCCATTCGAGTATCAAATATACTGTTCGAATGTGAACCTACACAAAAAAAGGCTTTTTTAGTGAAAAAACATTCAAAATTTTCTGAGGTACTCTACTAAAGGAATCTCAATAAAAAAAAAAATGGTGTACATATGAGCACCAGATTCTTTTTTCGCACAATACAAGAGACATTAAACTATTTTTACAAATAAAAATCTCGGCATAGAAACGTCTATAAACCTACTTTTGCTCTAACTATACGTAAAATATGCCCTAAATTATAAATATCACATTATTTATATTCCATTTATATTGAAAAAGAAAAAATAGAACCTTAAAATATATTTAGAAATAAAGTACATACTTGAAACTATTGATTCCATATTGTTTTTTAGTTTTCACGTTATTAAAATATATATAAACAAAATCCAACTGATAACACTACTTTTTTAACACTTGTCTTAAGAGTGAATGAAATGTGACTTACAATTCAGCCTTACGGAGTAAAAAAAATTCTTAAAAATATAACTGTTTAAGCTAATGACAGCTTAGAATGTGTGCTAACGGGAAAACCAGTTTTCATTTTCATCTCTTACAATTTTTTTTTAGTTTATTCCGATTCCTTTATATCAGTGGGCCCACTGTGGCATCGGTGTCTTTCAAGTTGGCATGTAATGATTTTTTAAGTGTTTTGACAAAGTTTTCCGCTTGGCCATTGGTCGCCGGATGACCTGGAGCTGTGCTTATGCTTAATGCCATTATTTGAAACGAATTGTTGGAAGTCTAACGAAGTAAATTGCCTACCGTTATCGCTAACTATAGTTTTTACTAAACCAAAAAGGCGAAAAACCTCACGCAATTTACTAATGGTGAATGTCGATGTCATATCACGAGTTTTGAACACTTCGACCCATTTCGAATACGAATCGATGATAATAAAAAAATAAAATCCATTTATAGAACCAGCATAATCTATATGGATTCGAGACCATGCTGATCCAGCAGGTGTCCATGGGATTGAAGGCCATTTTTCAGGGTTCGACTGAGTAAGCTTGCATGAAACGCCACTAGAAATCATTTGCTCAATGTGATGGTCGATTCTAGGCCACCAAACATAAGACCGTGCCATTGCCTTGGTCTTGACAATGCCTAAATGTGAAAGATGTAACTCTTTTAACACTCTTTAAACGCCACTAGAAATCATTTGCTCAATGTGATGGTCGATTCTAGGCCACCAAACATAAGACCTTTCCAATGCCTTGGTCTTTACAATGAAATGTGAAAAATGTAACTCTTTTAACACATTTTCACGTAATTTACATGGAATAACAGTTCGATAGCCCCATAGAATACAATTGATTTGTATTAACTGATAGTAACTGATAGTTCAGTTTTCTTGGTACGAAAAATGCTAAATTCTTCGTCCATTAACGCATCAATAGCACCGCCATCGATTGCATTTGCCACTTCTGAAAGAATTGGATCCTGTCTTGTTTCTTTGGCTATTTTTTTGAAGTCTTATTTTAATTAGTTGTCGTTTTCGATTAAATTTATATATGAAAAATCATCACTTGTACTGTCTACCTTTTCTTGCGGAATTTGCTACAAGAGATCGGTTTGGTTGAGGTCACTTTTAACATACTTAATAGAGTAATCGAAACCCGACAAAATAAAGGCCCATCTCTGCATTCTTGCTGCCGCCATAACCGGCAAACTTTTATTCTCGCCAAAAATAGTCAAAAGCGGTTTACGATCAGATTCTAATATAAAATGAACGCTTAATAAATATTGCTTTAATTTTGAAACACTATAAATAATAGCCAGGGCTTCTTTCTGAATCGTACTATAGCCTTTTTCCATTTACGACAGTGCACGAGAAATGAACGCGATTGGCTTTCGAACACCATTCGTGAAAACATGTGACTAGGCCCCTGCCACTGCCGAATTAGATGCATCAGTTGACAAAACTATTGGAATTTTTGGATTAAAATGTGTCAAAACCTGATCGGATGTTACATCGAGCTTCAATAATTTGTATGCTTCTTGGCATTCTTTTGATCATTGGAATGTCACCTTTTTTTTTTTATAAATTGTACAACGGTGTGGTTTTGTGAGAAAAATTAGGAATAAATTTAGAATAATAATTAATCATTCCGACGAACGCCCTCACTTCTGAAACGCACTGCGGAATTGGGACTTCTATTACTGAAACGATTCTTTCTTTGTTTTAGCTCAAACCAAAACAGTCGATATTAAAACCTAAATAAGAAATTTTTTCCTTGAAAAATTAACATTTACTTTCATTCAGACGTAACCCTACAGAATCTATTTTTTCTAAAACGAGCTCAACTGTTTTTATATAATCATCCGTATTTGCACCCGTTATCACAATATCATCTAAATAATTGATTGAATTTGGAATGCCTCGCAGAAGAGTTTCAATTGTTTTTTGAAAAATAGCCGCAGCTGCCTTCACTCCGAAGGGCAAACGCGTCATTTTGAACACTCCAACATGTGTGCTCCAAGCAAACAATAATTCCGAATCTTCGTCTTGTAGTCGCCACGTATACGGAGATCACCATTAGGTTTGACGATAGGTACCAAGGGTGTACCCCATTCTGTATTTTCTACTGGGACTAAAACTCCCTTTTTAACTAAATCATTTAATTGGTTCTCAATCTTACTACGCCAAGCTAGATGCACGTGGCTAGCAAAAAGCAGGCTTTGCATTTTCACAAATATTCAATTTAATCTTATTCACCTTATATGTGCGCAGTTCGTTTTTAAAAACGTTGCAAAATTTACTTTTTAAACGATAAATTAAATCATTATAGTTGTGCTCACACTGAATCGAATTGACTTGTGATAAGGTCATACTAAAAAGTTGCATAAAATCTCTACCCAAAATTTGATTATTTGACTATTTGTTTACTTACAATTAACCGTAATTCACGTCTTTGGTCACGATATTACACAGTTGCTTTGAACTCACCCATAGTAAATCTGTATCGTTTCACCGTTATAAGTACATAATCCATCAACACATGGCTTCAAAAGATTGCCGTCAAAATGCTCATTAAAAATTGACAGAGAAACAAATGAACACGCAGAAAAAACACAAATTCGAGCCAGACTTGATTAACTTTTACCGCTTCTGTAAACGGTGGAACCACCGCTTCTCCAGAACACTGAAAATAGAAAAATTCGAAAAGGTCGAAATATAATCAGAAGTTGTATTCATACTTTATTTGAATAAAATTTATTGCTTCATTTATTATTATTGGATATTTCTACTAAATTAACTTTTTTGATGCTGCTACTACCGCTGCTGCCTCTGCTACCACTACTGCATACGCTCGCCAAATGTATGTCCAACTTTGCCGCATTTATTGCACGTACCTGACTTGTACTTGCATTTTTCACTGGTGTGGTTCTTCCAGCCACAATGTGAGCACCGTCGTGAACACCCTTTTTCTTTGAAGTTGTTGTTTTGTTTGGTGCTTCGCTGACCCCGTTGAAACTTTTTCGATACAAAATGAACCTCTTTTTGTACTGGATTTTGTTGCGCGAGTAGTTTTATTTCTGCTGCCATCGCCTTTTTGAGTGCATATTTCAATTTTAATTTTCCGTTTTCTTCGCATAAACGTTCAAATACTTTCCCTTCAAAGCTGGTCACAAACTTATTAAGCACAAAATGGCACCGTTGTACAATTTATTAAAACTGAACTTTTATTTGTCTCTTTTTTAAATTTAAAACAATTTTATCTTACTTACTAGAACTACTGTAATTTCATTATTGCACTTTCTATAACGTGGCATTAATACTTGGTACTTGACATCTATTATCTCGATTATACGAAAATACAATTCGTAAGACCTAACATTTTGCTCCGTTTAGGGCAGGTCAAACATAAATTCTCTAAAAAAAACTTTGGATTTTTAATGGGCTCTTTTGATACTTGGAAACCATGAGTTGTTTAATATTTTAAGTCAAAACTTATTCATAGATGTTATGGTAATAATGACGCACTTACATCTCACCCTAAAAAAACAGTAAACACCCTTTGGGTAATATTGTACTTGTTGTACTTGAAAGAAAAAGTAATTCCATAAAAAGGACTTTAACTTTCTAAAGGATACAAGTATCTTTTTATGTCTCTTTAGAATCATCGTTTTATTAAAATCTTAATTTTCCTTCAGCTTTTTTGGTCACAATGAATATGGTAATGAAACAATCAAGTAACATTTGCTTTTCCCGACGTTTCGGCAGGGGAACTGCCTTCTTTAGGGGAACTGCCTTCTTTAGGGGAACTTTATTGCACAGAAATAACAAAACAGAGTTTAGTATAAAACAGAGTTGAACAAAAAAAAAAAACAGCAAATAATGAAGTATGAGAATCAGATTAGGAATACATACATAGGTGCAACCATAAATATGACAAAGGTAACGTGAATCAGTATAAGTTCCTTACAATATTTAAGTAGGCCAATAGCTTACGAGCCATCGAGATGAGGAAAGTTTGTCGTTTTTGTGCATTTATTTCCACACAATTTTTGAGGTAGAATTGAGGGCGAGTTTTTTTTTACATGATGTTCCCTATACGAGTATGTACGGTGACCAGCAAAACGGAGCAAAACCCGGGACAAAAAGTGAAAAGTTGAAAAACGTTAACAAAATATTATGTAGTCTTTTCAATAATTTTTATTTTGATACATACCCACATATTACAAAAGAAAACAAACGAAAAGAAATTCTTAAAATGAAAGGAACAATAAAATAAATCAAAATGTCTTCACAACATAACACTTAACTGAAAAAAAAAACTAAAACTTAACATGTTTTATTTCATTATTAAAATAATTCAGTCTTCTGTTAACAGATAAGTCTAAATAATTAAATGAACATTATGAGAAGCTTTATTATGTAAAGCACATTAAGCCAAGCTTACAACTTAAAAAAAATATTTTTCTTTAATACTTTTGTGCTGACAAAATGTCGAAATGTCATTTACAATTTTGTTTCTTTTTAAATTATTTTTAAATTCGTGGCAGCTTAAATTATAATTACATTTAACATTTAACATGACTTTTAAAGTTTTTGCATTTAGCTGGGATTTTTCTCTCGTCCCTTATTATTCATTATTGAAATAAACCTTTCAGTGGGAGCATTAGAACCTGGCAAACACAAACTGAACTCGGCAATTTGTAAAAGGTTTGGAAAGCCAATTTTTTATCTGAGAAATGCGTACAAATTTCTACACATTTTTAACCTACTGACTCTTTGTTTACAGCCCACTTTTTAATAATATCTAAACTTAAATAAATTTGAAGCAAACAAAATTATCAAACAACTGAGAGTCATTAATTCTTGTGTCACTTCGCTTTTGATTCCCAAAAGCCAAAATGCTTCTATTTTTAGCCAGGAAGGTATGTAAGTTACAAAGAATTACTACTAAAAATTTTCAGTCATTTAAATGATCTATCTCACTGATTTAAATATTCATAGTAAGTGTTATAAAATTGGAAGACATTTTCTTCAAGTTTCTTTTGGTCCTATTAAGTTTTGCTGAAAATCATTCACAAAACCACCCTTTTATAGCAACAAAGAAAATGGTCGTATACTTTTATTACCGACTGATCGCAAAATAAAGTACAAAAAAAAATAGTCTGTTTTGTGTCTTTATGGTTTATCAAAGAAAAATGGTAGTCCCTCTTTTATCATATACAAAAATCACTAATCCAGGTCCTCGTTTTATACAAAAATCACAAAACAGTCCGGGGCCAGGTCATCGATATAACACTAGAATTACTTGTTAGTCGTTTACGTTAGATATGAAAGGATTTGTAAAGAAATTAGTCCAAATCAAAGCCTGGTATTCGTTTGCACTCTCATACATACATATAGTCATATGTATGTATGTATTCATACATAATTCAATGATATATGCTCTGAAAAACTTAAGACAATCGTCCACATTGTTGAGTCAAGGCAAATAAAAACAAGAAGCGGGTCATCCTTCCTATTTACACTTGAATCTCTCCTACAAGTCAAATTTGTCTATTAAGAAAAAACTAGGTGTCTCTGATATTACCTTCGTCAACTGGGTAAAACTGTCACCAAATCGGACAAACAAATTAAAGTTCGTTATTTTGAGACGTCTATCCACATAAATGACAGATTATTTAGCTGGAGAAATGGAAGTTACCGGGCCAAACGAAGGAAAGATACTGAGTTCTTACGAGACCTTTTAAAAAAACAAATTTTGTTTGCAACATCATCGTAAGGGAAACCACCCTCCGTCTAAGGACACAAACGCAGCGACGTCATCGTCATCTTCACATGATGGGAGTCAACATTAGCAATGAGAAGTCTGTCAGTTGGTAGCTTATAATGTAGCAAGTTTGCGAAGTAAGCTAAGTTTTTGTAATTTCTTTACTTATATAAATAATTTTGATATATTCTTCTTGTTCGAGACAAATGTATTAAGTGAAAATAATTTAGAGTTTGTTCATTTTTTTGATAATTATGTATTGTATTAGGAAGATGCTGTTAAATTCCATAGAGCCGGCCGCTCAGCGGAGGCTCTTTGTTCGGTTTTACAAAATTCTATTCAAAATAATTATAATCTTAGTTTCAATGTTCTCTCTGATAACGCAACGCTTTCTGCTAAGTTTGGTGATATGAATCTCCATTTTATTCCGCGATATTTGAATTGTACTAAGTGGATGGGTGATTTTGAAAAGTTCGAAAAATTTGTATACGATATGAGGTTTGAATCTTTTTGCATCATTGGTGACTTGAATGCTCGTACGGGTGCTGGTCAAATAATTGATAGGCATTTAATTGAACGTTTACCCTTTATATCACAAGAGAGAAAATCTAAGGACAAAATACTTGATGCGAAAGGCAAAAAATTGTTAGATTTTTTTGAAAATATATGCGGTGTCATTGTAAACGGTAGAATAAGAGGTGATGAATTTGGGGAGTTTACGTTTTGCGGTGCAATGGGCAATTCAGTTATTGACTACTGCGTGTGTTTGATTTTCTGGAACTTATTAACAATTTCTCGGTTCGCGGCAAACCATATTCGGACCATATGCCTCTGAACTTGTGTTTTTCTCCTCCTGAACCTAATATTGTTGTAGTAGCCCCCTTAGCGTTAGAAAAAAAGTTATTCTGGTCTCCGAACATGGCGCTAAAGTATTTTGATACTTTATGCACACATCCATTCAATTTTTTCAATTGAAGAAAAAGTAAATACACTTATTAATAAAATAAAGTTGGCTGCGGGTACCGGTGTTAGGACAAGAAAATTTATTCCAAAACAGAAGTGCTTTGATTTCCAGTATTTACGTGCTAGAACAAAAATGTTAAAGATGCTTCGCCTCTTTCGTAAGAATAATTTCAGTCTGTATAAAATGCGATACATTCACAGCAGATCCCAATACATTAAAGTTTGTAAAAGTAAAAACTTAAAGAAAAATCATGAAAATTCTAGCAAATTAAATAGTGTTAGGAATTCTAGTGACTGATGGAGATTATCAAAAAGTCTTAAAGTCGCTTCCTAAAAACTTAAAAGCACTCTTCAGATACATGATTTTTATAATCATTTGAAGTCCCTTTTGTTAACCCCTGAATGTGTGTAAAACATCCTCTGGGCTATGCCGATGGTTTCTGACTCTTTTCTCGACCGTCCCTTTGAAATGTGGGAAATGTGTGTATTACAAAAATCAAAGCCTAATAAAGCCCCTGGTAAGAATAAGTTATGAGTAAGTATAGAATAAGTTATGAGTTTTACAAAAATGCACCGGAGTGTTTCCTTGAAGAAGTTCTCATCATACTCAACAAAATATTTCTAACTGGTGATGTACCAGATTCATTTCGTAGCTCTATTATTATACCATTATTTAAGAAAGGTGACCCAAATCATTGTGAAAACTATAGAGGTCTATCTCTTTTGGATACGCTTTATAAAATTTTTACAGGCCTGATTCTAAACAGATTAAATGGTTGGATTGAAGACAATGATATTCTATGTCATTTTTCATGTGCATTTGATCTTATATCACGTAATTCACTCTTCTTCAAACTATCATCTCTGGGGTTGCCAACTAAGATAATAGAAACCCTACAACACCTCTACAACGATACAACTTGTCAGGTTTGGGACGGGATTACTCTTTCGAACTCTTTTAATGTTAACGTCGGTGTAAAACAAGGATGTTTACTGAGTCCAATCTTAATCAGCCTTTTTGTAAATGATTTACACTCATACTTACCGGGAGGTGTCAGTTTTGCAGATTCGGTTGTAAAAGTTTTGCTATATGCAGACGACCTTGTCATTTTTTTTTTTTGGACTAATTTATTTACAAATCCTTTCATATCTAACGTAAACGACTAACAAGTAATTCTAGTGTTATATCGATGACCTGGCCCCGGACTGTTTTGTGATTTTTGTGTAAAACGAGGACCTGGATTAGTGATTTTTGTATATGATAAAAAAGGGACTACCATTTTTCTTTGATAAACCATAAAGACACAAAACTGATTACTATTACTATTACTATTACTATTATTACTATTACTATTTTATTGTATACTATTTTTTTGTACTTTATTTTGCGATCAGTCCGTAATAAATGTATGTAACCATTTTCTTTGTTGCTATAAAAGGGTGGTTTTTTGAATGATTTTCAGCAAAACTTAATAGGACCAAAAGAAACTTGAAGAAAATGTCTTTCAATTTTATAACACTTACTATGAATATTTAAATCAGTGAGATAGATCATTTAAATGACTGTAAATTTTTAGTAGTAATTCTTCGTAACTTACATACCTTCCTGGCTAAAATTAGAAGCATTTTGGCTTTTGGGAATCAAAAGCGAAGTGACACAAGAATTAAAGACTCTCAGTTTTTTGATAATTTTGTTTGCTTCAAATTTATTTAAGTTTAGATATTATTAAAAAGTGGACTGTTAACAAAAAGGCAGTAGGTTAAAAATGTGTAGAAATTTGTACGCATTTCTCAGATAAAACATTGGCTTTCCAAACCTTTTACAAATTGTCGAGTTCAGTTTGTGTTTTCCAGGTTCTAATGCTCCCACTGAAAGGTTTTTTTCAATAATGAATAATATGTGGAAGAGAGAAAAATCCCAGCTAAGTGCAAAAACTTTAAAAGTCATTTTAAATGTTTAATGTAATTATAATTTAAGCTGCCATGAATTTAAAAATTATTTAAAAAGAAACGACAAAATCGTAAATGTCATTTCGACATTTTGTCAGCACAAAAGTATTAAAGAAAAATATTTTTTTTAAGTTGTAAGCTTGGCTTGATGTGCTTTACATAATAAAGCTTCTCATAATGTTCATTTAATTATTTAGACTTATCTGTTAACAGAAGACTGAATTATTTAATAATGAAATAAAACATGTTAAGTTTTAGTTTTTTTTTTCAGTTTAGTGTTATGTTGTGAAGACATTTTGATTTATTTTATTGTTCCTTTCATTTTAAGAATTTCTTTTCGTTTGTTTTCTTTTGTAATATGTGGGTATGTATCAAAATAAAAATTATTGAAAGGACTACATAATATTTTGTTAACGTTTTTCAACGTTTCACTTTTTGTCCCGGGTTTTGCTCCGTTTTGCTGGTCACCGTACATACTCGTATAGGGAACATCATGTAAAAAAAACTCGCCCTCAATTCTACCTCAAAAATGGTGTGGAAATAAATGCACAAAAACGACAAACTTTCCTCATCTCGATGGCTCGTAAGCTATTGGCCTACTTAAATATTGTAAGGAACTTATACTGATTCACGTTACCTTTGTCATATTTATGGTTGCACCTATGTATGTATTCGTAATCTGATTCTCATACTTCATTATTTTCTGTTTTTTTTTTGTTCAACTCTGTTTTATACTAAACTCTGTTTTTTTATTTCTGTGCAATAAAGTTCCCCTAAAGAAGGCATTTCCCCTGCCGAAACGTCGGGAAAAGCAAATGTTACTTGATTGTTTCATTACCATATTCATTGTGACCAAAAAAGCTGAATGAAAATTAAGATTTTAATCTTATCCACTTTAAAGCACAACAAAAAGTGGATAATCTATTTTTAATAACTTTTTAACAATTGATAGTATCGAAAAGTAGTTTGAGTACAGTTCGTAGATCACAAAATTCTCTTTAAACAAGATTAACACACTTTTTTTCCTACGACCAATGATTAAGAAGGTATAGATACTTAAAAATAACATAAAATGACGAAAATATTGTTTTTTTTTTAGAACTTATAAGCCCTCATTGCTATCACAAAAAAGTCTAGGAACACTTTTAGTCTAAGAAAGATAGGATTTGACCGGGAACAAATTATTTCATGAAATTTTACTGCTGGTATCGACGCAGAATTGTATCCTCAACAACATATCCAAAGTCCCCCAAAATCCCCGGATTGTTTTTTTGTATAGACGCTTTTAAAGAGCTGGAGAGGGGGAGGGGGAAGGTGCAAGTTTACAAGCTGAAATTTTTGTTATAATACAATCTAATCATATGAAACGTATTTCTAGGGTGCTTTCAACGATGATTCTAAAGATACCAAAACTAAAGAGATACATGTATCCTTTAGAAAGTTTTAAGTACAACAAGTACAATATTACCCAAAGGGTGTTTATTGTTTTTTTAGGGTGAGAAGTAAGTGCGTCATTATTACCATAACATCTATGAATAAGTTTTGACTTAAAATATTAAATAACTCATGGTTTCTAAGTATCAAAAGAGCCCATTAAAAAAACTTTATCCAAAGTTTTTTTTAGAGAATTTATGTTCGACCTGCCCTAAACGGAGCAAGGCGCAGGGACATAGTCCCCGGGACATAAGTGCCGAATTTTTTTTCGGGACTTATGTCCCACTTTACTGGGTCATAAGTCCCGAATCGAACTCAGGACTTATGTCCCACCCTACTGAGACATAAGGCCTGCATTTTTTTTTGTCGAAAATGGGACATAAGTCTCGAATGAAACAAAAACTGTTTTATATGGTGCAGGGAACTAGGTCCCCGGGAACTATGTCCACTGAGGGACTATGTTCTCACTTAATGGGAACGAAATCCACTTTACTAAAGTGGTCTTCGTTCCCATGCAAGGTGGGAACCAGCTCCACTTATGTGAAACTAGTACACACTCAAAAGTATAAAGTAGGAACCAATTTTCAACAACAAAAATTAAAAAGAGAGATTATTTGATTTTTATTATTTGATTATTTTAGAAAACTGAATTTCGAAACAACCTGACACTTTTCGATTCAGCTTTCGAGTTTTCGAAAATAATCAAATTAAAATCGCGCGATTTTGTTTGATTATTTTCGAAAACTCGAAAGCAGAATCAAAAAGTATCAGGTTGTTTCGAAATTCAATTTTCGAGTTTTCTTAAATAATCAAATAAAACTCGCGCGATTTTCTTTTTGATTATTTTCGAAAACTCTAAAGCTGAATCAAAAAGTATCAGGTTGTTTCGAAATTCAGTTTTCGAGTTTTCTTAAATAATCAAATAAAAATCACGCAATTTTTTTTTTGATATTTTAGAAAACACGAAAACTGAATTTCGAAACAACCTGTTACTTTTTGATTCAGCTTTCGAGTTTTCGAAAATAATCAAACAAAATTGCGCGATTTTTATTTGATTACTTTCGAAGACTCATTTCATTTTTATTTGATAAAATTCGCAAAAATTTTTCTTAATTTCTAAAAAAAAAAAAAAACGACACAGTTTCTTTTAAAATTTTAAAAACTTAAAATTAATGTTTTAGTTTATTTTTGGAATTTGAGGATAAAATTATAAGGCTAAAATTGTTTGCGATTTTTTTCAAATAAAAATGAAAAAATCGCGCGATTTTATGTTTTGTGCGATTTTGTCATTTTATATATTTGATAAAATTCGCAAAAAATTTAAATTGTCTCTAAAGGTACATAGTAGAGTGGGCCGAAAACACTTTTTTTTCGAATTTCAAATCGTAATACCGCGGAATACCCCCTTTCTAAACGATTTGTTTTTCTTGTCTCGACGCAACCTTCATGCTCTAGCTTTTTGGCACACCGCTCGTGAATCACCCTGTAGAAATAATATATCGTAAAAAAAGGAACTTTGCAGTATATCCGACAATTTTCGAAACGCATGCGCGATCGGAAGTCCTTAAAATATTTGAACCATTCTTTTTTCTACTTAATATTTGGTTCATAAACAAGCCACCTGGAACTATTATATTCAAAAATTATGAGGTTGGGGTAGTTCAAATATTTTTTTTTAGATACAATTTTTCAAAAATGTTCCAAACTTCAGAGCGCATGCGCGATCGGAAGATATGAACCGATTTTGATTATTTTTCAAATCTCTCTTACACTGAACCAAAAAGGTACGTAAATACAATGTAAAAGTACATCGGGCCAATGTATTTTACATTATTTTTCAGCCGATGCAAAGTTACATTGTCCCAATGTATGCCTGTACATAGCTCAATGTACGATTACATAGCTCAATGTAAAATACATTGTGCCAATGTATGAAATACATAGCGATCTCAATGTAATCTTTCCATTGGCACAATGTATCATGTACATTGATCCAATGAATTCCTGTACATTGAATCAATGTATTTTGTACATTGGGAGAA
Organism: Melangyna quadrimaculata; assembly: GCA_949320155.1. Lineage (NCBI taxonomy): Eukaryota > Metazoa > Arthropoda > Insecta > Diptera > Syrphidae > Melangyna > Melangyna quadrimaculata. Next base: position 20,015,475 of record OX439486.1, read on the forward strand.
TGTACGAATAATTTTGAAATGTACAGTACATTGAGCCAATGTATTTTGTACATTGATACAATGTATTTTTAATATTTTCAGAAATAAAAAAAGTATCTTGAAATGTACAATACATTGAGGCAATGTATTTTGTACATTGAGGCAATGTTTTTGTACATTGAATCAATGTTTTATTTTTTACTGTCCCGATGAACTTTAAACATTGAGCCAATGTACATTTTTCATTGAATCAATGTACTTTTTTACATTGTGCCAATGAATATTGTACATTGAATCAATGTATTATTTTTATTGTCTCAATGTATCTTGTACATTGAGCCAATGTACATTTTACATTGAATCAATGTATTTTTTTACATTGAGCCAATGATTTTTTTACATTGAATCAATGTATTCTTTTTTATTGTGCCAAAGTATTTTGAACATTGAGCCAATGTAAATATTTTGTACATTGAACCAATGTACATTTTTCATTGAATCAATGTATTTTTTTACATTGAGCCAATGAATTTTGTACATTGAATCAATGTATTCTTTTTTATTGTGCCAATGTATTTTGTACATTGAGCCAATGTACATTTTTCATTGAATCAATGTACTTTTTTACATTGTACCAATGAATTTTGTACATTGAATCAATGTATTCTTTTTATTGTCTCAATGTATATTGTACATTGGGCCAATGTACATTTTTCATTGATTCAATGTATTTTTTTACATTGAGCCAATGAATTTTTTACATTGAATCAATGTATTCTTTTTTATTGTGCCAATGTATTTTGTACATTGAGCCAATGTACATTTTTCATTGAATCAATGTACCTTTTTACATTGTGCCAATAAATTTTCTACATTGAATCAATGTATTCTTTTTATTGTCTCAATGTATCTTGTACATTGGGCCAATGTACATTTTCATTGAATCAATGTATTTTTTGCATTGAGCCAATGAATTTTTTACATTGAATCAATGTATTTTTTTTTATTGTGCCAATATCTTTTGTACATTGAGCCAATGTAAATTTTTCATTGAATCAATGTATTTGTTTACATTGTGCCAATGAATATTTTACATTGAATCAATGTATTCTTTTTTATTGTCCTAGTGTATCTTATACATTGAGCCAGTGTACATTTTTCATTGAAACAATGTATTTTTGTACATTGAAGCAGTGAATTTTGTACATTGAATCCATGTATTCTATGTTTTGTCAAATGAACTCTTTTCATTGAAGGCACGAATTATATTTATGGGACCAATGTAGTTATTTCGTTGAATCAATGTATTTTTGTAAATGACTCAAACATTTGTATTCTTCGAGCCCATAAACTTTATACATTTATTCAACGAAGTTTTAACGTTGGTGCGAGGTATATAATTCGTTCTTTAAATTATTTTCGTTCATTGCTGCAAGGAAATTTATTAATCGAATTTAGTGTTAATTTTTCGTTAAGTATCTTCTATACTTACGTGTCAAAGAAACCCAGTTCAGCATCTTATTTTTGGCATCCCTGTAAGCTGAAAGTCTTATATAATGAAGTTTTTCCATCTTAAATAAATGAACAGAATGTATACTTAATTTGTTTACTCTGAATTGTTCATTTTATTCTTACTTTAAATGTTTGTTTATAAAATCAGTTCTTTGTTATTTTTATAGAAATTTACATTTGTTTAGTATTTATTAAAAGGAAATCTACTAAAATTTGAATTTTGCGACATCATCCTTTTAAGGAATTTTATAAAAATATGTCTGTAAAAATTGCCAAAATGTAGCACAAGCGGGTGGATAATGCAAATTAAAAAGATGAAACATTTTAAAACAAATATCTGTTGCTCTGATAAAGTTTTTAAATTTATACTGTACTCCGTCAAAATATACATAAAACTCTAGCAGATCTTTACTATCCTCACCAACAGCAATGACGAACGGTTGTATAGCTCCTGACCTTTGTCCTAGGTGGAGTAAATGGTCCTCAACTTCTTGTGTTGATCTCCCGATGAATAAAAAAGCTTCCTGTGAGTCCTTCATGGTGAACTTCAGGCTGCTTTTTTTACCCGTTTTATCTTTCACAATAGCCCTCTGAATTGGAACAAAATACCCATGCATGCTTCTAAGGAGCATGGCATTTTTTGAATATGAAATTAAAGAATACAAATAATTACTTTTTTACGTGTAAAAGTATGTTTGAATATTATTTCTATTTTTCAAAAACCTATTTTGAATTAAAAAAAGGTGTTTTTTCCATATTTAGCATCAAAAAAAAAAAAAAATATTAAAAAGATAAAGAAATCTACAACAAATATGAATATAGTGGTTAGGCTTACCTTCACTTAAATCAGGCTCTACGCTAAGAGACTAACTGCTTCCTGGTGTCCCTTTCATTGACATTTGAGTTTACTATAAGGAATTCTAGTTTAGTTTTAAGAACAACTTTTCTATTATTAAAAACTTTAATTTTATTTTAAAACTATTTAATTCTTTTGTTTAATTTAAATTACAATTAATCTTAAGAAAAAGGGTTTTGAGTTAAATCTCAAACTCCAGCACAATTAAATAAAAAGGAACTTTGCGCGGCCACGATTAGGAAAAGAATGAAAAATGAAAAGTAGAAGATATTATAAGAAAGAAGACAAACGTCTAATCAAACTTTTGTAGGGTGCGTTCGGAATTTCTTTGAAAGGTGCGTTCCGAAATGCATGTTCGGTTTACACTGCGCGAGACGCGCGAGTGCTTTTTTTTGTTTATTATTTATTATTTGTATGTAGTGTCCACTACATCAGCCTTCCCCAATCGAGTGCCCCCCAAAATAAGTTTTAACTTAATTTTAGACTTATTTATAATTCGGATTTCGAAGGCAAAATACTGTGCGCAGGTTAAAGTCTGTCGATCGATATTGAAACATTTTTATTTTTGATTTCGATTGTAAAATATTTTCTCATACGTCATAACTTTATAAGAACCTTCATAAGGTGGAGAAAGTCCAGGTTTTATTTTGTCAATTCTGAGAAAAACGTATTCGCAGTCGCTTAAATGCTTCGGAATGAAAATATCGGCTTTGCTATCCATTGTGTCTTTTGGAAAAAGGCTTTATAGCATTCCGTAGCTTTTCTATTAAAACTTCTGGACTAGAGTTTTTAGATGGGTCACTGACAGAAATTTCTCCTGGCAGACGAAGATTTTGGCCGTATACCATTTCTGCTGCTGAGCAGTTTAAATCTTCTTTAATGGCACAACGAATACCTAATAAAATGATGGGAAGTTCAGTGCTCCAATGAGTAGTGTTGCATTTTGCTTTAAGTGAAGATTTTAGTTGTCGATGAAATCTTTCTACCATTCCATTTGCTTGTGGATGGTACGGTGTGGTATGTATCTTGTGTATTCCAAGTAAGTTCGAAAGTTCACTGAACATGAAATGAAATTTTGTACGAAAACTTTTGCAACTGATTGGGCAGAGATATCTCTTAACAAGTATGCTTCTGGCCAACGTGTAAACCGGTCGACCGCTGTTAAAATGTATGAAAATCTGTCAGATGGCGGCAAGGGACCGACTAAGTCAATGTGTATGTGGTCGAAACGTCCAGCTGGGACTTCGAATTTACCTTGAGGTGACTTTGTGTGCCGGTGAACTTTGGATGTTTGGCACGAACGACAAGTCCGAGCCCAAAGATTAATTTCCTTGTTCATATTTAGCCAGAAGTAGCGATCGGATATGAGTCTACGAGTGGCGCGAATTCTAGGATGGGAAAGTCCGTGAAGAACTTGGTATACCGTCTGGCGAAGTGGTTTCGTGATGTATGGTCTATTCTTTTGTGTTGAAATTTCACAGTAAAGCTTTAAATTTGGAAAAATAAATTCTTTTAAATAGCATTTTGAAGCTTTTTTTTTGTTTTCCTCTTTGAGTAGTTTTCGCAACTCTTCGTCTGTCTCCTGCAATTTGCTTATTGTTTCCATATCTACTTTGCTGACCTCATTGACCACTGGAACCAAAACGGTATTCTCTTCGATGCGTGAAAGTGCATCCGCAACTGCGTTGTCTTTGCCTTTGATGTTTTGAATGTTCAAAGTGAATTGTGTAATAAAATCTAAATGGCGTGCTTGACGCGGACTTCGTTCTGTCTTAGTAGTGAGGGCATATGTTAGGGGTTTGTGGTCAGTGAAAATAGTGAATTCTCTACCTTCTTCAAAGTACCTGAAATGTTCGCGTTCGAAAGGTGAAAATTATATTTAGGATTTCGAAAGTTTTTTCGAGAAAAACGCCAATGGTTGACAGGAAAGTTCCCTTTTTTTGTTGCAGTACAGCTCCCACGGCTATATCTGAGGCGTCAGTAGCGATGCTGAAATCGCCATCAGCTTTGGGGTGAGCTAAAAGTGTGACTTGTGAAAGGGCTTCGGAATTTCGGCTTTGACTTTTTTGTTTTTGTGAATAAAGTTAAGTGCTCGTGAAGTGGAGCTAATATTTTTGCGAGATTTGGTATTAACCTATGATAATAATTTATCATACCAATAAATCTTTGGGTTTGCTTAACCGAATTTGGAGTGGAAAATTTTTTAATAGCATCTATGCGATCTTTGGATGGAGCGATTCCATCTGAACTAATTGTGTGACTGAGGAATTCAAGAACTGGAACACCGAAAACACATTTTGAGAGGTTTATATTAACACCGTACTCTTCGAGTCTTGCGAAAAGCATGTCTAAAAGTTTCTTGTGCTCCTCCTCCGTTTTGCTGGCAATCAGCAAATCATCAATATAAGCGTACACGATATCTAAATTGAAACAGAGTGCATTAATAAATCTTTGGAATGTTTGAGCGGCGTTTCGGGGGCCAAATGGCATACGAAGCCATTCAAACAATCCGAAAGGTGTGGTCAGTGCTGTTTTGAAAATATCTTCTTTAGCTACCGGGATAAGATGATATGCTCTGATGATATAAATCTTGGAGAAAACCGTGCAACCCTCAACATTCATCGAAAAATCTTGAATATGCCGGATTGGGTGACGGTCGGGAATGGTAGCGGCATTAAGCCTACGGTAATCCCCGCAAGGTCTCCAGTCCTGATTGGTTTTCTTCTTTACCATATGCAAGGGAGAACAAGTATGAGAAGCTGATCGCTGACAGATGCCAAGCTGATACTCAAATTCCGTTTTGGCCTTTTGGCGTTTTGCCGTGTAGCATCTAGCCGTCGAGAAACAGGAAGAGGGCCTTAAGTGACGATGTGATGGACTATCGAATGTTTTATTGGAGCAAAATAATTCGGTTCTTGTGTAAGAGTAGGATATTTTCTTAAAATTTCATTATACTCGTTATTGATTTTGAAATGTATTGGAGTTGGTTCATTTGACCAAGTGAATGTAGCATTGGCTTGCATTTTTGTTAATGGGTCTACTATTCTTTTATTTTTCAAATCCACGACAAGTCCAAATTTGGATAAAAAGTCTGCTCCTAAAATGGGTCTACTAACTGAAGCTTGAATGAAAGAATGTACGAGATTCCGTCTCAAACCAATATCCACATTGAGTAATTTTGAACCAAAAGTAGGGATGTTAGTACCATAAGCAGCAAAGAGAAGGAAAAACGGATCAGTAGAAGCTTTAGGATATGAACTGTTTTGAAGTCTATATGGAAGAACCGAAAGGTCAGCCCCGGTGTCGCCGAGGAAAAGTCAGTTGTTGTTTTTGTCTTTGACAAATAAGCGGCGACTAGAATTCGTCTGCGTGTTTGCCGCTGCAACAGCAGGTGAATCTAGTTTGGGTTGTTTGTTGTGGATTGAAATTTAACATTTGAAAAGTTGCATGGCTTTGTACACTTTCTGGCATTGTTTTTATAACGCCTATGGTACCAGCAGGAAGTCGACACAGATTTTGATCTATCTCGACTCTGTGAACGATTACTTTTAAAATTCGATTGTTGTCTGCTACGCGAACGCGGGCGAAAGGAAATTGCTTCTATATTTGATTCGATTCTAGTAAGCCTGTTCTAATTCTTTGTTGCTACTGCCATTGGCAAAATTTTGTGGAGTGGAAACACTAAAAACTTGACAAATTTGTGATGCTTCATTTGTTTTGTCTGCCAATGTAGAAAGTTCGTCTAGTGATTTCTCACCGACTGACAATAAAGCGATGTTAATGTGCTGAGGTAAGCGTCTCATCCACAAAATTTTTTATTATTTCTTCGCTAAAAGTATTGTCTGCAAGCATCTTCATCGATCTAAAAACCTCCGAAGGTTTTTTATCTCCAATGTCTGCTTTTTCAACTAATTTTTCCAAACCTTTAGTTTCCGAGACTGAATGTCTTTGAATCAGTGCAGCTTTTAAAGCTTTGTATTTGTTGGAAGTGGGAGGTGCAACGAGAATGTCTATCACCGAGTCACACGTGTCCGGTGGCAGAGAAGCGACTGTGAGACAATATTTTGTTTCCGAACTTTTTATTTTGTGCACAGTAAATTGAGGTTCCGCTTGGATAAACCAAGTAACCGGTTTCGCGTTCCAAAAGGAAGGAAGTCGAACTTTGATAAAGTTAACCTCTTCGGGGGCACTCGAATGGTTCGGGGTTCGGAATGCATTTGGTGTAGGATTTACTGGATCTGTACGATCTCCTTAATTTTCTATATTTTCACCGTTATTTGCCATATTAAATGGTTTTATATCTTTCATTTAACGATTGAATACTTAAAAAAAAAAAAACACGTTCGGAAAAGAAACTTTCAAAGAAATGCATACAAACGCAACATGTAAAAAGATTACGCCCAGACAAAAACCGCGAATCGTAAAAAAAAACTCAAAGTAAAATTTAAAAAATTTAAATTATATCCTAAGAATAGTTATAAATCGCGTGAAATTTTGTGGCATATACTTTCGAAAATAATGAAAATGTGCTGTAGTTAGGAAAAATACTCTCACCTGTACAATTTTTATGTTTTAGTTTAGTTTATATGTTAGTTTATTATGTTTTGTTTTAGTTTAGTTTATGTTAGTCTTAGTACCCGCGGCATGTGCACAATTGTATTCAGAAAAAAAATGTCAAAAAAAAATCATGCAAGTTTTATTTAAGAACAAAATTGCCAAAAAAATGTTGGCTTCCTTTGGCAAAAGTTATTTGTTCATAAGAAAAAACTTTGCGGAAAAAAAATGTTGACTTCTGTGCAAGTTATTTATTCCCAATAAAAAAACTTGTGGAAAAAAAATGCTGAGTACACCTTGGTGATCGTCATAAGTGTTGATGTTGATGGTCTTCGGTGTGATGCAAAAAAATGTTTGCTTTTAGTGCCAAAGTCTCCACCCTAGCACTTTTTACTTCTTCTCAAGCAGCAAAATGTGGCTGGGCGCTGAGCGGTAGTAGTGGTTGATGATGATGAGTGACATGGTGGCGGCCGAACGACGATGGATGTGACGATGGTGGTGGCTAAACGACGATGGATGTGACGTGGTGGTGGCTGAATGTCGATGGAAAATGTGCTGGATGGTGTGTGTCTCGTTCTTATAGTGTGGCTTGGTTAACGGCGTTTGGTACCGTTTTGCTAACGGCTGTTGAGTAACGGCGTTTGGTACCGTGTTGTTAACGGCTTTTCTGTGGCGTCGTTTTTGTTGGCGAGCAAAAAAATTTTCGATTTCTGTGTGCCCGTCGTCGGGGTCACCAATTTAGTTTTAAGAACAACTTTTATATTATTAAAAAACTTTAATTTTATTTTAAAACTATTTAATTCTTTTGTTTAATTTAAATTACAATTAATCTTAAGAAAAAGGGTTTTAGGTTAAATCTCAAACTCCAGCACAATTAAATAAAAAGAAACTTTGCGCGGCCACGATTAGGAAAAGAATGAAAAATGAAAAGTAGAAGATATTATAAGAAAGAAGAACGTTTTGTAGGGTGCGTTCGGAATTTCTTTGAAAGGTGCGTTCCGAAAAGCATGCTCGGTTTACACTGCGCGAGACGCGCGAGTGCTTTTTTTGTTTATTATTTATTATTATTATGTAGTGTCCACTACATCAAGTATGTTTTCGAAGTGACGGTCAAAGTTGTCCAACAAAGAGTATGTTGTTCCAAACATAGCCTGGAAGTCCATATTGATCTACACAGTATTAGATAAAAAAAAATCAATTAATACTGGTTGTAGAGATAATACTGTGTTGTACCAAATACAATATTGCTTCTAAATTCAGATAAGACTAAAAAGAGATTAGTAAGGCGGTTTTCGAAAATCTGACATAAAAGTCAATTTAACATGCAAAACTAATCGTGTTTTTTTGACGAAGAAATAATCATTTTTTTTTGTATTCTCAATTTTGTTTTACTCGACATTAATTGCACTTCATTGAAAAATACATAGAAATCATTTTGTTGTAGTTTATATAATCTGTTCTTTCTTATTTTTCTAAAAATTTAAATTTGTTTTGCTTTACTTCGGAAATAATTTACTATAATTTGATCCAAGGTCGTTAACCCGAGCCTCTAAGGTCATACTTTTCCCATAGATATTTGTATAAATTATTCTAAAAGTTTTTGTAAGAACTGCATTTAAAAGTTAAACAAAATAGAACTATTTATTTATGTATTCATAATTTTTTGTTTAGTAAAAAAGTTATTTTTGTTTGTACAAAACTAAATTTTTGTTTCTTAAAAAGTATGTTGTTTTTTAGTTATTTTTTTTTTTTGTAAAAAATAATTTTTTTCTTGTAAAAAACTTAATTTTTTTTTTTGTAAAAAAGTTATTTTTTTTTAAGTTCATTTTGTCTGCAAAAAATGTTAATTTTTTGTATGTTAATTGTTTTTTATGTATTTTTTTTTTAAGTTTTTTTCCTTGTAAAGAAGTTAATTTTTTTTTAAGTTTTGTTTTTTTTTTTTGCAAAAAAGTTAATTTTGTAAAATTACATTGCAGCGTTATACAGTCAGTGAGTCAGGGATAAGCGTAAATTTATAATTTATTAATAATAATTGTTATTTTTTAACTATTCTTACTATTTATTTAATTTTTCTAAAAATTTTTTTTTATTATTTATTTTTGATGTGGTTTTCTTGAAAAGATATTGTTCAACAGAAATCATTGAACAAAATTATAAAAAAAACTTTGATAGGAAAAAAGAACTTAAAAAATAAAAATATTAAATGTTTTGATAAGTCGAAATAAATTATTTCTCATTTGTTTTCTTAAATTATTTTTAATATAGTTTTTTTAAAGGACCAATAAATCAATCAGAATAAACAATAAAATTAAGAATAATTGATATATTTCGATAAAAAAAATAAATGTTGAAAGTGTAAACTTTTTTTCAAAGTGTGACCTTAGAGGCACCTCGGAATTCGCAGAATTCCAGCTACAGCTCAGAAGATGTTTTAAAACATGTGTGACATGCGATCAACCAGTATATCAAATACAATGAACAAAGAGTTCAAAGTTGTATTGCATTTCGGAACAAGACTTGTAGTTTGTCTCTTAGAAAATTGTGCATATTTAAAACCGGGTTTCGAAAACGGCCTTTTATTTTGGTACAGAAATTGAATTGCAGGAACTTTCCTTTCAAAGGAATTTTATAAAAAATATGTCTGACAAAATTGCAAAAATGTAGCATAAGCAAGTGGGTAATGCAAATTAAAAAGGTGAACAATTTTAAAACAAATATCTACCGCTCTGATTATGTTTTTAAATTTATACTGTACTCCGTCAAAATATACATAAAACTCTCGCAGATCTTTACTATTCTCACCAACAGCAATAACGAATGGCTGTATTGCTCCTGACCTTTGTTCCAGTTGGAGTAAATGGTCCTCAACATCTTGTGTTGACCTTCCGATGAATAAAAAAGCTTCCCGTAAGTCATTCATGGTGAACTTCAGGCTGCTTTTTTTACCCATTTGTCTTTCACAACAGCTCTTTGAGTTGGCACAAAATATCCATACATGCTTCTTAAGAGAATGGTTTTTTTTTGATTTTGAATTTAATGCATGTATGCAACGTTGGCCATCCAAAAATGATCCAAATTTCGATGAGTATTAAATTGATCCTCTCTTCGACCAATTTCTTCTGAAACTACTGTGGTGCGTCATTTTTTATTACCGTAGTTCACTCTGGTTAATGTGTTAAAAACAAGATTTTCAACGTCATAGTTAAAAAAGTTACTTTTGGTTAATTTTTCACTTAAGGAACGATCAAAGTTAAAAACATCGAAACAAAATTAAGAAAAAATAATCAAGAAATAGTATTGTAATTATATAAATTAAATCTACTAAAAAAAATAAAAATTTTAATTAGGACTTCAAAAATGCATATTTATATACCTATTTTACAAATTAAATCAGAATTAGTTTCATTTTTGCAAAGAGTATTATACAGAAAAGAATTCGAAATATCAAAATTGATAAAAACAAAAAAACATTTCAATTAATGTTAAATAGATACAAAATCGAAAACGATTGCAAATCGAAAGACGAAAAGTAAACAAAATGAAAAGATTGTAATTTCAGCTGTGTTTTACAGACTAATCATTTTAACCCATATCAAGGAGATGAGTTGAAAAAAGTTATTCAGAGATAATCGAAGTTTGTACTTAGAAACTACTTCATGTCGTGACAAAGCCACTATTACAAGAACGATTGTGAACTATACTTAATTTTGATCAGAAAAAAACGCACCACTAGACACTAGGCCCATTTTTTTTATTGGTGAGTTGAATCAGAGTTAATTAACTCAAGAAATGCATTTTCGATACAGTTAAGTCAAGAAGCAGCTTTATAATGAATGACGAATGCAGAAAAACTGAACAAACTCGACAGATAGAAAGCATCTGTTGGGTTAGTGCAGAGTTAACTCACTAAATTTTGTAAGTTTAATCTTGTTTTACTCTAAAGCCTGCATTGAAAAATTGGTACTTATAAGCTTTTGTGTTAAATAATGTATTATAATTTTAGTTTTCCCATTCTTTTAAGATTTCAGTGGTTGAATTTGCATTTTGAATTTGGTTGAGTCTATGTTTTGAGTAGCTATCATCAGCTGTCAAGTTGTCAGATCTTATCGATTTAATGCAATCAGCGGCATTATTTCCTTGAATTAAAGCAATATTTTAATTAAAATTATATTCATGTACAGCTAAAAATCTACCAAACATTTTTTTTCCTTTGGCTTCATTTTTGCGATTATTTATTCTTGAATTTTTTGAAGAAGTAGGACTTATATTAAAGGATTTATTGATGTCTGACCTAAGATTGATATATTTGTTGTAAATTCTCCCTCGCTTAGAATTTCGGTAGTATTCCTAAATAAAAAGCATTCATATTTGTAACATTGTCGCTGACAATTTCGAAAATGTACTATGTCAACTAAATCTAATATGTCAACTAAATCTAATATGTCAACATAACATTTAACAACAAGAATTATACCCGTTAATTCTTAGGTGGAACAGCTTTAATTTTATTGATTGCCGAATTTTGGACCGTTGACAACTAATGAGCCTTATTAAACGAATTCAGTTTTTTGATCGTTTCGTTATTTTTTGTTTTTAGACTAGGAACAAAAGAAGAAATTTAATATATTTCATGTTGAACTTTGATGTTTTTGGCTATAAAAACCGGCTGGTCATCGGTGTTTTCTACTAACGAATGTTGAGTGAAAAAAATCGAAATTTGAAAATCAGTAGGTATTTCGGTAAATATCAAAAACAAGAACTTTGAAATTTAAAGTAAGGACATGTTGCATTATCTAATATTCAAAACAGTTAAATACAAAAAAAAATCTAATAGTATAAAACCGTGTTATAAAAGGCAATATTTTCTCTATGTTAATTGACCACGATAAAATAATTGTCATTGTCACAAGTGCAACTCAATGCTGTTATTATTATTTCTTAAATATACAAAATTAAAAAAAAAATCCTAGTCACATTAAATATAAGTAAAACTTATAGCCCTATCAAAAAAAAAAATTCATAAAAATGCAGTTGACTATAAAATACCACCATGCAAACATAAAATTTCTTTTTCTGAAGAATGCTGGTTTTTGAGTTACGACGGTGTTCTTTTTAATGTATTACTGCTTCTTAAAGGTTAGTATATCAAAAATGCAATTTTTATTTGTTTTAAATTTACCAATATACATATGTACATATATAGAAACAAATTTCGAGAACTAGGTCATAATTAAATGGAAATATACATTTAAAGCAATAACAAAAATTAATTATTAAATAAAAATTAAGTTCAGCAAACAGGTTTTTTAGTAAATATAAAATGAAATCTTCGACAACTTTTAACTTTATCGGTTTGAAATTTATAGTTTTGAGTGCAAATCACTTTGAATACAATGCAAGGATTGATTATTTTGCAAAACAAAACGAACATCAATCATAAGATACCACCATTTAACATTCTGATTACAAAGTCAAAACGACAAGAAAATTGTAAAAACAACATGAAATCGTTAACTTCAACTGTATTCAACTCAGCTGATTCCACCTTAGTTATATCAGGTCATACTACTTGTAGATAAGAAAGTGATTATAAACAGACTATGATTTCATAAGAGAATATTTTTTTTTTTTTTTTACATCATAAAATTTAATATTTTGGATGACGTAAGAAAAGTATATTCATTAATTATTCAGATTCCCTTATTCGAAATAATTTCTGTGCTACAATATTGTAACTTCTATAATCCTTTTAAGATATCCATATATCAAACTCCGAAAAATAGTTTTAACTATAGAAATATTGTTCAAAACTAACAAGAGACTAACTAAAGGCATCACAATTTTAACTTTCGCTGCAAAATTTTGTAATTAGTATTTGAATTGGGTCTTAAAGCTATTTCTAATTTATTCCTAAGACTGTCTCAATAGAAAAAAAGGTTGTATATGTATATATAGTATTATTATCTGTGTTTTTTAATATTGTAAATAGCTTACAGAACTTTTTCCAGTATTAAAAATACAGATCTGAAAATTGTATTAGCAATCAAAAGTTTGTTGGAATATGAAAATCCTAGTACTAAGTAATTTATCTAATAGATTTTTAAAATAACTTACAATTTTCTCTGTTGGAAATCGTTCAATAACTTGGTTTTCAATTTTGTGACTTGTTGATAGATGTAAATGTTTCTTATTTTCTACAAAATAACTCGCAATCGTATTAATCATCGTCACCCGCTGATCTTCTTCAAACTTTTCATTCGTTTCGTAAAAATCAGTTATTAACTTGCCTTTACTCGAGTTGTTTAATATTTTGTTAAGTGTTATAAATTCTTCTTCAGCCCCGGTATTTGCAGTTATGTCACTGAATGCTGGACTGACAGGAGAGGAACATCTTGATCTATGGTCAAATGAGTGGATGCTGTTTCTTAAAGATTCTGTCGAGTCCGAAGCCGTAATAGAACAGCCTATAGACTCTCGCCATTTTTCTAAACAGTCTTTTAAGAGAATTTGAGTTCCAAGAGGGAAGTTTCTTACTACCCTTTCGACATCACATGCTTTTATTATTTTCAAGATAGAAACGAAGATCTTTTGCTCTATTAAAAATATAAAAAAAAAAGATTACCAACTTTTGAGAGAAAAAAAATGATTAAAAATTTTATTGAAAAAATGCACGTATGTGAGTGCCTGGGAGCCAGTGCCAGTGTTATATACATACATATATGTATAACACTGGCTCCGGGCTGTATATAAAGATATCATTGCTTTTTTTTGTTCAGAACACATGATTCTTACCAACAAAATAATCACATAGTTCACATAAATCCCAGCTACTAAGAAGTAACCGTAGGTCTTCTTTCTTTGCCTCATTTTCTTGAAAAAAATTTTGTGATTTCTGTGCCTAAAGGGGTGTTCCTGTCATTGCTTTCCGTAATTGGAATTTAAACTAACTGCTTTTCCTCGACTGAATCTTTTTGTTCTAGGTTATTTTGAAGTAATATCAGTTGGTAATTCTTGTGAACTTATGTCTTCGATTTGTGACAGTCTTTGAGAGTTGTCACTCTCATTGACTTCTAGAAGTATATCATCCATATCTGTTTCTAGAAAAATAAACTTTATCTCTTTTTTGGTTAGTAATATAATAATAATAATTTTAACTATCTTTTAAATGAATTGCACGGCACTAGTTAGAAGGAATAAAAGGAAACGAAAGATGTTTGTAATATGTTTAAGTTTATAGGTATCTGTTAATTTTTAAAATAAGGTAAATTTACAATAAAAATCAGTTTTATATATTCGCTAAATAATATTCCTTGACTGTAATCATCGTTCTACCTCTCGATGTTTTTATTTTAGTTAAAGGCGGTCCAACTAGATCTTTAATATTTATTACTGAAAACTCTCCCAATTGTTCTGACTCTATATCATAAGCTAAAAAGTGGGGATTATACTGAATCATATTTAATTTTTGACAAAAGAGTGAAATCGATTGAAATTCGGCATCAAAAATATTTAAGATAACATAAAGTTCAATATCGCTTTTATAAATTGATACATTAAATCCAGTTTTAAACACATAACCATTAAATTTAATTTTTGAAAATGAATTTATGGATTCCTCTGAAACTTTTAAAATTCTCGATATAATTTTGTCATAGCAAGTTTTCGACCGATCAGATTCATTAAATGAAAAACAGGCACTCGTAGTAGCAGGTTCCACTATAGAATAAGCAAATTGAAGTTGATATTTCTTAGCTAAACTGAGGCAAATGTTCTTACGTGATGTTGTGGCATGAGAGTACACTTTGAACTGCCTATGTTTTGATTCGTATTTGAAACACCAAAAAGTTTTTTAAGGCCCTGATTTTCGGAGAGCGGTTGGGTAATGAATAAGGTTATGATGTTTAGCTTTAAGTGTATCATTGAAAAAGCGAACATAATCTGAATTGTGCGTTGCTATTTTATGACTTAAAATATCTATACAAGATTTATTAACTTCATAACTGAGTATCATATCAACTATTTCAAAAAAGTTTAAAAGAAACTTCCAAATCTCATCGTCTTGAGGAACTAAATCACCAGCCATGAGTGGAAAGCAATACACAAATGTCATTATTTCTCTGGCAGACATTTTCAAATGTTTCTTAGATAAATGTATCGTGGTTATGTCAGCCGAAATGTTATCAATTTCAATTGGACCATAATCAAAGTTTCTTTTTCTGGAATTTAATGTTTCCAAGTTAAAATACTTGGCAGTTTCGATAAAATAATTTATGGCGTGACAAAGATCATAGTGGCAAACACCTTCAAATACATCGTGCATCACATCAACACTATAATTTTGTACGACGTGAAATGATGGTATTTGATTGGGAAGAGAAATTTGTCGAATTCCACTTTCAGAGGAAAGATTATCTCTAACATCCTGAGCAAAATTTATTTCATTTCGCATAAGAATTTCATTTTCAGAACAGGCTGTATGAGTTTGTAATTTATTCATTTTACAGAATCTGCAGAAACTAGTACTTATAAAAGATCTATTGAAATTAAGAAATGAATTCAATCCTAAATTATCTCCTAAAATTAATCCTATAATAAAATGTACTTTTATCACGCCATTTTCCGTTTTAAATGTTAATTCCGTTAACTTCAAGATCGATGAGATCATCAATTATTGTTCTCCAGCACTTTTCGTTTCCAAATGATTTTACATCTTTCGACTTTATGACAGCTCCTAAAAAAATGTTTTCGAGCTTTGACTCTTTTTCCGGTAAGCATGGAAATGAGTAATACACATTGCTCACTGAATGTTGGCCACTATGTGAACCTAAAGGGTTATTGACCTCGAACTCATCATTATATAAAAAGAATGGAATTAGCTGTCTCCCTGGATACATATCACATTTATGTTTCCATAAATCAGCTTGAATAAAGTTTTTAACGCTATTTGTATTCAACGAATGAGTTTTAATATTTACAAGAACATTAGCTAACATACTTTTTCTTTCAAATACCTTCTTAAACTGAAAACGTAATGGCATTATTATACCTGTAACTTTGTGCTCATCATATTCAAGGATACCATTACGAAACACCTTGTCAATGGATTGGTCTATGATAAATTCTTTAGAATTTTCTATTAATTGTTCTTCTTTTAACCATTGAAACAAGCGGTATTCAGTGTTTGAAAGTTTAAATGGATTTTTGCATTCAGATATCAAGTCTTCTATTTCGTTGTGTATTTGGGGATATAAAAAATTGATTTTGTTGCTAGAAAAAGTTTTTACTATATTTAAAAGTTGATCTATGATGTACTGCTGCACATTTTTATGTTTTTCGTAAACATCTTTTCGGTGAGAATGCTATTAGTTTTAAGACCATGAGTCTTTTTAAAATGGCTTATGAGTATATTAATGGAATGAAAATTTTTTTTACATATAAAGCAGATCATGATTATTCTTTTATTTGTATACTTTATAGCAAACTCTAATGAAATATTTTATTGCTAAAAGTTTGAAATTTGTATTCTACCTGCGTCTAAAGTCGAGAAAATGCAAATAAAAAAAAAAAAAAAAAAATGAATTTTGAATTGTATAGTAGATACTTATTAAAAAGACATTTTATAGCCTTGCTTTAACCTAGAGTTGTGGACAATGAAATATATTTTATTTATATACTTGACTTATAGTTTGTTAACTTACATTTAATTGTACTTTTGTATGAACGGATGCCAACCCGAAGCGTATTTTCTGAAACAGCGCACAAGTTTCCTGTAATGGTTAAAAAGTTATCAGTATTATGTATACCTATAATTACTGAATTTAAGCATTAAAGCTGGTCACACACAAGCGAACAAAATGGCTGGTCAAACCAAAAAGCACGGAATGATTGGGCATGGCTGAGCCATTTGGTTCAGTAGTGTACGACCAGCTTAAGAAGATGAAGGTGTTTAGCAACGTTTTGAAATGTTTTAAGTTACTGCTTTAAAAGATTTGTTTGTATAGAGCTAAATTGATGTGTTAGCACCTTCAATGTTCGCTTTTTCAGGATTTAGAGGCGATTAAGAAGTTAAAATCAGTCAAAGTTAAGGTTGACTTAGATTGTTCATTCTGAAAATCAAAACGATTCAATGAAATATTATGTTACCATAATCCCTTTCGATTTCAATTTAATAAAAAAGTGATGAGTATGCAGCTATCGTCTTTATACAAAAATATAAACTTTATGCAAACAAATATATATCTATACATACATTGATATATGTATAGTTAAAAATGAAATCAGAAGTCCTCAAAACAGCACAAAGGTATCATGTTATCTTATCACCTTCTATCACTTACTATATAATTCTGGAGGTTTTTCAGATAAATACAGTTAAGAAACGAAAATAACGCTTAGTTATACGAAAAAAAACTGTAATTAGTTGATTATTAGTATTGAACATATTTATATTTTCTATGTTTGACTTAAGTATTCTGTGGTACCAAGGCAAAACCCAGTGTGTCAGTGATTTTCACTTATTATATTTTCAATGTTTATCTTTCTACGTTCTTACTATTAGTCCCATTTCTCATGGGGAATAAAGTTTATATTATACAAGGAAACTCATCATGATGATCGAAATACGTCAAATGAAGTTATTTTGCAGAAATCTAACTTATACTGGAATTTGGAAGCAAAACGAATAAATGGATTATGTTGACATTGGGTTTTGCCTTAGTACCAGAGGTTTATAAAAAAGTTATTCAAACGTGTGTTGGTCAGATGTTATAGACCAAATTTATACAAGCAAACACTAAACAATAATTTTTTTTTTTGATTTATGTAACAACCAATTAGAAATATTTGAAGTGTCCAGGGTAGAAACGTCTGAGTTTATATTATTAAAAAATGAATGGAACTTATGATGACATCTTGCAGTTTTTATTTTTGTATAAACACGACGCGCTTTTTAAAATTATTGAAATCGATGGATGTATTAACCAAGATCAAAAAAATAATGTTAATTATTATTTTTAGTTCTCTTGCAAGAAATTAAACAAAAAAAGTTAACTTTTTAACGTATAATTTAAGAATGAATAATAATTCACAAAGTTAAATCAGTATAAAATGCCAAATGTAGTACATTTAACTTTGCACATTCTTTTGATCCTTTAATAATATAGTTTTTTTATAGTTAAGCTTTTGGTTAAAAAGTAAACTTATATTATCGTCGTTCTCGGAAACAACTAAATAAACTTAAGCCGTTTACGCTTTATTTATAGTCCTATTTTTTTATTTTCGCAATAATTTTTGCTCAGCTGTCAACTCAATCTCACAAAACCACGGCCAAAGATAAATGCCATTAACAAAATCGCGAAATGCTTGGACAAATTTATCCGTTGTATGAAGTTTATATGAAAATCCTACTTAAAATCTTAAATGGGTAATCAAATAAAAGGAACTCAGAAACAAAACCTACTAGCAAAATTATTTGTATCTCTAAAAAATTGGAGCTCAAAGTATGCTAGCAAACTATATGTTTTCTTAAATGGGTATGAAATAAAACTGAATACCCATGATAATTGTTTATAAAGAAAAACGAAAAAAAAAAAAAATGACAAATTGGCAAAAAAATTTTTTTTGCTTCCCCTAAAAATTGTACCACTGCAATTCATTTGTATTAAAAAACACGATTAAAATATGAAACTGCTAAAAAAAAAATACTAAATGGAAATTACAGATGTATGTACATAAAGCTACAACCCATTTTTTCTTGTTTAATTTACGTTTACGGCTGATTTTTATTTCTTTTTAAATAATTAATAGCTAATCCTAAACTTTTTTAAACTTACTTAAACTCTTTTAAACTTTTTTAAATCACGGAGTGAAATTTTAGGTAGCGACCACGTCAAAAGAAGTACAGACAATGAAAATGGAATGCAAAACAACGCTAACTATGTCTAGTTTTCATATTTCAATGAATTTGCATTATTTGTTTTATTAATATGTGACTACCTATGAATGTACCTGCTTAAGAATTTGAGTTTGTAAATTTGCTAAGTATCGTGATGCTTCAAACAATTCCGAAGAAATTGGCTTAGGTTAAAAATAACTTGGTGGTAGAACACTTAAGTTTGTTATTATTTCATCGTATGAAGTTTATACAAAAATCCTACTTAAAATCTTGAATGCTAATCAAATAAAAGGTACTGAGAAACAAACCCTAAGTTGCGAAATAATTTTCATGTAAGAAAACTTTCAAATTGCAGCTCAAAGAATGTTTTCAAACTATATGTTTTCTTAAATGGGTATGTAATAACATAAGCATTTGAGTGTTTAAAGAAAACCATTTTTTGTTTCTACAAACTCAATACCCCTAATAATTGTTTATAAAGAAAAACGAAAAAAAAGGTGACATTGTCTAACAAAAAGTAATAACTTCGATAACAGAATACCATGAGCAGGCTTCGGGAGGATCGTAATCCATTTAAACATTTACTATGATTAAATTGTCAAAATTGAGCCAAATTCCACCGGAGTTCATTCATCGCGTAACTATGTACCTAAGTGTAGATTTCGAATTCCTTCTTATGTAAATCTGCAATTTGTATTTGAAATTTGGCAAGATTTTTTTTTGCTAGCCCTATATTGTACCACTGCTATTATTTTGTATTAAAGAACACAAATAAAATATGAAATTGAAAAAAAAGTACTACATGGAAACTTCAGATGTACACTCTCTTTTTTTCTTGTTTTCAATTTACGTTTACGGCTGATTTTTATTTTTTTTTTTAAATAATTAATAGCTAATCTTAAACTTTTTTAAACTTACTTAAACTTTTTTAAATCACGGAATTTTGGGCAGCGACCACGTCCAAGGATGTGCAGACAATTAGAACGGAATGCAAACCAAAGCCATATTTCCATATTTCAATGAATTTGCAATATTTGTTTTACTAATATGTGACTACCTATATGTTCCTACTTACAAAAAGAAAATTGAATAAAGTATGTAGTAAATGTTATTCCTTTATCAGTTTAGATTGCATATTTGTTGAACACCATTAATATATTACCACAGTCATTATTTTAATAAAAAAACACGAATAAATAGTGAAATTGCGAAATAAAAAGTTGTAGAAAATGGTAGTTTACCTATGTACATATATCAAGCTGCAACTTTTTTTTCTCGTCTTCAGTTTCCAGAACTCACGACCGATCATCATCGTGGAAAACACTTCGGAGTCTTATTCATTTGCAATCATGCCCATAAAATTTGTTTTTAAACACAATAATGATCCAAAATGTCCTCCACGGATTGTTAAGCAGTTATTTGCGTATAAAAAAAAGCAAGTTTTTATAATGGACCGTCAAAAGCTCGGTCCTAAATTCTATCGAGAACTTGTAGAGAGATACCAAGGGACGGTTAGAGTCCAAAAAATCAAAAAATTTTACACATATTGTTCAAAATGTTAAGTAAATCTGATACAGTATATACCACTATCATGAATGCCTTTCGCCAAAAGCATGAAGGTTTCCGTAAAACATATTCACATTTATATAATGAAATTTAAAAGATTTTTAATGTTATGGCAAACTTTTTTTTCTGTTCTTAATTAGGTATATCGCCAGAGGAAATTAGAGTTATGTAATGTTAATTTTTTTCTTACCACTATTCTCATGCTTATGTTTTGCAAACATTATTCAAAGTGTACCTTAGTCCATGGGTTATTAATAAAACCACTTCTCAACCTCAACAGCGTTCCCAAACAAAAGTTTTGGACTTAAATATTTTTATAAAAATATCGTTCGTAGTTATGTCACCACCAAGGTATGTATGCATCAATCCAAAACAAATTGTTGATTGTATTTTGGGCCTGTTTAATTTATTTCTGGACTCAGTTTTTTTTGATATAAAATGAAAACCCACCCCTATTGGCAACAAAATTGCAAAATTGTCAATTACTGAGGTAGGATACACTTCAACAAAAAACAAAAAAACGCGTCTGTTTTTTTCAGAATTTTGTAAATGTTTTTTCTACTAATTTGAAAACCACTACCATTTTTTTTTTTAATAAAAGACCACGAATGAACTATGAAATAGTCGAAAAAAAAAAAAAACTATTATATGTAGGTTACTACGTTATTAGCATTTTAGATTACATTTTGTGAGTTTTTTTTAGCTACCACTAATTAACTGTAGGTCATTATTTTTGAACAAAAAAAAGTTAATAAAGTATGTAATTACCAAATTGAATCTAAAAATATTTAATATTTTAGATTGCGAGTTTTTTGAAAAACACTTATAATATTACCACATCATTATTTTTATAGCAAAAAGCATGAATAAATTATGAAATTACTTATGTACAAATTACTTATGAAGATATAAACTTGCAAGTCCAAACAGCGACAAAGTGGTGACGACATAATTAAGAACGATATTTTTATAAAGCATTAAAATGCATAACCTTTGTTTGGGAAATCTGTTCAGTGTATTTTGGATCCAATTTCTTGCTCTGATGACTTCTCACTTTTTAAGTCAGAAAATAAATTTTATGTTAGAAGCCCGTAGAGCAAGAAATTGGATCCAAAATACACTCTGAAGACTGTAAGAAGTACAGGATAAAACTTGTATAATTTAGGGTGCATTCACTTGGCATTGTATGTTCAATTAGTAAGAAAAAATGCTCGAATCGACCAGAACGTTAAAAAAAGACATCGTGGAAAATACTTTGGGGTCTTATTCATATGCAATCATGCACGTTACTTCTAGAGAGACATCAAGGGACGGTTAGAGTCCAAAAAATCAAAAAATGTTGATCAGATTGTTCAAAATGTGAATAAAGTATCTAGTAAATGTTATTCCTTAATTATTTTAGATTGGCTATTTGTTGAAAACCATTAATAATATTAACACAGCCTTTATTTTTATAAAAAACACGAATAAATAGTGGAATTGCAAAATAAAAAGTAGTAAAAGTTGGTAACTTACCTATGTATATCAAGCTGCAACTTTTTTTTCTCGTCTTCAGTTTCCAGAACTCACGGAGGGTTTTAACTTTAAAAAATATTTAATATCTAATCTTAAACTTTTTAAAACTTACTTAAACTTTTTTAAATCACGGAGCGAAATTTATAGGCAGCGACCGACCACATTAAAAGAAGAACAGACAATGAGAATGAAAATGGAATGGAAACCAACACCGACTATGTCTTGTTTCAATATCTCAATGAATCGGAACGTTTTGGAATTAGCAAACTATGAAATATAAGGCCGTGCTAACATTTGTATTGTTATTCTTTGAAGTGTTTTTTTTTTTTTTTTTTTTTTTATGAATTTATTTAAACCAATATGTAATAACCGCATAAGATCTGTATTTTTATAAGATAAGATTACTGCGTACATAATTACCTACACCAACGAATATTGGGAATTGCGAATGACATTGAGCGAGTAGTGTCTGCAAAAGTATTAATTGATATAATTGAGACTTGGTATAGAGGAAAATATTATGCAAACTTATTACTTATTTTTTTTATTTTGCAGATAAAAATGTAAACAAACCTATATTGTTGTTGTTTTCTAAAAATCGGTGAATGTCAACGTCAAAATGATATCATGTTCGTAGAAGGAAGGGCTTGTAAGGGACTAGAGTAACCCATGGATTAAAATAAAATATTATTTTTACATATTTTGTCAGGGTGCTTCACCTAACTTGTGTCAAATTTTACGTTTTATGAACGCTGAATTAAAAAAAAAATAAAAAAATACTTTACATTAAAACTCCTTTCTTCTTTGGGTTTCGGGTGTTGCCAATCGATTTAGGAGGGTGGTATTACCTAGTGTCTCGGCCAGTGCATTAGTACCAATAGAAACTGAGAAATTTCACTTTTCAAGTTAACAGGTGTCGAAATGTAAAAATCTGAGGGCGCAAATCGATTTAGGAGTTGGCCAGCACTATAAGTCTAGTGGAAACTGAAAGAAATCGCACTTGACACTTTGACACTTGATAGTGGTGGCGAAATGTCAAAAATCCAAAGATTAGCTAAATGTACGATATTAAGGCATGCTAACACTGGCCCTATCCTTAACAGGTCTGAGGGGAAATGAAATGCAGCTTATATTGATTTTGATTTTAAAGAGTGTGCGAAACTATGAAAACATATCATAGAAGTTACTTGACAACAAAATTACTTGATTGACATTGTTTTATTAGCTTATAAAATACAAAACTTCAGCAAGAAACTCCAACAAAAAAGTTAAAGATTATTATTCGCTGAAAAAATGACTTGTGGGGAGTTTTAAAAAACCTAAGTGATTTTTGAGTTGAATCTTTAAGTTTTATAAGTGGCAGACAGAATATAGTGTTAAAAGATAACAATCTGATGTAAAATAATCTTTCTTAAAACATTATAAATTCCATAATTCGCTTTATTTTCGCAAGCAAATCTATTATTTAAGCTAGGTTTACAGTTTAAAGTTGCAAGAAAAATGTTATGACCATTTTATTTTTGTACATATGGACATAAATTAAAACATTTATAGAAAAACTCTACAAAAATTGGTTGCTTAATGCAAGCGTAACCAATTTTGATGAATTATGGAAAATAATTATTTTTTAGCTTTATCTAAAGCAAATATTTATACAAAAAGTATATGTTTTGTATTAACCTAAATAATATGGATATCCGAGAATTTTCGCACGAAATTTATTTTTTGTATGTAAAATTCCCGGAAGCGAAAATCGTTAAAAGGAATACAATTATAATGTTTGGCATGATTGGTTTAGAGCTGATACACGTCCTTTGTCAAAACAACTAATAATAAATCAGTGTAGTGAACTTCCTTTGTATGCTGCGTTTTTGTGGAAAACTTAAAAACGAAAAACAGTAGATGGTGTGGTCGAACCATTCTTGAACAAGATTGGCATTGAAATGAAACGGAGCGCGTGGCTTCCTATACAACTAATGTTGGGTTTTCCCGTTGTTACTGTGCCGGAATGATGTGAAATTTGATTATAACGGAATACTGCGCGTCCTTTTGTTTGCGTAGTGATTTTGAATTGTAGTTATACATTGTGTCAATGTAAAATACATTGTGTCAGTGTAAAATACATTGTATCTTGTATCTTGCCAATGTGTCAGGATACATATGTGCATATTTCAATATTACTTTGCATGATGGCACTGTTTCAATGCAATTGTACATTGTGTCACTCTAATTATACATAGTTGCAGTGTTATTATGCATTCTGTCAATGTCAATGTTCTTAAAAATTGCGTTAAAATAAGTTATACAGTGTGTCAATGTAATTATAGATTATGTCAATGTAATTATACATTGTGCCAATGTTATTATACATTGTGTTAATGTGATTATACATTGAGTCAATTGAATTATACATTGTTTCAATGTCATTACATATTATTTCAGTACAATTATACATTGCACCAATGTAATTATACATTGTGCCAATGTAATTATACATTGTGCCAATGTAATTATACATTGTGTCCATGTTATTATACATTGTGTCAATGTAATCATACATTGTGTCAATGTAATTATACATTGTTGAAGTGTTAATACACATTGTGTAAATGTAATTGTACAATGTTATTATACATTGTTGAAGTGTTATTATACATTGTGTAAATGTAATTATACATTGTGTCAATTTAATTATACATTGTGTCAATTTAATTATACATTGTGTCAATGTTATCATACAATGTGTCAAAATTAGTCCTTCATTGTGTCAATGTAACTATTCATTGTGTCAATGTAGTTATACATTCTGTCAATATAATTATACATTTTGTCAATGCTATTATACATTGTGTCACTATTATTAAACAGTGTGTCAATATAATTAAACATTGTGTCAATGTAATTATAACATTGTGTCAATGTAATTATACATTGTGTCAATGTAATTATACATTGTGTCAATGTAGTTATACATTGAGTCAATGTAGTCATACATTGTGCCAATGTAATTATACATTGTTGCAGTGTTGTT